>OZ010573.1:145449554-145529554 GCA_963932145.1 Acanthosepion lycidas
AACGGCCGATCTCTTCCACCCATTGGTCAATGTTACGCTTCCGCTTCGACCTCGTTTCATGAAAGGTCAAATTAGACGGATTAACGGTCTGTGCTATTCAAACCTCCTGCCATATTAATATCGAAAGAACTGCATACTTGTTCGCAGTCAATTGTAAGAAAAGACTAATACTGAAGATCTACGGAGGCAATTGAGGATCGAAACTGTCCCGCGCTTAATTAAGGTAGTTTATTTTAATAACGTTTTAAAAATTGTACTTATTAGTTAGGAGTTTATAATGATAATTTTTCAAGAAGAAGACGAACGTGTAGGTAATGGTGGACGAGGAGAAAAATATAAAAGATATATTGATGCGTTTGACAGCTACAGGGAGAAAAATATTGTGTCTTAGTCGCCCAAACAGATTCTAAAAATTCGAAGACTGTTTCAGAGGATTTTCAAGAAACATTAAAAGGTATGAATAATGGATTACATAAAGATAGTTGTACAGAGAACACTTAATTAGAACAAACTATATCATAACAAAACCATAATAGGAAAATAATAAATACTTTATTGTTAATAAAAATACGCATATAAATGAATGATAAGTTAAAACCCATCATTATTTCTAATATTAGATGAGAATATCTTTTTAATGATGGTACAAAATTAAGCGTAAATAAATATAGATAAAATGTAAGAAAGAAAATATTTCTTCCTTAAACAACTTGTCATAGTTTTTTTTACAATTTCGCCTCTTTCCTATCAAAGAAGCTATATATATTCTTAATACATTAATGGAGTTGTTAAGAAATTTATCTGAGGTGTTTGAATGTATGCACATAGCTTTTATGTGCAGGTTTAGTTTTCTGAATTTAATTTCATTCAACTTTAGTAGACAATAAACGAAAGATAGAAACATTAAATTGGAAAAGAAATATACAAATAAGACAAGAACGAGAAAAAATGTTGGGATAAACCAAATGTATAATAGTTGACAAGCGGCCTTCGAGAAATATATTTCATAATAATTATAACAATTTAATATATTTGCTGAATAAGATAATAAAAACAGATAATGATTCAGTTTTTGTTATTTACTAAGTTTTGTAGCTCAAAGTTCAAGTTAAAGGACACCGTGTGATGATCGAACTCTAAACTACAATTGTGATTTTGTAGTTTACTCAAAGGCTACAAAAATCAGACACGTTGTGAGGATCGAATTACTTTACTGTGAATTTACACTGATTCAGATAAATAATACATATTTAGTTTAGTTTTGTAGAGCCAATATATTATACAAGAGTTTGGCCAGAATCTATTCTTGTACGATTTCAATATTATAATAATTAGGATCGAACTTATTAATGGCGTCGTATAAATTTTGTTATGGAAACACCAACCCTCAATAGATTACTGTACAGCGTTCCACTACATATGTGATGGTGTGGGGAATTTAACGACTTCCCGTATTGAGTCGTGATTTACTGAACAAATATGTGACTATTGAACAGTTTGAAGACATATTTTATATAAGAAATACATTATGAGAATAGAGGATTGCTAAAAACATAAATGACAAAGCATTGGGGACGACGATATCCAAAACATGTGTCTGTGTGAAGTAGATGAAATACTTATCTGTTCTGGTTATATCTTCTTTCAAATGCTGCTTGCCTTAGCTTCATTTATCTTTGCTCATAGCTAGAATCGTCTGTTTTTCGAGTAGGCTGGAAACAAGTCTGCCTCTTCGATAGTCTCGGCCTCTACTTTAGCGTCTAAATTCAATTTTGCGCCTAATTTTATGTCATACATATTATTATCAGATGAATGGAGCAGGCCTATTATCATCAGGTGTTATCCACCGAAGGAAGATAACATATATTTTTATAGTTGTTTCTTCAGAGATTCGTTTTGTAAGTTTGAACATTAAAGATAAAAGACGTTTTGCACTGACCAAATAAGTAAATGTTACCAAGTATTAAAAGAAAAAAATTGCATTACTTTTTTCTTAAGATGCAAAATCTTTTGTACTTTCTCGCCGTAGGGAGTTTGACAGACGTCTGCAAAAATATTTTCTCGTCTCAGAAAATGATAATAAAGTTATAGACTTTTATCCCATTAAAATATACCGGGATTTCTATTCTCACTATGGATGGCTAAAAAAGAAAAAAAAATTTAATTGAACTATCAAATATATATAGAGAGAGAATTTTCCCTGTCAAAAATTGATGATAATTTTATCATCAACAGGTATCTTATCATTGTGGTCGATAGGTATTGTTTAAAAGGTTGGATACCCAATCAAATATAGCGGTGAAATATTCTTCATCTAAAACAATGAAAACAATGGGGTGATATTAATGGCTCCGGATAATAGAACCAGTGTTTGAAAAACTTAGCTTGACTCAAAACCACAATACTTAAACAGATATTTGATCTTTCAAATTAGGGATCCTTGGAAATCAACAAATCAATTGTAATCGATACAGTTATTAGTTATTAATACAATAATAAACACGTGTAATAACAATTGTGGATTTGGTTAGTCAATTATTAAAATATATGGTAACTATTCTAATGGACTATCTTCTATGGTACCTATACTTGATGAATTTAAGCTTAATAATAGGTTGGTGGTAAAGTCTCATCATTTTGAACTTGAAATTGATCGATTTAAGCGTAAATTCTATGTTAATAGTTCCTTCTATCGTAATTCCTGGGCGAGAGATGATTAAAAGAAATAAATATTAGGATGTTAGGAAATTAATTAAAAGAAATAAATATTAGGGAGTTAGGAAATTAATTAAAAGAAATAAATATTAGGCTGTTAGCAAATTAATTAAAAGGAATAAATATTAAGCTGTTAGGAAATTAATTTAAAGAAATAAATATTAGGAAAATAATTAAAAGAAGTAAATATTACGGTATTAAGAAATTAATCAAAAGAAATAAATATTAGGGTGTTAGGAAATTAATCAAGATTTATAAGAAATTATATAAAATCAAATGTAATTTAAATATATTTAAATAATTATTATTATTTATAAACTGAAATGGGATCACCTTCATTTTCAACAACTGATGCCCAACATGGAAGGCAAGTGTTTGATTCCATCGAAAAGGTTTGTAAGACTGGTTTTAATTTCTCTAAATATTTTGCCATCTATAAAATGTTGCAGTGATCGAAGCAAACGAAACTTGTGAGTGATAGATTTCCTTGTATAAAAACATCGTCTGTGACAGCGATAATCATCTGTACTGTTCAGTAGATATTGCAACTTAAGTTTTCTATTTATTTCAGTTTTTACAGAATTCTTTAAAATAAAACTGAAAAACTTTCTAAGTATAGCATTTTCTGACGAAAAATAAAAAGATATCGACGCATAGAAATTTTACGTTACAGGAAAGATATATTTTTAAACACATTAAAAAAGAATAGCACTATTCAGAAGACTAAACTTAATGAATATAAAATGAATTACCAAAAGTTAGATATAGCTATCGGCTGATATGTACCCTTCACCGTTACATCGTGAGCTCCCATGGAGTGTACTGGAATGGTTCTGTGGGTATGTTAATACAATCAAGTATGAGAGCTATCCTAAACTTTGTTGTATCTGCATCGTGTGGATACAGTGAATTTAATGAAAATTTCTCAAACATGGAAAATAGGTATTTCATTTCACATATGAATAATTTTCAATATACTTGTATTATTTCGAACTATTGTTGGTTGATATGAATGTTACTATAGGCATAACGTTTCCACTACGTACCCTTTGGTAATAATAAATGGACACCTGATGGGGACCAGGGTGTACTTGGTCGAAACATTGTGATTATAATAACAACTCTATCAAGCAAGATGAGAATAATGGTTTGAATACAACAGCCAATATGGTTTACATTTTACGAGCTCGGTTCAAAGTTGAATACAAGGAAGATGTTACGCAAACAAATCTATTTCATTTATTAATCATTCATCATCATCATTATGCCTCTTAATTCCTTGGCGATCATAGGGCCGCAACATCTCGCGATTCCCGGTGATCCTCTACAGTCGGCCAATAACCCACTTTGGAGGACTCTTCCTCGGCTATATCGTTGTTTAAAGATATCACAGAGGTTTCTGTAAAAAGATATTTTTTAAGTGTGTAGGTTGTTAGCTTACTGCACAACCCCCGACCTAAAGGACCATGGTGTTTCTCTCGTCTGACTTCTACCCCACAGACCTGTTGAGCTTGTTTGGGCCCGCTAAGGTCTGAAGCTCCCGCACATATGCTTCTGGGCGATCAGCTCGGCTCATGACCCATACTGGAGGACTTCCTCGGCCATGGACTCTGGGGTTCGTTGAAACAGGCAGGCCATCCTACCACGTCAAGGTAACACATCATCAGGGCGGTACTTATCAATAGAGACCCGATTTTCATGAGTGTTTTCTTTCGAAGTTGAACAGAGCACACACCTAGATATTATATATCACAGGGATCAACATCAGTGTCCTTAACAATCTCATGAAATGCTAGATGCATCAACTAAACCCGTCTAATCACCATACGAACTCAATCCTCACGTCTGAATTACTCATTTCATCAGGTAATATGACAATATTTTTCAACAGCTCAGTGGCGATAGACTTTAGTCCGATTCTTGAGAAAGACGAACCCGCAATTGAATCCAAAGTACGCTGCATAAAAATGATGTGCAATGATGTTAAATCCTGTCCGTATCCATGATTATCATAAAGTCTCCGTCATACCTACAATACCACACCTGGACTGCCTCTTTATATATTACGTCATGTAAATGTCATCTGTTTAGATCTATATCAATAACTGGTAGTGTTTGAAAGTATGCACTTTACTGCTGTCTCTAATGTTTGGCACATTTACCTTATTTATGTAATCTTATTTATTAAAAAAAAAATCCAATTAGACTCGCAAAGTTTTGTCAGAAATTTTCATTTCGGTATTCCCTTTTTACTTGAATATATAAAGGTAATTCAGTCAACTTTTAACTTCCATATCTTAAATTATGAAACAACTTCATTACAGAATCAACTTTTATTAAAACTTTATTGTTATTAGAAGTAAACAAATCGTGCATGACGATGACTGGAGGTGACACAACAGTTATCAATTTGGTAGGATAAATCTTTGAACCAAGTTCAAATTCAAGTCAAACATGCTTCAGTTCCCTTTTCATTATTTAATCTACTAAGTAATGTCAATCGTTGTCCTCTTAATTCTTGTTCTTTTCCTGTTCTCGAATCCTTATTCATGCTTTTCTTTTTATTTTATTATTTCATACTATTAGTGTGAAATCATTCTGCGTCTAAGTGGCTTTGTTGCTTTCCTTGGGGTGAGATGATTAAAAAAATTATTTAAATAATCTATTTCTCTCTGATGCTGAAGGGAAACAAATCCCTCATTTGATCGATGTAAAATGTAACATTGCTTATACTACTTTGCAAATACCATTTAACTTATACTAAGCAGAGTTGAAATACGACAAGTAAACAATTTATCCAAAATGAAAAGAAGAAACAGTAATTAAGCATTTTAGCTGAAAAATTCTATAAAAAACAATTCTCACAATTATTAGGAGTTCAATTTGATCAATGTTCTTCCCTGATCTTAATATCCTTTAAAACAGTACTTCCTGAACCATACAATTGTGAAAAGAGACTCAAAAAAAGAACCTGATCGACACTAGACAAGCTATCAAAAAAAAAAAAACAATCTCGTGACAATTAACTTCCTCTGTCCTAGATATTGTCTAATAACAGTATGGCATCTTGTCATTGTTGTAGACAAAAGGACAAACATGTATAGTTGTTGGAATTCCAGTACATGTCCTGTGAATATGTTTCATCAAATAATACATATGACCTTTAACACAATTGATACGACAGATATCTACTATTTCTCTCAATCTTCTTTTATGTGCTGCGTCTCTTCTGGGCATTGGCGATTATGGCTCTTCACAACTTCCTATCCATTTTGACTTTTAGCATTGTTATTTTCCCCCGTTTCCAACATCTATTCACACAAAATCGTCAGGTAAGTGGTTTGCTGCTTTTCCCTACATCACTATCCCTCAATATGCCCCGTGAGGATTAAGTTTGCTTATTTCTTCATTATGTGTCCAAGCAATTTCAGCTGACTTTTCCTGATTCTAAGTAGAAGTCGTTTTTCTGTTGTCATTTTCGTATTTGTTTACTCGATCCATCTATGGAACTTTCCTTCTATAGAAACACATTTCTGCTGGCTCTTGTTTTCTCCTCATCCTGCAATCTCCTCATCTCAGCAATCATATCTATATCCCTTATAAAGATACAAATTATGAAGTGTTATATATACTTCTAAAATATTAAATTCAATATCTTTTTGTATGAATCACAAAGTTAAAAAAAATTTAATTAACAAATATAGGTAAAATTGGTTCTATGAATAAATCACAATCAGCTAATCGATGGGAATATTTAAAGTTTTAGTTTAAAATTCTAACATAATAATATTTACATTCATTTTTAAGATTAAATAATCTGTTTCATTTTTGCGTCGAAACAAATTCGCATTTCGTTAGAGTAATCCACTTTAATTTAATCCAAAAAATAAATTTATCTCAGAAAGTATGGGATAAGGAGTTAGCATTATTTACATCATTTACACGCGCTATTTATCGCCATCTTTGTTTTGTTATAACAACGTTTCGCCCGTCGTGCCCTCCGGCCTTCATCAGGTGAATGTCGATCCGGGTAAACTTCAGGGAATGTCATACTGAACCCTTTATTGGTTTAAGTTCTCGTTCCGCTACCCATGTCAAGGGACATCTTGTCAAGTTCTTATTGATTTGCTCCTGATCAGTTATGACTCGCTACTTTCCAAGTGAACCCAAGTAAGCACTGACCTGCCAAGGGATGTAACTCCCCATTACTATGGCACCAATTTAGTGGATGATGAAGGCCGGAGCACACAACGGCCATAACGTCATGATTATGATATAATGAATATGCATACACCTGGGTTCCCCCTCACTGTAATATGATTGGCTGGTGTCAGCCATAAATACAGACTGATGTGGAGGCAGTTGACGACGCCTATTGCCTTTTCCTATTTCCTACGCCTATTGCCTACCACTACGACGAGGACCAGTCCATTACGGTTACCTGCTAGATTGTCCTACTCAGTTACAGTAGTCAACAACCACTTTGCTACTTCGAACAAATATATCCCTTTCCGGGACATATCAGATAACAACAACAACAACGAGGAAGACAATAATCCACGCGTTAATAATATAAAAACATCTTAATTCGTTAATCTGATTCAATTCTGCGTCAAAGCAATTTCTAATTTCGTTAGTCATCTGTTTATGCTTAGTGTCTAAATATTTTCTAATTTCATTAGAGTAATCGCTTTACTTTATTGTCAAAATTAACTAATTCGTTAAAGCCGTCCGAATAAATTTAATGTCAAATTAATTTCTAACTTCATTGATGTAAGCACTTTCAGCTTAGTGCCAAAACAACTTCTTGTTTCGTTAGCATACTCTGTCTCAGTTTAGTGTCCAAACATTTTATAATTTCAATAATCTATTTTAATTCAGTGTTAAATCATTTTCTAAAAATTAGTTAGTCTCTTAACAAATTACACAGAAAAGGTTAACACTGACCATGCATAATATCACTATAAATTTGGGGCTAGTAAACTTTTATCGTCAATCTACGATGGGTCGGTAAACAGCACGGATCTCAAATGAAGAATATACAATATGCGGTAGAAATACCGCGCACATAATGGCAGTAAGAGCCCTTTCTGGGATATCTCCAACATATATGTTGATGATATCTCTGTCATACGCTGCATTTCTTTGAAATCTTGGACTTGAATCTCTCTTTACTTCTAGGAGCCAAGTCAACTGGTGTAAGTGCAATTTGATCAACAATAGATGCTTTACATCCGAAAAATAAAAAAACAAATTTCATCATTTATACTTCTCGTTTAGTCGGCGCTATAGTGATTTATTAAACATAGCTTAGTTGTGGCACATGACAGTGATTATGAAGCCCCCAGTGTGGATCGAAATCACCACTTAGTCGTAATTAATATAGCGAGACAACTTGCTAACCATTATACCACATCAAAGTGGCAATTGGAGCGCTATATTTGTTGTGAAGATCTCAGAGGCTGCAATGTCAAGTAACAAAATGAAGATGGAATTAGACCAAAATTACTCGGAGATTGGTTCTATCTACTTTTTAATAATTCCGATAACAGTTTTAATCTTATTCATCCAAGTTCACATCCATCAATCTATCTAATCCTGCGTGCAAATTGTTGGTTTTCAGCCTTTTTATGTTTAGCTCAGTCTGCTTAGAACTATAGATGTTCTTTTTAGAGTTTTATAATTAAACTAAGAAGTTTATGCATATATTTTTATAAAATAATATAGTAAAATTTATTGTCAGATCTACTGAAATTTTCGTAACGTATCGGAACTTTTTCTCCTTCTTACTTTTGAACAAGATGCATTTGCAAGATTCTGATGGTTTATTTAATGTATAAATCTGAATTTTGATAACGTATAAACATTTTGTCCTGCATGAGTTTCGAATTCTAGATGATCAGCAAATCTATAACTTCATCAAAATACTGTTCGATTGTCTCAGACAGTGATAATGGCGGAATGACGATCTCGAAGATGTTAGAGATTGCTTTCTTTGATTCATACAATTTCTTGTTAGCAGCCTATCATCCTAAGCTTCTTATTCTAATAGTATTCTTGTATTTCCTTTTTTTCTGTTCTGTTTTTTTTTCCTTCATTTTCTACTCTATTCTTTTTTCTTCTCAAACTTTAGAAATATTTGTTACTTTTTCTTCAACTTTACAACGTTTAAAGGTTTTCGTATTATCCATTTCATCTTTTTATTTTGTTCGGTTTTTTGGGTATTTTTTTTTTCATTTCTTTGACCTTTTCATTTCTGTGTGTTCTTCATTTGCACTATTTTTCTCTTCCTTTTTCGACCCGTTTCAATTTTTGTTTCTCTTCGAACTTTTCACATCTTTTATAAGCTCTTATTTCTTTGCCAACTTCCTTTTTTTCGAAGTTTTTTTTTTTTTTTTGCTTTTCTCTCATAAGTTATAATTATTTCCTATTCCGATCTTTTAAACATGCTTTCTGATTTTAATATTTTTCTGAGCTTTTTTCCCACGTCATCATCATTATCGTCGTCGTCGTCGTCTTTTTCTTTCGTTTTATCTTTTTTTTTTATTTTCTATTTTCTTTTTTCTGTCTTTTAAATTGTCGTTTTCTTTCTCCCATCATAATCTCTTTGTTTTTCTTTCCTTTTTGTTTCGTTTTGTTTTCTTATAACAACTTTTCTTTCGGTTATCCATCACGATTCGCTTAAAGAAAATGTCTGTCTTTGTAGATGATAAGTTGTAAAATATTGTTAATATTGGTTACACCCTTCCCTATTCGCAAATACGAGCAGGAGTTGTGCATATCTATCTATCTATCTATCTATCTATCTATCTATCTATGTCATTACATTCATATCTATCTATTTATCTATCCATCTCAGTCCATTCACATCTATCTATCTATCGATAAATAGATATAAACAGGCTGAGATAGATAGATAGATAGATAGATAGATAGATAGATAGATAGATAGATAGATAGATAGATACTAACAGATTAAGATTGATATATAGATAGATATCAGTAGACTAAGATAGATATTAAGATTAAGATAGATAGATAGATAGGAACAGAATAAGATAGAGTATTGATATAGAAATCAGCATTCCTATTCAGTGTTGATTTCTATGTTCACAGTTTATATAATTACAAAAAACACTATTATCGTTATTGAGAAACCTAAATATAAAACGTTTTAAACAATGTAATTATATAGTAATGTGTCTGTGAGTGTGCGTGCGTCTGTACGCACGCGCCTCCGCAGTATCTTTTGATTACACTTTTTCTTCTTCTCAAAAGGCAATCTCGATTTTCTTGTTCGGTCCACCATAACATTTTTTGCCTATTCTTAGGAAACATCTCCATCTTGACTGTAACTGATTATTAATGAAATTATCGCACACACAAAACCCTGCATTGTCCTGTTGTAAGCAAGTCGACAAGCAACTCGTGTTGCAAGGGCAGGCAACTGTCATTGACCAATAGGATCGACTTGCACGCTTTCAGAACATCACCTTCGCAGAGATTACGCGGGTCCGTCAAGACTAGGCAATAATAAATATAACTTACCCATTCTTATTACACCCTGAAGACAGCTAAATATATTTCTCCTTGTCCAGACACCAGTGTTTAGAGTTTGGTCAACACAAAAGCAGTGGAAGCGAATCAGGAAATATAATTGCAGGCAATGTATTTTTCATAAGGTGCCAGGTTAACTAAAGAAGAGTCTCGTGAGATTTTTTCGTTATGGACGAGATCTTCTATTTTTCCTTCAAGAATTTCATATTTTTCATAACGTTTTTTTGTTAATGAAATTGACTACATAATGTAAATTGTGAGCAGATTAATTTTTTGTTATCAATAGAATATGACGTAGCAATAATCAAAATACAGTTTCTTATATTTCAGACCAATTCTCAAATAGAACAGCACTTCTATTAAATACGCGCCGACCATGGAGTAAAAGTTAATAAGTATGATCAATGTAGTGAGTTCGATCCTTACTGTGATTAAAATATGGAAATTTTGTTGTCAATCCGAACTATAATGTGGTTCCCCTTCTGACCAAAAGGCCTTCTAGAATATTTTGATGATTAATGAATGGTACGTTAAAAAAACGAACCGAAACCAATAAAAAAATCCAGTTTCGTTTTCCAGACGTTCAAATATTTCCTATGTTCCCTGTCTTTCCTATGATGATAAATGTGTCGGTTCTTCGAGGTCTACTTGTGTTAAGTATGTGAAAATCATCCAGTCCAATCAATTGGCTAAATGAACATCATTTTCATATTTTTATGTATGGAATTTGTTATTTATTCTCTCTTTTTCTCTCTCTCACTCCCTCTCTCTGTCTCATACTCTCATACTCTCTCTCTCTCTCTCTCCCTTTCAGATTCTCTACTATTTTGTTTTAATTCTTTGCCATTATATTAGGTTGGTGCAAAAATAATGTCGTTTTCTCACGTATGTTACTATGTGAGAAAACGACATTATTTTTGCACCAACCTAATAATTTCTAGCAACGAAGTGTAGGGTTAAAAACTAATGTTTTAGTGCTGTCAGGAGAAATTCAGTTAAATATATTATTTTGTATTATTTAATCTTCGAAATCTGACTATCCTTTTATTGTATTAATTTCTTCTTTTTTTTCAAATCATCTTTGCAACATAAAATCATTTTCTCCTTTAAAAGTATATCATCTGTGGAGCAAGCGTAATTATATTTTGTATGTTTTTTTTAATTAAATCCCAATACATGGAAATCAAAATGAAATGTTAATTTAGAGTTTTTAAGTTCTCTTGACTATTAAAGAAACGATAATCCTGTATCACATTTATTTTCTAAAGTAAAATTACTAACAACAAACCACTAGAAAGTCCCATAATTGACATAATGGAGGGAAATTTTGATAGAATCTGTAAGAGAGAGAGAGAGAGCAAGATAGCGTTGAAACAATTCTGGGTTCTCTGCAGTAAAACCACGACAATTTCTTCATATTATTTCTGGTTATTTGCTCTTTGATAGAAGACTCGATAGATAGAAAAATCAGAAACTTTTAACTCTATACTCATCAGTTTACTTGCAGATTCAAGGAAGCATTTACGAAAGATATCTATTATTGAAGAGAAATGGATATTTTACAACAATCAAAAGAATGTAGAGTACCTTCCATGGAGAAACCAGCAATTTAATATAATTTATATTGATATAGCAGGTTACTCTAATGATTACTTACTCAGCCTTAGACACGTTTTATAATTTATGTCTTGTTAGTGAAAATGCTATGTTAAAAATATCCTTTAAGGGATCAATAGTTTCGTGCCTTAGCCAAAAAATCACAGGGATTTTAATTACCCTAAGTAGAATTCAAATGCGATTATACGATTTTAAATTTGCACCTGTAAACAGCTGATCGAATCTTTATGTCCCTTTTTGGTTCAAAACCAAAGACATGGATGGCTTCAGAATGTCTCTATTTAAAATCTGGTAATTCATATGGTCTTATTTGATGAGCCACTTCATATAATCATTTACACTATTTACATTCTTCGGACAGTTTTCCTTATCTTTGTTGTCATATTCACGACGTTTCGGCCGTTGTAGTCTCAGACCTTCTTCAGACGATTGAAATTTAGAACTGAACCCTTTATTTTGTCCACCGGGGTTCCCAAATTGTATTCATTTCCATGACTGGCTGGCTTATGAGATTATAAACATAGAGATGAATATAATATTGGAACGAGTAATACGGAGAAAAACAATAATAACTAAGAAATTGCAATATGAGCTATGGGAAAAATGAGTTTACTGAGACACTAAGTTTATAAATCCCTAAAATTCCTACACTGATGCCCTCAAGGACATATGCCCCAATGGATAAAATCTTTGGTTGAATCCAAAGACTTTTGAGTTGTGAGTTAAAAAAAATTAGAGTTATATTAAAGGGAGATAACTGATATTGAAACATCCAGAGAGGCATGACAATAATGGTAGAAAAGACAGAGGGAAGCTACTGCACGCCTGTGATAAAGTGACTCTAGACGAGATGCCAGATCAGGACCTATCATATTGCATTTCCGTCTCTGGATTTTGCCGAGGACCTCGAGATGAACAGCGAGAGCACCAGTATTCAATGCAAGTACGAATGGTAGATTTGAACCAACTTTCATTGTGGAAGAGAAAGCTATTGATTCAACATAGCTGTTGCCCGTCAAGTCAGTGGAAATCATGAACACAATCAAAATATAACAAATGTCGGTTAATTTAAAGTTACGAGTTACATTTTTGATATTACTTTTCCTCCCTCTACGTCGATATGATCCCATATTAACTCATTTAACAGCCATTCGATTGATATACAGAATATACCTCCTCGCATACATATATATAGCTGGGTGTATGTATATATATATATATATATATATATATATATATATATATGTATATATATATATATGTGTGTGTGTGCGCGCGTGTGTGTCTTTATACGTATGTGAATGTGTTTGGGCATTGTTATATAGGAACAATGTGTCGCGTCAACACTTAAGTTTGAACATAGATTACCATTGAATTAAGTGGATCACGTGACCATGGGAGAAACGCATAAGTAGAAAGTCGCATGACGTCTGACTGAATAACATTTCTACTCTATCCTATAATACAAGAAAAACCTCTATTCTCTACTTTATTAGGATCACTATACGGATTACTATTCGAGCGTGTATTATCAAGCAAGTACTATCGCTACGATTATTATTCGAAGGCGTTTGACCAACGACGTCATTATAATTGTACCTATGATTACAAAGTCTCTACTGCAACGAGCATTACGGAGAGTGACAACGAGTATTCGTTGACATCACAAAAGTGGCAACGAGTGTTTGTTGACATAGAAAATATTTTAATATGTATAACTTTTTTATTGCTTTTCAAATACAATGTCTAAAAGATATGCATTCTTAACAAAAGGAGTTTGTGGAATTACAATTAACTTTCGGTTATTGTATTTTTCATTTAGTCTCATGGACCACGACTTTACCAAGCTGACCTGTCTACTCTAATGCTTATATTGTCTTCTGTTGGCGTGATTATGACACAAACAGGATTATTCTTTAATAATGTATTGAAATGCAGGCACGATTAACTATAAACCTGGTTTTTCCTTAAAAAAACTCGAACTATTAATCCACTGACAGTGATGCACCTACGCATTCTATTCATGAACAACGCACGAACTCTTTTCACAAAGACATACGGTAAACACACGAATGTACACAGCAGACAGAAGAATGATATGGCACTAATCGCCTACCATAGATGTTGTCGTAATTTAACAAATTACCAATTTTTGAATAAAAGGAAATATCGATTTTATACTCCACACCACAAAAATCTAGCATTTTTTTTCCATTTATCTTATTTATTTCAATATCTTCTGTTTATTTTTTTTTCCTCATTCATCAAGGAAGCTCGTAAAAGTCGGACGGAGGGGAAAGAGTTTAATGATCTGGCCGAGATTTCACGTGAACAAGTGAGAACGCGCGAGAACGCCAATAGTCAGTGATGTCGGAAGTAATTTCTTTCCACTTGATTTTACGACAGAGTAGTTACGATAATGCAATGGATTGGAAGAAAAAGAAAACAAATAACGTTCGCAGAAATGAGAATAACAGTGCCGAACGTGTCTTCCAGATGCGCCGCTCTGTTTATGGGCGGACATCTTGATTCTGCACATCAAGGCACAACATCAAGCAGAAACATATCCAAAGAGACGAAATAAAACGAAATGGGAGATGCACACGGAAATATTATTAGAATTCAATATATGTAAATATGTTTAGTATATGAACAAAGAAACACATATTAGAAGGTATTGAAGAGTTGTCTGGATCATGCTGCTCTTCCCAAAATGTGTAAATACATATATATATATATATATATATATATATATATATATATATATATATATATATATATATGTATAAAACCTAGAATCTACCTTCCAAGTCTTCATCTAATAGATCTTCAGGGTACTACTGGCTCAAATGTACCCTGAAGATCCGTTAGGTGAAATCTAATCCAATGAAACCATATTCAGCGAAGCTAACAAAGACTATGAAACAGCCCTACAAGATAGTGGACTCCCGGCAACACACAGATACAAACCACGCAGCAAAAGAAAAGCTATCAGGAAGAAAAACATATGTTTCAGCCCACCGTACAAAAAATCTTAAAAAGAAGCATATATTCATTAAACTCATACAGAAACACATACTCGCATCAATCACTCTCTACAAGATATTCAACAAAACACAGTAAAAATCAGCTGCTGTTGCAATGAGGACATGACGCAAAGAATAAAAAAAGCACAACAGGAAAACAATCAACGAATCACGTTAACAAATTAAATCAACGTGTAATTGCAGAACAAAGGATGAATGTTCCTTAAACGGCAATTGCCTGAAGAACAAGGTAATATACAAAGCCACTGTAAAATCAGCTGATAACGAAGAAAACATATACATATGAGTAACTGACGACCCTGGAAACAAATAAACTACGCACATAAAACTTGCTTTACAAATTGTAGATATGCGAATAGCACAATACTTTCTAAACATATCTGGGAGATAAAAACAAAATAAAATCCCACTAAAAATGCCGTGGAAAACAAAGAAAAGAAAACCAGCCTTCAACAATCAATTCTAAAACTGTGGACTCTGCCCCGAGTTAAAATAGCCATAATTACTTTCCCAGACCAAAAAAAAAACGATCGGAACTCATCTCAAAATGCAGACACGAAAAAAAAGTTTTCCTACGTTACATAAACATCGAAAACGGAAAACGAACACAAATAAATCAAAATAAATAAATAAAATAAAATAAATAAACAAAAAGAAGTAAAATAAATTTATCCAAACAAATAAATAAGCAAATAATATAAAATTAACAAACCACACCCACCAAAATAACCGTTAGTATAATACAATAATCTACCCACAATGCAATAATCACTGACCTGTATAAATAAAAGGTCGCACATGGCCTGACAATTGCGTTTTTACATGAAACAGGCTATCGCCGCTGGGTATTGAGTTCAATGTCCACTTTTATATTTACATCCGCTCTATCCCTGATATTGAATACTTCACCCATAAATATAGCAGACCTTCAAACTATATTTTATGACATATATATATGTGTGTATGTGTGTGTGCGCGCTCGCGCGTGTGCGTTGTACATTTATGGGGGCACGAATGCAAAAATGAAAAAAAGAAAGCAAGTTTCAGCGCTCATAAAAGCGTTCTAAAAGCAAATTGGATTCATCGTTTGTGAAAAGCTGCGAGCTATGATCGAGGACATCATTGCTCCAAAATAAATTAAACTGTTTTTCCCTCGTATAATTGATAGAAAGAATTCTTCATCTCATCGCCTTCATAAAGACATAAAGAACAAAGGATAAATTCCATAGCAAGATATCATAAAAGTGGAAATTCCTATTATTTGCAAAGTTTGCTGCGTTCATGAATGTGTCGTTTCCGATTGAAAGAAAAGAGATTTTCGAAGATTTAGACACTGCAATTTTCAAGGCATTTTGCATCATTTCTTTATTTTATCAGCTTTACATCTTCATGCTGAATATTTCTGGTGTTCATTAGTGTATATCAAGAGAGAATGTACTTCCATACATTAGGTTTATCTTTTGTGTTTTTGCTGAGTTTACAATCATTGTAATCAATATTGTTTAAGACATTCCTCAAATCTTTTCATATTTGGGACTGTCTATATCTCTGAGATGAGGTATTATGATTACTTGCATGATTTACATTTATCGGACTGTTATCCTCATCTCCATTGTCATATTCACAAGGACACATGGCACAGCGGATAAAGACGCTGGTTAGATCCAGTGACTAGCTTCTAGTGATATAATGGCTGTATATATCTCTGAGATGAGGTATTATGATTACTTACTTTATTTACATTTATCGGATTGTTATCCTCACCTTCACTGACATTTTCATGACGTTTCGGCCGCTGTACGCTCCGGCCTTCTTCACATAATTGGAATTTCGAACTCTTTGTTTTGTCCACCGGTGTTCATTGGTCTAGTTCTAGTGCATGGCCTTCCTGGAATCTCTTCAATTAGTCTACTGGAATCTTTTCAAATCAATCCAAAGGCTCCAACTAAAACAGGGATTATTGATGTTCCCATGTTCCATATTTTTGAGATTTCGATTTCAATGTCTTTGTATTTTGATAGCTTTTTGAAGATCTTCAAAGATGCCTTGCAGTCTGCAGGCAATGTCATGTGAATAAAGAGACAAGCTGGGCAATTAGCTTTGATTGTTCTATTTGTGTGTATTGTGAAGTCCCATGACAATTTTACAGGTCCTATCTCCGTAATTATTATTATTATTATTATTATTATTATTGTTGTTGTTGTTGTTATATTTTGATTCCTGCTATGGTCATTCTAAAATACCAAGTCTGCGGGATGATCTAAGGAAGTTAGTAGTGTGTTATTATGGCTACCATTTATGATTTGTTTTTCCAACTTCCATAACATCACTAGTGTTATATGGACAAAGTTCTTCTTAATCTATATACTGTATTTATCAAGAGAATTTTTGTATCTCTCTTAAGCTGAGATTTTCAATATTTTTTCAATGTGTTGTTGTGTTCCTTTTTTATCATTCCAAGGGCACCTAACATGATAGGTACTAAACTTGTTTTCAATCATCACATTTTTTTTTTCAACTACCAGGTTTCTATACTTCGGTAGTTTTCAAATTCCTTGGTTGCTGTCTTACGGTCCGATGGGCAAGTCATATCAATTAGAATGCAAGTTTTTTTCTTTTCTTTTCGGTTTTTGTCCAGCATATTTGATTTAATGTTCCTCTCTGTAAAGATGGTGAAATTCCATAGAATTGTGGTATCTTTTATTTCTGGAACCGTTGCTGCGGGACGTTCATACCAAAGTGCTGTACTAGTGAGAAGAATTTTTTGCATTTGTGCTACAAGGAATCCGCTCAATCAGTCTTCTGGAATCTTTTCCAATCAATCCGAGGGCTCGAATTACAACTAGAATTGTTGATGTCCTCGTGTACCACATTTTAGAGATTTCGATTTCAAGGTTCTTGTATTTTGATCACGGACTGTTATATAAATATGAAGGCACATTTTGTTTTTGCGGTCTCTGATCACCATGACTGGGCGATGAGCTTTGATTGTTCTGTATGTATTGTAAAGTCCCATAAAATTGTTACAGGTGCTTTTTCTGTAATCAGTTCTGGGTGGTGTTAATACCAATTTCTTGCAGTTTCCTTTCTGTAAAAGTTGCAGATTTTCCAATGCAGATATTGGCCAATCTGTCATGCCGTGTTTTGTATTCGGTGGGGGCCAATAGCGTGCAATCTGATACAAGATAACACTTGTTTCTGGATATTTATCCCAAAATATTCATTTTGAGATTGCACAATTTTCAGTATAAGTCCTTAGCAATATCTTGTTAGCAAGTATGGTCGTGTTCAGCAAGAATAAAACCGTCGGTTTCAACTTTTAACCCTAGACTACGTAGCCAGTGATAGATACAGGGTTTGTCTACATCAGCCTGTTTGTTAGGGGATTATTATTATCATTTTATTTCCTTTGATTTCTGATGTGTATTCATTTGTTTCCGGTCCCGACAAGAGACCTAAGGTCAGGAATCGCATCATGACATTTTTCACAGAGTAGTTTTGAAAAAAAAATTCATACATATTTTACATAGATAAAGCCATTCTTAAGATGTGTGCTGTACTTGCAATTTTTTTTATTTCATCAAGGCATGGGCTACAAGAAAGACCGTCAATATATCTACTGGAATCAATCCTAGGGCGTCAATATGGATTGTTGATGCGCTCATGTGCCACATTTTTTAAATTTTTAAATCAAGATCCTTGTATTTTGATAGCTTTTTGAATATCTTCAAAGATACATTACAGTCTGCTGGGCCTGCAATATCAATAATGAGGCAATTGTTTTGTTTGCCGTCTCTAATAACGCTATCAGGACGATTAGCTTTGATTGTTTTGTCTGTATTATTATTATTATTATTATTATTATTATTATTATTTTATTTTCTTTGCTTTCTGGCGTTTACACATTTCTTTCCGGGTCCCACCCAGGGACCTAAGGTTAGAAATGGCATCATGACACTTTTCACTGACAAAAAAAAAAAAAAAAAAAAAAAATTACATAGATAGAGCCCTTTGTAAAGTGTGGGCTGTACTTGTCAGAACAATTTTTTGTATCTCCTTGAGGCATGGGCTTCCAGGAATCCCTGCAATTAGTCTACTGCAATCTTTTCCAACCAGTCCTAGGGCTCCAACTACAACAGGGATTGTTGATGTTCCCATATGCCACATTTTCGAGACCTCTATTTCAAGGTCCTTGTATTTTGACAGCTTTTTGAATATCTTCAAAGATACATTGCAGTCAGCAGGGACTGCCATATCAATAAGGAGGCACCGTTTTTGTTTGTGGTCTTTAATAACAATATCTGGTCGGTTGGCCTTGATTGTTCTGTCAGTGTGAATTGTGTAGTCCCATAGAATTGTAACAGGTCCTATCTCTGTAACTGGGTCTGGGTGGTGTTCATACCAGTTTCTTTCAGTTTCCTTCCCGTAGAAGTTGCAGATTTTCCAGTGCAGATATTGGCCCACTCTGTCATGTCGGGTTTTATATTCAGTGGGTGCCAACATCGTGCAACCTGATACAAGATGATCAATCGTTTCTGGATATTTATCACAGAATCTGCATTTTGGGCTGGCACAATATTTTAGTATATGTGCTTGATAATTCCTAGTTAGCAAGCATTGGTCCTGCGCAGCAAGGATAAAACCTTCAGTTTCCGCTTTCAACCCTGCACTGCGTAGCCACTGATGGGTACGGGTTTTGTCTACATCAGCTTGGTTGATACGGGCAGACTATTGGCCATGAAGCGGTTTATCTTGCCATCGCTTCTGTATCTGGTCGGTTGCATTCGTCTTTGCTGTCTTTTTCAAGTATTTTGCAGTTTCAGCCTGTGTATTGTGCTGTAGTTGCATCTCTACGCCCATTTGAAGCTCCAGTTTGAATTTATTGGCTTCTTTCATTACGGAGTAAAGACGCTTACTACTTTCATGTTCCTTGACGCATACCATCATCCAGTCTTCTGTAGTTTCCAAGTATTTTTGGAGGCCAATTGTTGTAGTTTTGTAGGACAGTTCTAGTTGAACTAATCCTCTGCCTCCTTCGGATCTGGGCACATACAGACGATCAACATCAGCTTTGGGATGATGCATGCGATAGCAAGTGAGAAGCTTTCTCGTTTTGGCGTCCATTCGCTTAATTTCAGCTATGGTCCAGTTAAGGACATTAAAGCTGTAATGCACCACTGGGACAGCCAATGTGTTTATAGCTGATATTCTTTTTTTTGAGTTTAGTTCAGTATTTAGTATCAGACGTACACGCCTGTAGTACTCTTTTCTTATTTTTTCTTTCATTTGGGGGTGTTGTATGCCATCTCCTTCGCTAATTCCTAGGTACTTATAAGCTTCTTCATGCTCCAATTCCCTAATCTTTGTGACAAAATCTAAATCTATTGAGGGTGTTTCTGTAATTCTACAATTCTAAAATTCTACCTTTCTTGAATGTTACTTTTGCATTATTATTATTATTATTATTATTATTATTATTATTATTATTCTCTGTGTAATTATTATTATTATTATTATTATTATTATTGTTATTATTATTATTATTCTGTGTGTCGTCATTATTATTATTATTATTATTATTATTATTATTATTATTATTATTATTATTGCTTTCTTTCGCACGGTTTTTCCTTTCCAACCAGAAGATCTGGTATTATTAGGTTCGCCATCAAGTTTTACGACTTCAGCGCCTGGGTAACATTCGCAGAATATTTGTATTACTAAGCAATGGAAACTTCTGAAGCGATGAGATAATTGGCTTTATACGGATTTTGTAGATGTTGAAATTTAATTTGGGTAGGCATAGAGACCAACGTCCAAAAATATGACTTGGACAATAGCAGCCGGTACGTGCAACATTCTGGCATTTTCAATCCAGATGTCGATGTATATCTTGCGGTCATTAATTCCTTTGAGCTTGAGATTATATTCACCAGCAACATCTACGTCCATGAGGTGACATTTCCTTGTTTCCACAACAGTGGTCTGGTTTGGTGGTCTCAAGAAAGCTGTCTCTTTATTCATACACTCGTGTACTCATGACGTCAAAAAATATGGCAATTGTTAGAAAGATCTAATAGCTAGATGCAATGAAACAAAAGTCTTCAAAGAATGTATTGAGATTCAATAAAGCGGAAATAAAGAATTTACAACTAAAATAGAGGCCAATGAACCGTTTAATTAATCTGCTTATTTTATTTTTATTTAAACGTTCAATGGTATCTACAATTCATTGCTTACTCCTAGCACGATGCAAATCGATTTTTGCTCAATATTTTTTTTATGTAAAAACTTGTATGTATTTAACATGACAGTAAAATAGAAATATCTCTCGGAAGAACTACATTAGCAACAAAACGACAAAGACGCCGAATACAAAGCCTATTTAAAGATCAAGTTAAGGCAAGGAGATCACTTAAGTTATCAGATTGCTTCACATGAAAATAAGACTACAATCTAAGGAACATAGAAGTAAAGGAATTGATTAATTAAATAGTTCATTCTACTCGGGAATTAATTTTACCAAAATGCAATTAAATAAATTATTTGTATAGATTATTAAAACGACTAGAGGAAGTAAGCCATTATAGATTTACTGACAAGTGGATTTACCTCCCTTCCGACGACAGATGAGACAGGAAATATATAAATACCCATTGATAATTATTATATCGTTTGATTATTATTATTATTATTATTATTATTATTATTAGTATTATTATTATTAGGTTGGTGCAAAAATAATGACGTAATAATGTCGTTTTTTGACGTATTTTTTAACGTCAAAAAACGACATTATTGCGTCATTATTTTCGCCCCAACCTAATATTATTATTATTATCATTATTATTATTTCTTTGTTTTCTATTATATACACATTTCCTTCCGGATCCCAACAAGTGACCTACGGTCAGAATGGCTTCTTGACATTTTCCCCTGATCATTTTTGTAAAAAAAAAAAAAAAAAAACACGATAACACATATTTTACATAGATAAACATCTTCGTAATATGTGAGCTCTAATTGTGAATACATTTTTTTGTATTTCGTTAAGGCATTATTATTATTACTTACTTAATTACTTTCTTTCATTTCTGGTGTGTACCCATTTCATTCCTCGTCCGACCAGAGACCTAAGATCAAAAATGGCATCATAACACTTTTCACTGAGCAGTTTAAAAAAAAGAAACAAATCATATGTTAGATAGATAAAGCCATTCGTAAGGTGTGGACTGTACTTGTGAGAACAATTTTTTATATTTCTTTAAGGTATCGGCTAGCAGGGATTACTTCATTGAGTCTAGTGGAAATTTTTCAATTAATTCGAGGGTTCCACTACAACTGGAATTATTAATGGCCTTATACCACACATTTTGAGATTTCGATTTCAAGGTATTTGTAGATGGATAATTTTTTTGTTGTTTTATTTTAAGATCTTCAAAGATACATTGCAGTCTACAGGGACTGCCATGTCAATAAGGAGGCACGTTTTGTCTTTGCCGTCTCTAATCAGTATATCAGGGCGACTAACTTTGATTGTTCTGTCTGTGTGTATTGTAAAGTTAAAGTTATTATTACTATTGTTTGTGTGTTATGTTTCCTGCTTTGTATCTTGTAAAGCCGGGTCCAGACTTTGGCCCTTAGGCCCTATAGTAGAATTGTCATTTAACTGATGGCACTTTTCTTAGTATATAGTATGTTCCTAATAGAGTGATTTTTCTGGGCAACATGTATGTTGATGTTACCTGTGTCACTTAGTAAAATCGCCCTTTTCTTTTCTCACTAGGCCCAGTGCTCTCATTACTATTGGCACAGCTTCAGTCTTCATTCTTCACATCCTGTTAATCTCGATCTCCAGGTCCTTGTATTTGGACAATTTCTCGATAATTTTCATGGGGGTGTTTCTCTGAGATGGTACTGCTATGTCAATAAGCATACACTTCTTGAATTTCATTATTATTGTTGTTGTTGTTGTTTTTATTTCCTTTGATTTCTGGCGTGTACACATTTCTTTCCGGGTCCCGCCCAGAGACCTAAGGTTAGAAATGGCATCATGACACTTTCCACTGACAAAACAAAATATATATTTTTTTACATAGATAAACCCCTTCGTAAAGTGTGGGCTGTACTTGTGAGAACATTTTTTTGTATTTCTTTCAAGCATGGGCTTCCAGGAATCCAATCAATTAGTCAACTGGAATCTTTTCCAACCAATCCGAGGGCTCCAACTACAATGGGGATTGTTGATGTTCCCATGTGCTACATATTTGAGATTTTGATTTCTTCTTCTTCTTCTTCTTCTTCTTCTTATTATTATTATTATTATTATTATTATTATTATTATTATTATTGCTGATGTTGTTTTTGTTGCTGAGTGATTTAGTAGCATGTCACTAAAATGCAAGGGTCAGTGTTACAGGTTTTGATAATAGCAGCGTATAACCTTTTAGTTGGGTGACCCAGGCCACCTAGACAGTTTTTGATTTATGGTGTTTTCATGTGCCCAGATCTGACAAGCAAGCGCTCATAAAGCTAAAATAACAATCATCACATCTCTTGGTCATAATACTCCTCGACTACTCTCGCTCATGAACAGAGATCACCAGTGTGTTAGACCCTAGGGGGACAAAAATCAAGCAACTTACAAGAAAATCACTGACATTGAATGCAATATTTACTGAAGCCCATTTTAATTCATTTAGATTTTTTTCTGTCTTGCTATTGATAGGTTAATCGAGTACTTAATTAATCTGGGTAATACTATTACTTAGAAAGCGTTTATACGTTCATAGATGTCTACGTATTCCTTTTTCTTTGCAAGCCTTTTTGGGGACTGCTTCAAGTGTTCGAATAACGATGGGGAATTTTTTCATTTTCATATTCCATTTTTCATTCAGTTCTCTCGCAATTTTATCTTTTTATTTCATTTTATATTTTTGGTCGACAGCAATATCGACTAACAGACTTTCCTCTTGTTTATCAGGACGAGATGAGGTTATGTTCTCGAGATTAGGCGATCCTTTTGAAGTTCAAATTCTTACTAACTTAGACATTTTTATTCTACACTTGGTCTTTATTTTATTCTATAGTTTCATTTTATTTATTCTGTAGTTTTATTTAATCTATCGGATTATAAAATTATTTTTAGAAATATAGATTTTCTCAGATTAACTTTGTCTGATACAAATTCAAAGGCATGACATAAAAAAGTATGACGATCTTCCTCCTGTGATGATTGGTCTGTCCGTCTGGAAATTTTGAAAGTGAACTTTATTCTGAAACCGCAGATTAATAAATTATGATTATATATTTCCTAAATTTATATTTAGTAACTCGTCGAGGATTGTAGAATGCCACATGAAGAATTCTAAAGTTCTTATCTTAGCCAGGTAAGTCTTCCAAGAAATATCCGATATAAGGACATTTCTTAAGATTTTAGAAAGTGAACCGAGAATTGTTAGTCTCCACTCAAGCGGATAAGAAACAATTAAATACATTTTTTGTTAGACAATAGACCAAAAAGATTACACAGAATGCTAAAAGAAACGAATCGACGCTCTTTAAGAAAGTTTAAACTTTTGTTAAGGGTAGAGTCACTATTAAATTGGCGGGTGGATTATGTTTATAAGATTATCAATAACTGCTTTACTCCGGGCCTTTTGTTATCAAATTTATTAAAGGAATTAGAAATTGCCCAGATGTGCATATTTAATTCTCTCGGCATATCGTTGTATTTACGTATACAAAACAGCATAAAGTTTATTTGATTACATTAATTTGTAATTGATTTGAAGCGACAGAATCCATTTTTGTCGAATTTAGTTTTGTTTGTTATTCAAATTTTACACCCCCAAGGGAGGCTTTAGGAATTTTAATAAAGATTTTATAATGCCTTTCATCTTCCTTGAATGTTTTTTTCTCAGAATGTTTATTAAATTGACGTTTTTTATCCTGTATTCTAAATTTTCATTTTCTAATTTCTGAAGGATCTATTCATCGGCATATACATATCTACATATATTCCTCTGTACCGTGTAATATAGATGTTGAAAAGATACATATACTCGTGTATGTACACACACATATATATATGTATATGTGGGTATATATATATACATATATATATATATATATATATATATATATATATATATATATATATATATATTCACAACTTTAAATATACTTATTGTCAATTTAATCTTTTAGCTTCTGATTGAATTTGAACTGTTTTTATAATAATTTATTGTGTGCGTTTATATATATATATATATATGAGGAGTTTGTGTGAGGGTTGTTTTGTGTGTGTATGCTTGTTTTGTGTGTGTGCATGTGTATGTGTGTGCGTGTATGTACTTGAATGGATGTATATACTTGCTTACACATAAATATATATATTTATTCATATAAACGAATATATAAGTATAATTAAATTATCTATATTTTTATCTCTCTCTCTCTCTCTCTCACTATATATATATATATATATATATATATATATGCATTTCATTATATATATATATATATATATATATATATATATATATATATATACACAGTTCATGGTTTCGAGTAAATTATTACACAGTTTAAATTCAATACCAAATTTGGCAATTAAATTAAAAATAATTATCTGTATATATATATATATATATGTGTGTATGTATGTATGTATGTATAATGAGATAATTATTTTTTACTTAATTGCCAAATTTGGTATTGAATTTCAACTGTATAATAATTTACTCAAAATCATGTTTTCCTATGTATCTACCTATTAATATACGCATATATATTTGTGTGTGCGTGCATTTGTGTTCTAGTGCGTGTGTGTGTGTGTGTCTTTGTAAGTCTCAATGGTTGTATCTTCGGATGTATATGTGTGTATGTATATTAAATACTTACCTGCTCACCTTCTTTGTGCCTATCTTTGTTTGCTTATGTCAGATTTTATTTATATCGATGAATATATTTTTAATTGTTATTGCAAAATTACGACCCGCCATTTCTTTTTATTGATTAAATCTTCATCTCATTCCTAAATGTTTATTGATGTTATTTCATTCGTTTTGCGTTTGTTTTCGCCTTTTAACCTTCAATGCTTTTTTGTTTGTTTTATTTCCGATTTTCTTAATTTTTCCGTTAATTCTTCTCTATTCCCAGCCAAGACCCCGGCCAGCAGATCAATTTGCAACAGAAAACGCTTTCAAATAAATGAAAAATTTGCCGCTAGTATTTTCAGACGGAAATAATACTTGACGGTTGTTTACAATGACCCGCCTCCTAATTCAACTCCACCTTCTTTTTACAGACCATTAGGTTTTCCTCCATTTTACGAAAATTCAACATTTCCAGATCTTTCCCTTTTATTCCAATCTTTTCTTCTTCTTCTTCTTCTTCTTCTTCTTAGAGAATCCTTAATTTTTTTGAAAATATAGCCATTGCACTTTTTTCTTCAGTTGCCTGCTTTCTTTTTTATCTCTCTCTCTCTTTCTCTCTCTCTCTCTCTCTCTCTCTCTCTCTCTCTCTCTCTCTCTCTCTCTCTCTCTCTCTCTCTCTTCCGTTGTAGCGATATTCACATCGCTTAACTTAAAACAACAACACAGACCCGGGCTAGAATGCGGTAGCCCATGTAGATTTTACTGACTGCAAAAGAAGTAATCATCTACCCAATTCGCTTGATAATTCTCCAATGAAGGACACAATCTGTTTTTTGTTTTTGTTTTGTTTTTTTGTTTTTTTGTCTCTCCTTTCATGGCCTGAATTTTTGACATCAACATTTACTTTACTTATTTCGTCCTTCTTCAAAATTTTAAAATGTGGACACTTTTCCATCACCTTCGTGAACGTAACTATTTCACCCCAAGCAAGGCAATAAAGCCACAAAGACCCAAAGAGTTACTGAGTGTGCGTTCATATGATAAAATTATTATTAAAGAGAAAGAACAATAAATAACAACAATCGGAAATAAGAAGACAGAAGATAACGATTGGCATTGCGTTTAAATATTTGAAGGTCAGTGTAGACTGGAAGACCATAAACCGGAAGTGAGTTCCACAAGAGAGAACTGCGTGAGAAGAAGCTGTCAGCATAGAACTTAAGGTTATATCTAGTCATCACAACTGTAAAATTATGCAATAGGGTTGCCAATCACATACTGTGCTTAAATTTATATAGTTTAGGTACGAAAGCGGAAAAGCTATCAGAACAATTACCAGAGAAGCAACAATATAGCAGTTGGGAATTGATTGAAACCGACAAGTCAAGTCAGGACTGATTACGTTGTAGATATTTCTTTGTATTTTATCAAGAATTACTAGATATAAAACAGAGACGTCAAACAAGATAGGCAACAATATTCGATATACAGATAAATTATTGACTTATAATTGTGTAATATAGATTCCTGCGATAAAAATTGTCTAATACGATACAGTAAACAAACCTTCCTAACAGCGGACCTAGCAATTGATTTAATATAATCTTTCTTTTTCATTTCAGAGGAAAACGTCAGCCCGAGAAGGTGTAATAATCTTGCTATGTAAGTTTAAAACAGAATTCAAACTCTGAGGATTACTTTGAAAAGAAGGTCACAAACTGGAATCAAACTATCGGCTAAATTAATCGTTTACCCTGCGCTTATGTTACCTTGCCTCCTAAGTTAAACGCTGATAACATATACTCATCCAATAGGCATTTGAGAGCTTTCACTAGAAATCCATCAGATTGCAGTCTGATATTGATACACCTGATACTGAAGAAAAAACAAATCTTTGGCCAATCGAAGCAATGTTCCTGATCAGTTGCCTTCGATAGTCTAAAGTTCGTTTCGTGAACTATGCGATTGGAGACACTAGAGAAACGTTATTAGGACTGTACAAGACACATTAAAGAAGAACTGGATTTCTTGGGGAAATTGGTAAGTAGAGATTAAAAAACACCATATAGGTTAAGCTAGAAGCTGTAAGGCAGCAATGAAAGAGAAATGGAACGAGTTCAAAACATGAAATGGACAGCGGAGAGAAGCGATGTGCTAGCTTTATGCCAAAGCGCTCTTTTACCATGTTTTTTTTTTGTTGTTTTTTTTTAATGCGATTCACATGGCAATCGACCCAGAAGTTATTACCCCGTTGAAAACAATTATTCCTGCCCGGAATTTTGAGATAACATTTATTAATTTTATTAATGATAAAATCAGATCAATGCATTTAAAATCCATGACTGAATAAAGGACATTCCCAGCTATTCCAAATAAATGCTTTCTCTAACATTATCATCATCATCATCATCGTCATCATCATCAATTATCTGCAAATTTATATTTATGTAAGTATGAAAGTACACGCACACACACACACACACACACACACATATATATATATATATATATATATATATATATATATATATATATGATGTATGAATGATTCATTGTAATATAAAATGAACTGCACCATATATTTTATTTAAAAGAACTGATCCGACGTGCAAATTTCCGGGATAACAACTGAGACATTACTCTAATTATTGAACAATTTAGTTCATGCCACATTGACTGATAAACTCCTACAACAACAAAAAAATCTGATATTGCCATATTACTAAAAAAACGCACTCTCTTAAATTTTCAAAACTTTCAACCTTAGCGTTGCGATTGGACGCTCCACAAGTTTGTATCAGTTAACAATAACACATTTTAAAAAAAAATTATTTCAGTTCGCATTTAATTTTTTCGTCTCGGATGCTAACTGGATCTTTTTCTAATTAAATTATGTCTAATTTTTATTGCATTTTTATTTTACGAATCTTATCTGCTCCTGCAGCCTTGATGTCAATCTTGACTGCCTCCGTTGCCACTTCGTTTTCTTAGAGCACCTGGGCCTTCCTGTTAAGCATCGTTACTCTTTCTTTTTTAGATTCAGTACTAATTTCCCGGATCAACAAATCTCCGAAAAAAAACTGAGGGCATAATAACCGAAATGATACGTTAAAAACAACAAATAATAAGACGTTAGTCCGATTGTAAATAAGGCAAATGATGATAATTCCTCGTCCAAAAAATTCAGACAAAAATCTTAATTTACCATATACAGGATGCGATGAGTAAATTCTCGCCATTTTATTTTCTTAATTTCGCGCATACACGTTGTTTTTGTTTTGTTTTTTGTTTTTTTTTGTTTTTTTTTTGTTTTTATTTTGTCGACAACGTAATAAAATAGGATCAGATGAGCAAAAGACCAAATTGACACAATTCGCTCTAACAAAAACTTGAAAACGGCATTCTGTACTGCTTGGCATTCGAGCCGGAATCTTCAATATGAATATTTCAGAGTTCTTCGGTGTCAATCTGAGGAATTTTCAGAAGATTCAGAAAGATATGGATGATATATTGCGTCAACAATATGGTGTTTGAAGTGATCATTCGTGTTAGTGACATTATGCCTCCATTCACCTTTCCACAGGGCCTAAGAAGTAGTGCTTCCCTGGATCCAGAGAGTGGCTGCTGGAAACCATATGTCTGGCAACAGGACTCTGCACCATGCCACACAAGCAAAGGAACCCAGTCATAGCTGTCAGACAATTTCTGTGGCCATACCACCACTTGCATCTGGCCACTTAACTCCACAGACTGGAACTTCTTTGATTATTATGCGTGTGACGCAGCTGAGCTCGACACTAACAAAACTTCTAGTAACAACAATGATGAACTGAAGGCAATGAATATGACCCTAAACCTAACTGTAGGGCAAGGAATATGACCCTAACCCTAACTGAAGGCAAAGAATATGACCCTAACCCTAACTGAAGGGCAAGGAATATGACCCTAACCCTAACTGAAGGGTAAGGAATATGACCCTAACCCTAACTGAAGGGTAAGGAATATGACCCTAACCATAACTGAAGGGCAAGGAATATGACCCTAACCTTAACTGAAGGGTAAAGAATATGACCCTAAACCTAACTGAAGGGTAAGGAATATGAGAGCATTCACCAACTTAAACAAGTAGACCGTCCAGAAGAGTTGCATTTAATACCGAAGTCAAATAGATGCCGTTGTTGAAGCCAATGACGATTTTCTTAAATAAATTTACTTCTTTGTATTTCAAGATATTTCTGTTTAATTTTGGTGAATATGTTTGTTAAAATGAGATGTCGGTGTTATTTCTATTTTTTTTTTTTTACATAATTTAAACAACTATTTATTCTGCTCAACCTGTAGATGACAAGATAAAGAAAAAACAGGAAATGCATATCAAGCTAACGGCTTTTACTATTATTAAATATTCGTCATAAAAGTGATATGACAATATGTTCAAATTGTATATTTGGATATCTCTAAACAAAATGGAGGTCTCAGAGTAGCTATTTGTAAATTGCCATACTTTATGGGGAAAGATATTGGAATGGTTCCTGTTGCCTGTCCACTATTTGGAATGAAGAGTTTTCCTTCTTTTAACATGGTTGCCAGGTAGGTTAAGTTTAGTCTGCTATAAATGGAGATAAAGTATCCGAAGGTGTATTAGAAACGATTTCATTTTTTACCTATAACCATTGCACTAATCACACATTCAAAATATTATACTTCGGTTTATCAAAAGAAAAAAGGGAAACAAAGTAAAGACCCAATACCTTGTTGACTGACTTTGTGGGTCTTATATAAAAGAAATCTACAGAAACTACAAGCCGCACACAGAGCCATTGTTTTCACAGTCAGTTGATTTCTGTGTCCTGATAACTGAAAAAAGGAAGAGTAATTAAAAGTTGTCTTCACATTTCCAAGCAATTGACGCAATCCTCAAAGAAAACATTTATTCAAACGAAACCGTGATAACAACCGAAGTTACAAAGAGAAATGGAAACGCTAGTTGGAATAGTAATGTTAGTTTTCTATGTGTAGGTTTTTATTTTTTTTAATCGAGCCATGGTACAGCTGTTAAGTGGAAAAGAATTACGGCTATCCCAGTCGTTCATGAGTTTTACTTATTACAGTTGGCATCGGCCCAAAATCTATGGCAATAATTTTGACGTTAATCTCCTGAAGCAAAAACAGTGTAGGTAATGAGACAGACGTTAATGGGGCGAGTCGACATTTTTGGAAAAAGCAAGACGAAGTGGGGCGCGGGAAAAACAATATCTCTGAATTGTATTCAACAAATAATTTTGATATGGATGAATTGAGAAACATTTAAATTATGAAAGTAGATAAAAAACGTTCTGTCCACGCTGATTGCGTTGGTGCGTGTGAGCTTATATTTTGAGAGTAATAGATAGATAGATAGATAGATAGAAAGAAAGAAAGAAAGAAAGAAAGAAAGAAAGAAAGAAAGAAAGAAAGAAAGAAAGAAAAAAAAGAAATTGGAAAAGAGGTTAATTGAAAATCAGTGGAATTAAGTGCTAATTCTTCCTTCCCACAAAAAATGTTTTAAATTCGAGATCTCTACCTGCAATAAAATATCAGTCTTTGACATTCATTATATATATATATATATATATATATATGAAAAATAATATGTTGATTTATTACATAAAAGTGAATAGAAGCAGTCACTGAATGGAAGAGGTTTTTGACTCTGCTAATCAGCAGCAGAAGATATTAACATTTACAGAACTCTTCTACAGGAATTGAACTATAGTCACAAATTTCAAAGGTCCATTTGAAGTTGTTGGCTTGGCCAATAACCATGTCCGTACATCGACAGAGAACTGTTTAGACTTGACAGAGTTGTCACGAGTCTCCATCCGGTGTAAACTGGTCGGCGTTTTCAAATTTAATTCAACTTAAGGTTATGATTGCCAAAATTCGCCCACCCACGATTGCACACGCTATCGGCTCTTTGGGAAAGAATGGCTGACGGCCAAGTGCAGTTGTGTCAGAACTAACTCTCACACACACACACACACACATATATATATATATATATATATATAAATATATAAATATATATAAGTTACTAAACCTGTTTTTGTGTTTGTGCAGGTTTAGTAATATTTATTAAGATATATGTGGAGGGGGGCGTTTCTCTGCTACGTTTTCCTTGCCCTCTTACTCTCTTTTACCTTTCTCTCTATGCAAACAAATTTGTATAACTAAAATGTATGTTCGCTGATGTGTGCCTTCCCCATTCTGCGTGCAAGTAGGATCAAACAAAAAGAGTTTGTTTGAAATATGAGTCGATCAAATAATTCCTCTCTGATTGATTTCTATCAATATCAGAAACACAAGCTTCAGATGACTCATCAGTTACAAAACCATCTATTTTCATTGCACTAACTACTGAATCAATTACTCACAGCCTGGCACCCACGCATATATCTATCTATTTACCCAGCGACCTATCTTTCTCTCTGACCTCTCTCTCTCGATATATATATATATATATATATATATATATATATATATATATATATATATATATATATATAGAGAGAGAGAGAGAGAGAGAGAGAGACAGTATATCTTCATTCAAACATGTTTTATTGAATAATGAAGACACATTAAGTTTATTTTTTATAATGAACCATTCCAGTTCTCAAATCAGTTTCTTGATGTTAAGATGAAATTCCTCAAGGAAGGTTTTTACCTTCCCAAGTAGGTTTGATGTCTTCAAATATCATCCTCAGGGGTTAATTACAAAGACTTATTGTAAAACCTCTTTCCTTTGTGATGTTGATTTTTAAACGCGAACGTTCTCGGTTATAATTATTTTTTAAATTTTAAATTTATTATCTATCTATCTATATATATATATATATATATATATATATATATATATATATATATATATATATATATAATATTAGTTAATGATATAAATGGCGAAAAACATCTTCGCAACAAATTTATTAAAGTTACATTAACCCACGAACCTCTCGAAGAATGTTATGATCCTTGTTTTTAATAACTTCAAGTTGTCTAACGTATTTTTTTTATTTTGCTATTACTTTCAGCTGTACTTTCAACCATCCTCAGTCATGGAAATTAATTTTTTAATATATATATATATATGTGTGTGTGTGTGTGTGTGTGTGTGTGTGTGTGTGCGCGCGCGTGCGTGTGTGTGTAAATTTCGAAGAGGATAGAATCCAGGTAGAACTCACTGTTCAATGTTTTGAATTTGTAGGTCTGATGAATTGGACCGTGACTGCGATTCCAATTTAATAAATTATAACCATGGAATATTAGTGTTTGAGCCTTATATATATATATATATATATATATATATATATATATATATATATATATATATATATATATATATGGTGGGTGAATGAAATCATACTGCCATTGAGATAGCGATATTATGAATGTTTGCCTATTGAAAAGATAGAAATCAAAATTTATTACCCAACTAAATTATTACACAGTTCAAATTGGGCTTCACTTAAAAAACAGATTTATTTGAAGTTGCTAGTTACTTTTATGGTTAACAAGTTTTCACATCTCTTTTGTCGGTTGGTTTTCATTGGGGATCAAGTGACATCGAGCCCCCTTAATACCACAAATTTACTTCAATCCTTTCATTTCGATAGATTCAAATATTTTATTTTTTTAGATTTACTGATTTTTCCGTTTCCTTTCAAGTTTTTATTGAAATGTTTTATGTGCACTAATACCAATCGATAAAACTGACATTTTCATTTGCCACTTGTCTGACAATTCTCTCGTAAAGTGGAAACGATTTGCCATCTTTGATTTCAATTTTACTATGCAGTCTGCCTTATAGAATATCATCTTTGCAGGAAAACTTCATTCTTCATCTTCGTTTATGTGCCGTGACTCTTAAAGACGGCACTTTACAATCCTCTATCCCCTGTAACACTGCCGTCCTATTTGACCCTGTCCCGTTCTGCCATCCATTTACGTTAGCCTCGTTAGGGATAGGTTACATTCCTGTTCCCTCTACAACCTTTGACTCCAATATGCCATGTGAATGACATACTCTCCAAACCCTCTTTCCACATTATGTTTCTTTCAAATTTCAATTGTCTCTTTTCTTCCCATTTTTCTTAAAACATCCTTATTGCTCACATGTCTCGTCCATGACATCCTCGGCATCTTTGTCTGCTCTTCATCTGTGAATTTTCGAGTATTCTCTGCCATCTAGGAGAACTGATGCTATATAGCAGTCCAGCACTAATTATTTTGTTTCTAGCGATATTTTCTGTTTCTTAATATTTGATTAGTTTCTGGAAGGAATATTTTGATATTCTAATATGTCTTCGGATTTCTGTCATCTGTTGGTCAGTCAGTTTATTTTCTTTAGCGGCATATCAATTGTCCATGAGTTACTTAATGAAGAAATCCAAATATTTTAATACAAATTTTATGGATTCAAATAAATGTATTTCGAGAGAAATTGTATGCATTCAAATACAGATAAAATTTATTGTTGTTAATTCTACTATAAAATGTATTGCTGCTTATTTTATTATACATAGGTATTGTTGGTATTTTTATTTTATTTTTGTATATAAAAAAGTATTGCTGGTATTTTTAATATAAAACTGTATTTTTATATTTTCATGGAGGTGTGTTTGTGGTTTCACTGTTTGTTAATAGCTGGGACCTTAACAGGGACTACTACATCGTCTTAAGATGGACCTGGGAACAAAAGCAATTAAGAAGTAGTTCCATGTTCTTTAATACCTCCAATTATCCGATGAGAGGCCTTACTTATGTTGTTTATCGTCATACCTACGACATTCTCTTAAAACAATTCCCAAATAGTTAAAAGCCTCTACATGCTTGATTCTGACGTCTCCAAATTGTAATATTTTAACACTACGTAATGCTAACGCGCACACATTCGGTCTTCTTTAAAATGGTTCACTTTTCGCTTTTCTTTACTACTTTACCGAGGAGTTCCTGTAGGTTTCTTTCTGTGTCTGCTTTCAAAGTTGTGTCTTCTCCATGTTTTATGCTAAGATTGCGTCCACCGATAATAAATTCCGGAATGATGTAATATCTTTTCTCTTGAATTATATTTGGACATATGGCATGGTCATCTGTTATGGTCATCTGGTATGGTCATATGGTATGGTCACCTTGTATGGTCATATGGTATGGTCATCTGATATGGTCGTATGGTATGGTCATATGGTATGGTCATCTGGCATGGTCACCTTGTATGGTCATATGGTATGGTCATCTGGCATGATCATCTGATATGATTTAGAAGAAGTTTCAAAATGTCAGAGCATTTCTTTTTTTTATTCATTTTTTTATTATTAGTATTTTTATATATCATTGGTTTGTAGGATCTTTTGAGTGTCTTTGCACACTTTTCAGTGTGGTTACAACACATCAAATCCTGTCTATTTTGCACTCATTCAAATGCAACCGAGTTTTATTAGCTGAACGTTACATCGTTCTCTCCGCATTGGTGACATTTACTATTTTGGAGATTTCTGTTAATGGTGGGTAATAGAATGACAAAGTAGGAAAATTCTATGTTACGTTTTTCTTTTATTAAAACGACTTTATCAACCGAAATAATGTTTTCTATTGATGGAATCATATCTATGAAGATGAACGGAATGAAATATAGGTAATTCTTGTTATAATTATACATCTCTATCATTATTGTAGATGCAGGATGGCCTAATTTTAAATGTATATTTTTACATTTCTGGAGTTCGAGTTGTCTAAATGCAAAAACTAACCGGACTAAATACAATTTCTATCGCTTGTGTTTTTATTTTCACCTCGGTTTTCTTGTTTTTACTGCTATTTTTTTCTTGTTTTACCGCTGTTTTTCTTGTTTTACTATAATTTTTATCCCTGTTTCTGTTGTTTTTAACGCTTTTTCTTGATCTTTTTATTGCTGTTTTTATCGCTGTTTTTATTGTTTTTACCGCTGTTTTTGTTTGTTTTTATCGCTGTTTTGTTGTTTTTAACGCTGTTGTTTGTAAATATCCCGCATATTAATAACAGTAGTATTGATAAGAAAAAATGTTGTTTGTGCTTTCGTTTTTACCGCTGTTTTTCTTGTTTTACCGCTGTTGTTCTTGTTTTACTGCAATTTTTATCGCTGTTTTTGTTGATTTTAACGCTGTTTCTAGATGTTTTTATCGCTGTCTTTATCTCTGTTTTTATTTTTACGGCTGTTTTTTCTTTGTTTTATCGCTGTATTTGTTGTTTTTACCGCTATTTTTATTTGTTTTATCGCTGTTCTTGTTGTTTTTATCGTTTTTTGTTTGTTTATATCGCTGTTTTTGTTGTTTTTATCACTCTTTCTTGATGTTTTATCGCTGTCTTTATCGCTGTCTTTATCGCTGTTTTATTGTTTTTACCGCTGTTTTTGTTTGTTTTAACGCTGTATTTGTGTTTACCGATGTTTTTATTTGTTTTTATCACTGTTTTTTGTTGTTTGTACGGTTTTTTTGTTTGTTTTTTCGCTGTATTTGTTGTTTTTTTCGTTGTTTTTTTTAAATATCTCGCATATTAATGACAGTAGTTTTAAGAAATTTTTTATTTTATTTTTTCTGTTTTAGTTTTGTTAACTTCTGTTAACATTTGCCTCAATTTATTTCCTTTTGAAAAAATATTTCAGTTTCACTATTATTTATTTGCTTTGTCTTTTTAAATGTTTACTTACTTTGTTTGTGTAAAAACCGATTTTCTCTTAACGAATTCTCAACCTTAACGGAACATTTCTATCAATATTTCATTTATATCCTTTTATGACGCTCTCCATGTTGGACAAATATTTATATAAGTCAGCTTCTTTGTCAGTTGTTCCAAAAGTTTCAGTTCCCGTTGAATTTATCAGAACATTGATTATATTCTGATAGACACTGACGTTGTATTTATACATTTGATAATGTTGCTATTGCTGAAGCTAGTTTACATTTTATAAATATTCTTCTAATAATATTGTCGTCTGATTTTCCAAATCATTTCTCTCTGCTTTATGGAATCCACTTCAGTACTACTACATAATTGAAGTATTCTTTCTGTTAAAGTCATGGTAGTTTTGATGTTGGGTTGTTCATTCATCTTTTACTTCCCGTTACCATATGCATCACCAATATTGCACATTTCTTTATTATTATTATTATTATTATTATTATTATTATTATTATTATTATTATTATTATTATTATCCATGCATGTCTTCACTCTAAGAATATGCTGTTTATTTCTAGAGAATTATAGACCCCGCATTTCACTCAATTCCACCCATTTTCAGTGCTACTCTTATCTGCATGATTCTCATTCTTTCTCTGGTCTCCACAGTCTCGTTATGTGTCAAAGGTCATTTACAGGTGACCCAAATGGCACGTATCAATGGAAACGTTTCTCATCTTGATGTATAATAATTTGGCATCTTGTTCTCTTGTAAGTATTATATATTTCTCTAATCTTTCGGATTTACAAAAAAGTTTATGATTTAAATTCTCCACGGAGTTCTGCGTATAACTAATATGAGCATTAGGCGGAGCAAACGTGAATTTTTCGAAATTTCATGAAATTAAATAAGTGGGGGAATACAGATGTAAGCAAAAACTTGTTTTTATTAAGATTTTCTAAAAAAGAAACAGTTTTAAAATAAATTCATTAATTAAATTCGGAACGTTTAATTAAAATACGCCAGGTATTTGACTTTTGCAAGAATGTGCTTTCACTGCAAAAAAAAAAAAAAAGATATGCTAAAATTTTCTAGAATAAACACCCCCTCCAAGCTGACGAAAAAAAAATTAAACATAATTTCGAACCTCCTAAAAAGGAAAAAAATGTAATTTAATAATGAAAAATTTCTTTGGTTTTCCTTTTAATAATAACACAAATTGGCGATAAAAATGTTTTTATTAAGTTTTTTTTTTTTCATTATTGTATGCTAATTTTTTAGCTAATCAGTTGAAGTACCGACTTTCAATTGTTTTTATAAAATATAATATGGATACTACTTTCTAAGAAAAATTTGATGAATTTTTATAATTGTTTTTCATTTTTTTATTTTAATTATAATAATTTATAAAGTTTCAAATCTGTTAAAATTCTGTCTTAATTTGTCCTGGTTAGGTGATCTTGTTATTAAGTAAAAAATATATTTACTAATCATAAATGGAAAAACTTGTTACAATATTTTAAGAAGAATTTTTAAGTTTTTATATGTTCATTAACGTGCCGATGTATGTAAATACAGACGTCGTCCATAGATGATATAATGAGAAAATAATTGTAGTAAATTTAAAGCAAAAGTAACTAAGATTCAATAAAACATTAGATTACAGAGAACATCTTCCTCAATTTTAAGATTACTGAGAAGTTAAAAATTACATAAAAAAGGCTCCCACGTTTTACTCCTCAAGTCATTTTTACAGATATATCCACCGTAGAAAATCATTAGATAAACTTCTCTCTGTCAGTCAAGCTGTCAATTTGTCAACACCTTAAATAAACAGCTACATCCCTCTTAAAAATGCATTTCTGTGATAATTTGAACTTAAAGTAATTAATATTTGCTTTAAATGAGATTAATTAAACCTTAAATCCTCTAATATTCCTCGAGTAAAGTTTCAGAAGAGTATATTTTATTTTTGAACGATTTTACAATAAAGATATTTACATTGTGATGACAGATGGCTAAAAATGGCTAAAAATGGCGCTTAAATCAACTTTTTTATTTTAAAACAAAAACACATTGAAATATTTTAAATTAGCTTTGAAATAAAGTGTTTTGATTATTGGAAATATGAAATTGAATTTATTAGCTTGAATTTAAAACTAAAATAAAAGCTTCAAGAAAAAATATCAATTTTTAAAAATTAATTTTAAACTTTAGGTATCACGTGTCGTGGAGGTACCTCTCCAAATACATAAACAATAAGCGTTATAAGCATCTTAACAAGAAAATTTCAAAAATGCTTATAAAATTATGCTTGTATGTATATATTTCGAGAGCGTAAATTTTTTTGTCTCAATTCTGGGCAAATCAATATAATAATGCTAGTTGGTTTATTTCCTGCCTAGCAAGCAGCACTAAACGCATTGACCTTTACTCATTTCATATTTTTCACGCTATTTTGCCATAAAATGAGAACGTCTGTCTATCTTATGGAGTCAAGATTTGAAATTGATAATTATTTTTTAACTTAATTCAACCTTGTTCTCTCCGTTTCTTCTTTACTCAGCTCAAACTTTAGCTGTGGGGTCAGATTAACTTCATGTTCAGTGCAATCGCATTCTTTTGATCTTCTTAGTCAACACCCTTGAACGCTTACAACTGAAGCCCTGTATTCCGGTGACCGCGCACAAGGTGGAAATTTGCCTCACTGGTAATACTTCACAATAAATCTGCTTTATTATGTTTTTGCCAATAACATGGTTACATCAAGTCCATAACTAGTCTTATATAATTTGATGGAAAAATTAATCTACGCCAAGCTGTAATGCAAGATGCAAATGGTATGCAAAAAACAGCGAAACAAAATCTTTAGATTAAGGCTCGAATCTTTTCTTCTGTTTCCATAATTTTGCACTTCAACTTTACAGAGATACAAGTGCAACATGCCAGGGATATAGGTGCAATCTTGCAGAAAGTCAGGTGTAATCATGCAGAGTGGTAGGTGCAATCTTTCAAAGATATAGGCGTAATATCAGAGATATAGGTGAGATCTTTTCTTAAATTATTAGCTTTTATAGCTTCTGCAAAAGCTAATTCCTTCCGAATCATTTGAAGAGGCTGAAAAGCCAAAATAATAAGGATTGCAAATGTAAGTGCTGTGTCCTTTCAGGACGTAGACGAACATGGCTCTCCACACCATTCTGTCCTTTGTTGACGTACACTTACTCTTTGCATTGATCTTTCTAGCGTCTATACCGCATGTTGGATCATTTTTCTAGAATAAATTCCAATCTTAATTAAATCATCCTAATCTCTTACGAATGTCCAATATATTTTCATGGATCATGATGAAACAAAATCGTGTAGAACCTCAACATAAAATATCTCTTAACAAATGTGTGACAAAGAAAACGAAACTATGAAATATAAAAAGCAGCATCAACAGGAAAATTATTACCACAACAATATGAAAACAATAATAACGCCGTGTCCCTTCAGGACATAGGCAATCATGATTCTGTCATTTTCTTTGAATTATTGAGAAGCATAGTGGAACTATTTCTTCTGGTCTTCTACAAGGTTTGTCATTAAGAGTTTTCCCTCTTTTAGACTAGTTGTCTCCCAAGGCAAGAGAACCAAGTTTACCCTGCTATTTAACACATAACTTGGATATTCCATGGCAATATAACATAAATCAAATTATATAAAATCCCATATAATCATAACTCGGATATATGATATGGTAATATAACACATAGAAGGCACGGTGGATAGAGGAATCGGAGAGCCGAGTTCGAATTCCAGTCGAATCCATTACATTCACTTACGTGTTAATAACCTTGGGAAAGGTATGAATCCTTTCTACACCCAACTATGGGTAAATAGCAGGACAGACAGGGTTCTATAGCCTTCGATGGCAACTGGAATACCGCAGAATAAAAATACAACCTATTGCGATGAAAAATCTGCCTCGTCGGTCAGGTATCGAAAGATACATGATCGCCTAAGCGTGTATCACGCATAGCACATAAGTAACTGAATATAACACATTACCAATTCCGAAAGCCAAACACAATAACGACTGTATTTATAGTATTTGTATCTATTCAGTTTGCTATTTCCTTCTTTTTTTTTCCTGAAACAAAGGGGAGACAACTGACTCTTGAAATCTTTTCCATCTGATTTCGGGTTTTAGCAGAAATGGAGTTTGCCTAATTTCTAGCTTATGTAAATATCATGAATTCGTCATTTTCTATCAACGGCACAGCCATTGAGTATATTCTGTCGTAAGTAATTTAATTGTGACGTCAGAAACTACGGCAATATTAAACATATTTTACAGTGCACCAGATATATTTTCTGAATAAGTAGTTGCATCTATAAATTTAAATCTCTGGTGATATATAAGAAAGAAATCTTCTATTTAAGAGGAAAGAAAAAATATTTACAGAAAACCAACAGGAAACAAAAAGCAATGTATTAGCAACCCGATCCTTCTAGATATTAATGTTATTCCGTTGTTATGGTAACGCTGAGTATGATCGCAAACTGGAATTAAGATGCTAAGAAAGGAAATAACACATTAATAAAAAAATGGGTGACTGACAATATTGTACTTATATTGTTTTATATGATAGAATAAATAAATTAAAATTAATTATGATGGTTAAGATTAGGTTGGTGCAAAAATAATGTCGTTTTCCCATATATGTTACTATGTGAGAAAACGACATTATTTTTGCACCAACCTAATATATGAATTCAAAGTTAAGATAATTTCATACTTACCAATCGATAAATATGTATGGTTTCCAAATATTTTAGCTCGATTCCAAATTAAATATTCAGTCTAATTTCTAGGTTGTTATGGTAATAGTATCTGTTTCCTCATAAGTAAACATTCCTTAACCGAGCAGCCAGTACTACTCGTATTACGACTTTTTGTCACTTTCTGGGCATCGGGCTTGGACCAAATCTAATATCCGTTCTCCCTATCTCTAATGATATTGATGATAATAGCTGTTTCCTTATAAAGAAAGATTTGGCATCCATTGACTGAATAGCTGGTGCAACTTTCGATTGAAATTTATTTAAAAAAAAAATACTATTAATATTAAAAGAAATTTTAAGTAAAAAAGGTTTCTCAAGCCGACAAACTGTTATCGGTCTTTTCCATATTGATGGGGGCTTTTTTCTTATTTTTTTTTTCTTTAATGTCATATGGAATGTCAAAATGTTGATCATTTTATTATTTTCTTTTCGAGTATTGTGTGATATCCGTTTAATTGTTGTTACTGCTCAAAGTCTTCAAGTGATGTTATTTGGTACACATTTCTTTCTTACTGATTTCTTTGGCGCCTGTCCATGAGTTTCGTAAAGGACGGTCCTTACTAAGACCTAAGCTGTTCCTTTGGTTGAAGCTAATTTTAATCATGAACATAGAAAAGTAAAAGTATAGTTTCCCAAACAAATACTCATATTTTCAATGTATTCTGAATGTAGAACTGAGATAGCTGTACCTAATGTTATTATTATCTCTCTGCCTGCTTCCTATTGCCGCCTCTCACGCATGACTGACTTATCCTAATGATTCTCTTTTCTAATGATTTACTTTTCTGCTACTACTGAATATTTGCTTCATACCGTCTTCGTCGTTTCTTTTTTCCTTATTAGTCCGATTGTAAACAATCTAAATAACATTAACTCCTCATCTTAAAAATTTAGACAGGAATATGTCAATATATCACGTTTTACCCTTTCATTATATAATGTTTCCTTGGATGCATTTACACTTCAACACCAGTTGTCGGTTGGAAGTCGCCGTAAATAATTTAACAGAGGTCTGGTCATATATAGAACACTTGCATCAGTAATCTCTGAAACAAAATCACTACTGTCGCTTCACCAGACCTAAAAATTCTAATCTCACCCTTACTGATTGTTTAATCACCGGCCGTTATAGCCATGACCTTACGTTTCATAATCCATGCTTATCACATTTAAATAAACAAAATTAAAGAATTCTACCAATTTTTCGCTATTTTGGGGTTTTTCTTTGTCTTCGGTTTGCAGTATTTTGGTAGAATGACATCCACGCTCTGACATATCTTCCTTTGTTGTTTTATGACATTTACACCCCAATCCACTTATTCGTCTGGTGTCTTCTCCCGGACCGTAATTTATCGAAAACACATCTTTTTCTCATTTCCAAATATTTGCTGCTTTCTACTTGCTTCTCATTTTTACCAAGGTGTAATTGTCTTTCATGCATTTTCGCATTTTAGATACTCTCTGCGTAACCATCTCTATTTTTTTTTCAAGTTTTCTCTTTTGTGGTACGGTGCACTGTCCCCCATTTAAATGTGATTCTTTCACTGATTCCTTTTATATATTTTCCAACTTTCATTTCACCCAACAGAACAGTACTAAGTAATTTCAGTCTTTTTGTACATTAATCTGTCGGTATTCTATCTAAAGTCGTAGGGTTTTGTGTACCGTCATCAACATACTCGCTCGGCGATCTTTCGATTTTCATTTTACCTATGAAAAGTGGTGTCTACTATTGACACTGTTCTCTCTTTAATGACATGTCTCCTAACTCTTTGTTATTTTTTTTTTCAGTAGAAATACTCTTTTAACGTGGCCATTCATTTTCTTTCGTTTTAAGTCCATGCAGTCAACTATCCCAAAATATTCCTCGCTTTTTTTTATAAGACTAATATCTTATTATCATTATTAGTAATAGCAGCAGTCATGCTTCAATGGTTGTGCATCGTTGTCTTATGGATGTCACCTGGGAATGAGAAATCGAAGAATATTCACTTATGCAGAAATACTCTTGGGAAAGGTACAAAGCTATGTTTCTTCTTCTCCACCACCCCCACCATCCAAAAATTTAACAAGTATTTTCCAGAAATGTTCTCATTTCATCTACTAGAATGACGTATTTGTAATAGAATCCAAATGTGAATTTCATCTTAGAAGCGTTATCCTCTGCATGATTTTCTAAGCGTAGCTTATCTGCGGTACAAGGTCATGATTTTCTAAACCTAGCTTAGATTTCGACACAAGGTCATGATTTTCTAAGTCTAGCTTGAATGCGACACAAAGTCATGATTTTCTAAGCCTATCTTTATATGCGACATAAAGTCATGATTTTCTAAGCCTAGCTTAGATGCGACACAAAGTCATAATTTTCTAATCTTAGCTTAGATGCGACACAAGGTCATGATTTTCTAACTCTAGCTTGAATGTGACACAAGGTCATGATTTTCTAAACCTAGCTTAGATTTCGACACAAGGTCATGATTTTCTAAGCCTTAGCTTAGATGTGACACAAGGTCATAATTTTCTAAACCTAGCTTAGATTTTCTAAGTCTAGCTTGAATGCGACACAAGGTCATGATTTTATAAGCCTAGCTTAGATGCGACACAAGGTCATGATTTTATAATCCTAGCTTGAATGCGACACAAGGTCATGATTTTTTAAGCGTAGTTTAGATTCGACACAAGGTCATGGTTTTCTAAGTCTAGCTTAGATGCGACATAAGGTCATGATTTTCTAAGCCTAGCTTAGATGCGATACAAGGTCATGATTTGATAAGCCTAGATTAGATGCGACACAATGTCATGATTTTCTAAGTCTAGCTTGAATGTGAAACAAGGTCATAATTTTCTAAGCCTAGCTTAGATTTCGACACAAGGTCATGATTTTCTAAGCCTATCTTATATGTGACACAAGGTCATGATTTTCTAAGTCTAGCTTGAATGCGACACAAGGTCATGTTTTTATAAGCCTAGCTTAGATGCGACACAAGGTCATGATTTTATAAATCTAGCTTAGATGCGATACAAGGTCATGATTTTCTAAATCTAGCTTAGATGCTACACAAGGTCATGATTTTCTGAGTCTAGCTTGAATGCGACATAAGTTCATAATTTTCTAAGTCTAGCTTAGATGCGACACAAGGTCATGTTTTCTAAGCCAGCTTGAATTCGACACAGAGTCATGATTTTATAAGCCTAGCTTATATGCGACATAAGGTCATGATTTTCTAAGCCTAGCTTAGATGCGACACAAAGTCATAATTTTCTAATCCTAGCTTAGATGCGACACAAGGTCATGATTTTCTAAGCGTAGCTTAGATTCGAAACAAGGTCATGATTTTCTAAGCCTAGCTTAGATGCGACATAAGGTCATGATTTTCGAATCCTAGCTTAGATTCGACACAAGGTCATGATTTTCTAAGCCTAGCTTAGATGCGGCACAAGGTCACGATTTTCTAAACCTAGCTTAGATTTCGACACAAGGTCATGATTTTCTAAGTCTAGCTTGAATGCGACACAAGGTCATGATTTTATAAGCCTAGCTTAGATGCGACATAAGGTCATGATTTTCTAAGCCTAGCTTAGATGCGATACAAGGTCATGATTTGATAAGCCTAGCTTAGATGCGACACAATGTCATGATTTTCTAAGTCTAGCTTGAATGTGAAACAAGGTCATAATTTTCTAAGCCTAGCTTAGATTTCGACACAAGGTCATGATTTTCTAAGCCTAGTTTAGATGCGACACAAGGTCATGATTTTCTAAGTCTAGCTTGAATGTGACACAAGGTCATGTTTTTATAAGCCTAGCTTAGATGCGACACAAGGTCATGATTTTATAAGTCTAGCTTGATTGCGACGCAAGTTCATGATTTTATAAGCCTAGCTTAGATGCGACACAAGGTCATGATTTTATAAGCCTAGCTTAGATGCGACACAAGGTCATGATTTTATAAGCCTTAGCTTAGATGCGACGTAAGGTCATGATTATCTATGCCTAGCTTAGATGCGACACAAGGTCATGATTTTATAAGCCTTAGCTTGAATGCGACACAAGGTCATGATTTTCTAAATCTAGCTTAGATGCTACACAAGGTCATGATTTTCTAAGCCTAGCTTGAATGCGACCCAAGGTCATGATTTTCTGAGTCTAGCTTGAATGCGACATAAGTTCATAATTTTCTAAGTCTAGCTTAGATGCGACACAAGGTCATGATTTTCTAAGCCAGCTTGAATTCGACACAAAGTCATGATTTTATAAGCCTAGCTTAGATGCGACATAGGGTCATGATTTTCTAAGCATAGCTTAGATTCGACACAAGGTCATGATTTTCTAAGCCTAGCTTATATGCGACATAAGGTCATGATTTTCTAAGTCTAGATTAGATAATGCACAAGACTGAAAGTATGGCTTACCCAAGGACGGTCGAATTCACTATGCAGTCCTAACTGATCTAGCGAAACAAGTTTTCTAATCATTATACAACGTCTAAGTGTCCATGTCTTTCGTGTACATGTATGTATCAGTTTTGTTAAGTGGTCGTCTCTGCGCGTTTATTTCTTGAAATATTAGCTTATGTTGTGTACTTAAAAGATGGTATAATAGTATATTTAGGAGTGATTGTTTAATACTAGGTTACGTCATCTGTATTTATATTTCAAACTCGCATTGTTTAAGTATAGGTTTTGCAAATATTGATAAAACGAATATATACGTGCGTTCGCACGAGCGTGTGTTAATATTTATTTATATGTAGCCATTATTTATATATTAAGAGATAGACAGTAGGATTGAGTGGCGGTCGATAGACAAACAGAGAGAATAATGTATGTTTTTGTACGAACATTATATGTGCACTCATCTTTACCTATAGACATAAGAGTATGAATGAATGAACTGGAAACGAAATTAAATTGTGACTATACTAAGTAAATAACTGTAACAATTTTGCAACAAAGCAGAGAAAGTTGAAAATAATAATGGAAGAATGAGAAAGGCAGCAGGATATTTCCAGACAGATGGAAATTCGAAGCATAACAAACTGTCTTTGTTAAAATTGACAGCCTTTATTACGGAGCATAAACCATTGAATTTTTTTTCATATAAAATGTGGGTTTCCCCCTCACCCGCCAAAGAAATGTACCGGAAAAGTAGAAAAATTCTCTGCTTATCACCTTCAAATCAGTACAATGTACAAATATCCCATCGCTGTGATGTCGTTTACGTGTGTGTTAAACTCAACAGTACGCGAAATTATTTTTCAGAACGATAGCATCTCCACGATTTAATGTAGTCGGCGATGATTAAATGTGTCCTAGTATAAAAGTCAGCTAAATAAATTATTGCAAAAGATTGAATAAAGTGTTTGTACAAAGTGGAGATGAATGTCACAAATGGTTTGTTCTCGGCTACCCCAGGTCAGCGTTGCAGGCGATGTGTCATGTTTCTTGCCGGCCATAACCTTCAACATCAAATGACAGAATCCCAACCAAATAAAAACCCAGTCTCTAAGCTGACAATAATATTATAAACAAATCAATCATTTCAGCGCTTCTTTTTTTATTATCCGTTCATGTTTGGCTATTCACAGTAGATGAGCAAAATGAGAGAAAAACTAGAAAGTAAAGCATACAAAAGATGAAGACCCAAAGGTGAAAATCTCAAACGCTGCTTAAAATAATCTGCGTCAACTTCATCTAACCATCGACCCGATGCTTACTAATAACATATGTTTTACTATATTTATTCACAAAAGGCGCAAGAACCACTCCAGGCAGAGGGTTACTAAATGGAATTGTTCTAAGAACATATGGGAAGTTCGACGAAATCCATATTAAGTTTCAAGCAAAGTGACCCTAAACTATACAGAGCGTGTAGTTCTTTAGGGACTGGGAGCCAACTGCCAACACGCGAAAATTCGTTGCAGTAATTGGATTAAGAAATTCAGTTTTTTAAAAATTGATTTTTACTTTTTACTTCGGATTAAGATAAGTTTATTATTCAAGATACTGAAGTAAGTAATATTTATTTTATTTGAACTTATATATTTAAAAAATATTGTCGGTGCGAAATTCACTCCTGTCATTAGGAATTTTATCTCAAAAATAAAAAGTTAATATTGATTAATATCTTTTATCTATGTTCCACAATGACGATATACAGTATAAAATTAATTTTATGAATTATCTATGAGTTTCTTTAACAGAAAAAACAGATAATTTTTTTAAGCATGTTAACTTTTTTTGTTATTCATAAATAAATAGAAGACATTAAAAACAAAGGTAACGTTTTTCACAGCGAAATTAATGAAAAATCATACTTATTAAAGAAGCTATCATAAACTTAATGTCGAAAATTAAATTCGATAAATGGAATATTTTACAAGTATTAAAATTGTACGACATGTAATGGAGAAGACTTTTTTACATTTTTTCCATTATTTTCAAGAGCGAAATTCACAAAAAAATGTCATTATTAAGAATTTTAAGTTAATTTTTTCTTTATGCTATTATTCTTCATAATAACGAATATCTTTATAAAATTCGCTTTTAAGGAATAATTTATGTTTTCTTTATAACATGTGAAGTATGTTGATACCGTTCTAAGAAAACAAAATATTGAATAAGACATTTTGCACTATGCAGAAATTTGCGCATTTGAAAAAAATTGAATAAAAATTTAATTTAATATTTTTCTATTATATTAATCTTCATAACAAAAATCGATTTGAAAAATAAATATCTACACGTGTATTTCAAAAAACGAATCTTGAATTTTACTGGCATTATTGCTGCTAAAAATGGAAAATAAAAAATTAACCAGTTTAATATTATTAAAAATATATTGTAAAAATCTTAAACTGGTTAATTTTTTTTTTTAGATAAACTTATTTTGTGAGGGATGAGGTGAACGATCTACTCCCGCACCCAAAATACGATTATCTAAAAATTGTAATGGTGGAGATTTAGTTCCGTGTGTATTTTCAGCATCAAACTGACCCTGATTATTGAAACAATTTGGAAATTCTTTGGAAACACGTAATTCCTTAAAGACAGCGGAAAGTAACATAAAATGACAAATTCTCACATTCATACAAATTTTAAATTTCTTAATTCGAATATAAAGTTCACACAATTTTTAAAAGCACTATGTAATTTTTACAAAATAATAGATTTAAGTTAATATTTTTTTTAATTTCAATATCCCAAAAGGTATATATATATATATATATATATATATATATATATATATATATAGATAGATAGATAGATAGATAGATAGATAGATAATATCAGTCGTAAATATACAAATACATATGCAGTTATCTATCTAAAATATATATAAATATATATTCATACATACATACATACATACATACATACATACATACATACATATTTGTATAAAAAATAAATCCAAGAGAATAGAATCCAGGTAGAACTCAGTGTCCAGGACAGAGTAAGGATATAATAAAAAGGCTTAAACACTAATATTCCATGGTCATAATTTATTCCATTTGAATCGTAAATATGATCCAATTCATCAGACCTACAAACTCAAAAAAAAAACAGAAAAAAACAACTTCGGGAATAAAATAGAATTTATTGAGAGTGTATGTAAACCGTCTTTGACTCCCTTCTTTAAAACTTCTCTCTGTTAAATTTTAATCCCCACTTCATCTTTAGACCTTCCTGTCCTTCTCTCACTGTTACCCCTCCCTATAGCTTTCATTTAATCTGACATTCGTCCCACACTCTCATACATACACATCCAAAGAAAATGAATCCCTCTAAAAAGTGAATCACATTATTAGCTTAGCAACATATATATTTTTGCATTTAAAAATAGAATCAGTTTAATTGCAATGGACGGACAATGCATTTAGGCTTTTTACAAAAGTTACAGATATAATATTCCAAAAACTTAAAGGATTTTACATTTATTATTCATTTCGTGAGACATTAAACTCTGGTACGAACAGTAAATGTTCCACTTGACAATTAAATTTCTTCGAAAGTGAAAGGTAGTAGAAAAAAGTAAAAACTGTTTACAAATGAATGAATTACTTCCATTTCTTATTATTTTACGAAACGGAAGTAATTTAGTTATTAAGTTTCAAGCAAATCTGTAGAAGAATAAAATAAGATTATTTGTCATGATTTCTCAGATGATGAATGGCATCATTATTTTTAGCGATTCTTTTATGACAAAATTTTTTTCTCTTTTTGGAAATTTTTTTGTTTCTTTTTATCACAGTGCTCAGATCATTTTAACGATTTTCCGACTGTTAAGTAAACCTCATGGATCAGAACGAGTTCGAATTCCAGTCGATTTCGTTAGATTCACTTATACACAATGACTCTTGAAAAAGCTATGAATCTATCTCTTCCGACCCCCCCCAAGCTATGGGATCAGGACAGACTGGATTCTATATCCATGGTTGGCAACCAGTATACCGCAGAAAGAAACGACAACCTACCTCGTCAGTCATGTATCGCACAAGCGTATATATTGAATGGCTGATCCTCCCCAAAAAATTGAACTTGTATCCTTTATTCGTAGGATTCAATCTGCAAAAGACGACGCTTTATCTATTTGCCTAAAGAAGTCCGGCAATAGTCGAAATTCTAATTTAATCATATAGCTAAAATCGAATTTCACTATACAATAGTTTTTTTATATATCGAAGTAGTAGGTATAATGGATTTATTGTGTCCAAATTTTGTGGATTGATTATTATTCATTTTCTACTAGATTTTCTTTTGTTTGATATTATGCTATATATTTTTACTGTATTGCTACTTAGTACCTATTAGCATTTCAATAGTAAAATTTAAATTATTTTTCAATTAATTCTAAAACTCCTGAAAGAAAAAAGTAGACTATAATGATAAAAGTACGCTGGTGTAGGCTTTAAGAAAGCTTTATTCAACTGAGAATAAAAGATTCGCGTATAGTGTTCTTTTATAATCACAGTAAACACAATTAGGTCTCTCATAGAGGAGAGTAAGAAAACAAAAGGAGACCACTCTTGATTATTCATAATATAGACATCATTTTTGGTATATTGTACAGTTTATTTTAAGAAAAGAGAAATGCCGTTGAAAATGCAATAATTGATTTGTTTATAAAGAAGTTAATGCGAATGATGAAACATCAAAAACGGTTTGCGTAGTTTATTTATTTATTTATTTATTCATTTTGATGGTGATTTGTTTCTAATCAAAGCTTCACTGTCGAATTTCAGTTGAGATGGACTGTGAATAAATTAAGATATGAACGTTAAGAGATTAAAATCTACAAATGATATTTTGAAAATCATTTGCTTCATCATTTTCATTTGCTCCAATGTTAGTTGCATTCATATGTGGTTTCCACGTGAATTAAATGAAAGAAAACGCTATATTTAGAACGCATGGGATCTATAAATAAACAATTTCAACTACGTGGATAGTATAATGGTGAGTGTCTTGGATTGAAGAATCGAAGCTGGAAAGCATGGAACCGGAATAGAGTTCCACAATTTAGAAGTGCGAGAAAATGAACTATTAGCATAGAGGCAATTTAACTGTAAACTGGTGTGAACTAAATGTCAATCTAGTACTACGTTTAAATTCATAAAGTTTATATACCATAGCGGTTAGTTCATCCAAACAATTACCATGAAAGTATCTATACAAAAGGCACAGGGAAGCTATATTACGGCGGTGACTGAAGCCGAGATGTCAAGTCAGAACCAATAATATTGCTGATTCTTCTTTGGATTTTATCAAGAATCTCTAAATATATAGCAGGAGCACCGGAAAATATTTGGCAGCAATATTCAAAGCATGGACGAATTGTAGACTTATAAATATGTAAGATAGATTCTGGAGATAAAAAAAAATTGTCTAGCACGATGCAGTGGAACAACCTTTTTAGCAGCAGCTGCACGTCTTTTGAGTATTCCAATGTTGTTAATCAAATGTTATGATAGATTATCTGAAGACTTTCATTGCAGAGAATGCTGAACATTTCTGAGATCATGAAATAATGAAGTTGCTTGAAAAATGGAAAATATATAAACAAAATTAGTCAACATGTTATTCAGTAAATGTAATGCGGTTACGTGACAGCTGTCCTTCTTTACGGCAGAAAATGTTTGCCGCAAGATAAAGAAGAGACTGGAGGCGATAGAGATGTGGTTCTACAGAGGGATGCTAAAGATATGATGGACTGAGCATTTAAGCAACGATAAGTTCTTAGAGAGGATGCAAACAAGAACGATGCTTATACTTAACATCAGAAAGAGGTAGGTGAAGTTTCTGGGACACATAATGAGGAAGGAGGGACTGGAGAATCTGAAACTCACGGGGCGAAAAGAGGGAAAGAGCAACAAGGGAAAAGAACGCGTAACATACCTGGCGGGATTAAGCAAGTGGATGACAGAATGTGGTCTGGGGGAGAAAGGATAGGGATAGAAAGAGGTGGAGAGCCATGATCGCCTCCGTCCTGAAATGACGTGGCACATAAAAATAAAGAATGACGAAACAACTACTTGAACCTTTGAACCAATCCAAGTACGACTATATGGTTCAAAATAAAATAGATTTAAAAGATCAAGCAACCATTTTCTATTTCAAAGACATTTAAAAAAAAAAAAAAAAAAGATTAAATATGATGGCAAATACTTGGAAAATAATCACGTGCTCAACGATTTATTTCTTTATTTTTAAGGAATCGGGACATTTGTCGGTTTGTTTTTTTATTATCATTTTTGTAAGCATTTTTTAAATTTCAGCTGCGACGAAGTTGAAAATACAGCCGATGTTTGTAAAAGAATGCCGGACATGTTTTTAACTGTCGCTCGCTTTCGTCGGAGATTCTTAAAGATCTAAAACCGTGAAAGACAGAAACCAACGATGCACAAAGTGCGTCTCTTATCTTTAACCTCTATACGTGAACCAAATGGAATTCATATCTTTTTATTGCAAATCCTAATTCCAGACCTGGAATCAAAAGTAATATATGATCAGGGATGGGAAAGAAATTATGTTAAAATCAATCTGTCTGGTCAGGAAGGATTCTGAAAAAAAATATCAGAAAATGAAATATTCTTGCCGTGCGTTTGTCTCTTACGACTAAACCGTTTATTTGGGACGAAACTATTTTCTTTCTTTTTAATCAATTTTCCGATATTTCATTTTTTCGGAAGAATTCTTTGAACAGAAAAATAATTAAACGCTCTTTTTGATGGAAAGTTTATTAAAAAAGAAAAGATCATTTTTAACCAGAAAGTTTATGATAACTTCATTTATTTACTTTATTTGTATATGGACTATTGTCCTCATCTTTGTTGATGTTATCAAAACGTTTCGGCCGTTGCCCCATCCGGCTTCGATCAGATGTATCGTACAGGGGAATTCTGAAATTAACCTTTTTTTTTAATCTACGTGTAGACTGTTCTCGTTCCAATGCTTATGTGTACAGATATCATCTAGTTCGACAACAAAGATGAGGTCAATAGTAAGGATATAAATACATGTAAATAATGATACCACCTCGTCCCAGAAATTCAGAGAGAAACTTCTTTTATATACCGTGTCCTTTCAGGACATATCTCTATTTTATTTAGCCTCTACTTCAATCTGTTTTGCCATCCATTTAAACATATTCTTTAGGCAGGTTATTTTTTTTTTTGTTTTTGTCTGTCCCTCTTGTTCTTCAGTATGTCCTGTGAGTGTCAAATTCTACTAGCCCTCTTTCTACAGTATGTGTCCAAGAAATTTCACTTGTCTCTTTCATATCCTAAGGAATATTTTCTATTTCTTATTATTGCACTTAGCTTTAGGTTCTGAGTTAGGAAAGTCATATTTCTTCCTTTGCAAATTTCCCAACATTTTGTCAGGGTGAATTATTCATAATAAAGTTTATTTAATGAGAATGGCCCGCAACATACAGTGTATTTCTCTAATTTAGCATTGATACCAGATTAGGATCCCTTAACAAATAATTTGACGAACGCTGTAAGATAGTGATTAACGAGTTAGTAGAGCACAACATTGTGAGGGGATTAGAGATTTCATTTGGGTACACAAATTGTCGGGGATGGCGGCTTTTGTCAAGCTAAACAAAGTAAAATCCGATCGTCCTTTCAAAATATGTTTGGAAATGTTCTGTAGCTGATAAAAATTGTATTCGATTTCCTTGTCTGCATGAAGCCATTTAATAAAAAAAACACCTAATATCTGACACCCGATCCGCAAAACTCATAATTTTTTTTTAATTTTTTCATGACAAGTAAGGCGATAAAGTCACTAAGACGCAAGGCGTTGCTAAGAATGAAAGAATCTGAGTAAACATTAATGAAAATAATGGACAATCAAATAACAATTCCAAAGACACTGATTTACATTGCATTTACATTTTTGAAAATCATAGTTAACGTGAAAGCAAGAAGCTAGAATAGGCTAGAAATGCGAAAGAAACTCTTAGAATAGAACTTACGGTCACATATAGTAATTTCAACAGTAAAATCGTGTAACCTAAACTATAATCTAATACTACACTTAAATTCATGGATGTACCAAAGACGAAGGCTCATCATTAAAAGAGAGCAGTTTTGGTTTGAAGACCTTAAATTTAAATTTAAAAAGCCCCTTTATTCGCTCAACAATAGCTGCAATTCTTCGTCTCGTATGTTATTCCCAATATACTGAGTTTAATTATCACTGAGTGTTTCATTCTGAATAAAATATTATTTCTTATCACTATCCATCAAAAGGGATGATGGTATTTCCGTTCAAGAGAAAGTATCGGGTGCGTGAGTAGATTTTTAGTTGATTAAAGACGCAGATCACAATCTCATGATTTCTTCCAGAACTAAGTGTTACGTTAGGAATCAGGATGACAAAACAAACCCATAATCAAAGAAACTCTCTTTTTTTCACAGCATGCACCCGCCCGAAATAAACTTATTAAATATCGAAAGGCATAGCTAGTGGGTGAGATAATTTTCGATTTCATATCGATTCAAGGATTCCAGTTTTAATCCAACTATGATTGTAGAAACAGGTGAACTTTCTATTGAAAAAATAATCACAACAGACTGGATTCATTTTTATAAATTTTATTCATTTACACATTTTTTTCTCTGTTCTCTATTCTATTCTGTGCTCTTCTCTTTTCCCAGTCTTTTCCCCTAATTCTGAATTGAATCCTCTCAATGAAAGATACTAACACGAATATTTAAGACAACTCATGAGCAGGAAGCAAACATTTTAGCGCGTACCCTAAATTATTCCTTAAGGCTTCTGTTTCGCAAAGGAGAACTAAGCGATTTCTTTCCTTACTACCATAGCTAAGTGGTTCAATCTGTAGCGTCCAGATCGTGAAATTTAGGTTCGAATTTAAATTTATTCGTTTCTTCAAGGATGTGAAATATTGATAACATCATCTCTGGGAGAGGATACCAAACATTAAAACTTCTACACATACCCGAAAGCCACACTATGAGTGGACCAAAGGCTTGTGAGCGAAACTTGGTAAAATGAAAATAAACTGTCGATAGTTGTGTTAGCACGAAATCACACGTCATCGTGACTGAGGGTTTGGGCATATTAGATTTGTTCAACTACTGGCCACCCCAACTCTGTTCCCCCACTATGACAGATACTATAATAAATGCCTGATCAATATAGTTACAATAAAAATACAGGGTGCCCCTGTAGGTGTTGAACAAAAGCAAATGTGGCTGAGGAACAACAGTGATTTAGCAATCTGATTAGATGTGGGTTTTTGAAAATAATCAGCTCGCTATTATACACTGGCTTTATATGTACTGGCTTAATTTCCGTAAAAATCTTCTGGAAATAATTTTAGGCGAATTGACGATCTGGGCAGGGTTATATACAATTCAGATTTCTTTTGACCTGAATGAATCCGTTTTATATTTGAAACCTATGATCTTAATGATGAAAATATCTAAAAAGAGTTCTGGTCAAGGAAATATTATCTGAAATTTGATATTTGAGAAAAAGTTAAAAACTTTCCATGTTCCAATGATATAATGTCTATTATTCTTTTCACTTTCTTATGTCTATTAGCCTTTCTTTTATTTCTCCTTTTCATGTTCTCGTTTTCATATTTTCTTTTTCTCTCCTTTACAGATTTCCCTTATCTTATTCCTTTTTCTTTTTCTCCTCTTTGTCATTTGTTCTCCAACTCTCGCCTTTGATTTCTTTACTAATCTTCTCTCTGTATATATTTCTATTTCACTCTACCTTCTCTACTCCCTCTTTTCTCATCGTCACATTATCATAATTATATATATATATATATATATATATATATATATATATATATATATATATATATATATATGAAGAAATATAGTATTAAGATGTGCTATATTTATGGGATAAAGTGCTCAATATCAGAGATAGAGCGTGTGTAAATATAAAAGTGAACATAGAAGTCAACACTTAGAGGCGACAGTCTGTTTCATGCTAGATATAATCGTCAGGCCTGACGATTGCATCTGGCATGAAACAGACTGTCGCCTCTAAGTGTTGACTTCTATGTTCACTTATATATATATATATATATATATATATATATATATTTAGTTTAACCCATCATTTAACAAAAATGTCAAAACCAACATTGGTAAAATTTTCCTTAGTTTAATCCACAAACATTTCAAACATACCCCATTGCTCAACAAAATCTTCAACAAGGACAACATTAAAATTAGCTATAGCTGCACTAAAAACGTCAACAAGTATAGAGCACAGAATAATAATAAAATATTGAACAAATGTTATTTTAGTAGCATTGTTAACCAGTGGAAAACCCGATATTACCATTATAAATTGATACTTACCAATAAATATTATTCAAACTTCCAGGAACTCTTCACATTTTTCGGGGCAATTAAGACAGATAACTACACACCTGTAGTAAATTGGAGTTTCACTACTAAAACTACATCTTTTACTGGCAGCGGGGCAAAATCATTCTCAGGCACAATGACAAACCTAACCCGATGAACAAATGAAATGAACTTAATCGCATTTATTCATAAGAAAAATTATCTTCTAAAATATTTTAATTCTGACGAGATAAATTAACCCAATATCTACTGTATTACGACATTCGACCTGCCCGAAATATTTTGGTTGCACACTAGTTGTCGCAATTGCACCATCCCAATATCTGATTGTAACGTAAAATATAATACAAAGTTGCTTTTCACATTTTGTGGCCTTATTTTCTTTTTTATATCCTTCTAGCTTTTTCTGTCTAACAACACTTTTTAGTTTTAGGATAGATTGTAATATTAAACGTTAGTACAATGTTACTTCTTTGAGACAAAAAGATTACTTATAAACAACCGCCCCGAACTATAATACAACATGCCGCGCTTACCCCTCCTTCCTATTTATATTGCTTTCCCCTTATGGCGTATAATTTTTAAATTACCCCCCCTTTTTCATACGTCATTTTACACAATATCTACTCATTATTTTTTAACAGAAATATATATCATATAAGTTTATAACATATGATTTTTTCAAATATCTAACTACTTATACTCTGTATTTTAAATTTATAGTATCCTTGAATTTTGAATCTGCATATAATATAATATTACTTCCCTGAGACAAGAATTAAAAAAAAACAGCTGTATTAAATAGTTCATTTACCATTTGTACCTAATGAAACTCTGAGTTGCACTAAAAACGTAGGCATATGTGTATTTATTAATATATATTATATATTACATGCGCACAAACACACACACACACACACACACGCACGCACACACACACACACACATATACATGTACATTACCGTATCAGTGTACAATTATACTTACTTCCCCCCCACCACGAAAAATTAATACCACCGCATAAATACTAATAATTATTACAAATTCTGGTTTCTACCATTTATTAGGTTGGTGCAAAAATAATGACGTAATAATGTCGTTTTTGACGTATTTTTTAACGTTAAAAAACGACATTATTACGTCATTATTTTTGTACCAACCTAATACATATGTGCAATCGCCAAAAACAAGCAAATAACCGAAAGAAAATGGCATTAAAAAAAAAAGTTAAAAATAATAGCAATTTTATCTACCATAGTCTTACACAGACCCCATCATACAGAAAAAAGAAAACAGACCGATAGAAGATGTATCAATGCGTGTGCATACGTATATACGTGTGTGCGAGAGAACATTATTCGGCGAACAAAATAGACAAACGGTCTGAGCGATAACACAGCAACTGACAAAAGATGTTCGTTACAGAATCCAACATTGAATACAGCAACCATTTGCGTACGTATGTATGCTACGAAACATGGATGCGCATATATGTCCAGTCCCACACTGTCCATATATGTTTATCTTTGTGTGAGCTCCAGTGAGTGAGCGTGCGTGTATGTATGTTTGCGTAAGTATGAATGACGTTCCGGCGAACATTTTTCCTCCCACTACCATAAACACCGATATACTCAACCATATATGAATCCAAAATTTAAAAATTAATCAGTTTTTCTGACGATCGCAAATACCGTGAAACTCAGGGTCACAAACTCAAACCATTCCAACTAAATATACATATATATATGTGTGTGTGTGTGTGTGTGTGTGTATTTAGGCAGCAATCCTTCTTTCATGCACATTTCTTTGAATACGACAGACATGGTACTTTTATGTAGCTTTTATACAATTTCTCATGCGATCTATTATTTTTTTTTCTTTTCGAATGATAAATTATATAAAAACTGTCCGAATGTTCTTTTTATCCGAGCGCTTTCGGCTATACATTTAGCGATTTTCAAGGATTAAATATTTTAGCTGTTAAATAAGAAATAGTTTGTTGTATGTATGTTTTAATAAAACAAAAAAAAATAACACTTAATAATATTAACTTTGAACATGGACACAATATCTTGACCGTGTTTTGAAAAATGAAAACATTTTATAAAAAATTGTCGGAATTAAGAAAAACTACTTAAAGTTAACAAACCTACTTGCAATAGAATTAAGAGAGACAAGATGGAGGAGGAAAAAAATTTATTCCAAATATTTTGGCACACGCTGTTTTATCATATGAATATCGTATAAATATTTATACGGCTGCCTCAGTGAAGGCGTTTACCTTTAGACGGTTGGCATAAACTGCTTAGAAATACGAAATAATATTATTTCCGGCCGTAAACTCTTCCTATGTTACTGTAATAAAACCTTTAGTTGCAACTGGAATCCATGTATATCTAAATAGAAACAAATGATTTACTTACGTGTCTTCGTAAGAAATAACCCCGTTAATCCCAGCAGCACAAAATCCGAGATTGTCTTTCAAATAATGATTACCTTCAGTAAAGCAAAAGGGGCTATCACGTGACCAGGAACACCCGCGAAGAAGATCGTCAGTCGACAGGTGAAGATGTAGCAGCCAGTAAAAAGGGTAAATAAAAGCGGATGCAATTTGTGAAACTATTTTTTTTTTCTAAATGGAGCCATATAAAAAAAAGTCACTTTTTTTATCCGCCATTACACCAATGGCGGCTTGAACATTCCATTTATTTATTAACTGATATCCATTCCTCCTTTCTATAGTCATTTTCAATTGATGCTTCCATCCTGCAATTCTTTATATCCAGGTTTAATGACATTAGACTTGTCGATCTTCATAGACACTGGGTTTGATCAAAAAGGCTTCATGATGAGGACAGATATTGTTGAAAATGAAACACTACTAATATTAAATAATAATAATAATGAGGATTTATGTCGCTGAAAGCATCCGATATAACTGTGAAAGAGAAATTATGATCGTTACAAATGATAGAGTTAGAGAAAGAAAAACAAAACGTCTTACCATGAATATTGTCGTGAGTATCGCCCACCAAAGGAGATGAAAAATCTTGAAAGGAAACAAAGGATTTCATGAAGAACGTATTGAATATGCATCATTTACAGATTTAAATAATAATAATAATAATAATAATAATAATAATAATAATAATAATAATAATATATTGAATGTACATGTGTATATGTCCACACTGACAGGGATCATATTGTATTATATCTGTGTTTTCTGTTTTTTGTTGTTTTTCGTTTTTTCTTTTTTTTTTTTTTTTTCATGGCTACAGGTGTAATTTTCCTACAGTGCTCTGCCCTTTGTCTGTCATCTCTTTGAGTGAAAATTTTAAAACCTATCTTTCAGCGGCAAGTAGGTTGAGAGATGACCGGAAAAGTATAACTTTTATTCCCTTGCTCCTACCCCTTTGTTTAATGAATTCTTCGATATTCCCCCCTACCAATCTGTAGTATAAGTCCAGCCTACCCCATAAAATTTGATAAATATCTGTCGTTGGCGACGGAAAATTGAACATTTGTGGAGAGTCACTTGTGCCATGCTCCGAAGTTGTAAGAAATAGTAAATGTAGAATCTATGAATGATACTTTTCCTTTAGTTTGATATGATTGTAAATCCTAATGACTCAAGTTAATTCCTTGCTTTTCAGTTCCCTTTTCTCTCCTCTAATATTTTTTTAACTTGTATTTCAAGTTTTAATCCCCACCGCAGACCTTAAGCGGACAACCGCGTCCATTTTTTTTTTTTTACCCTAGGCATCCCATATCTCTGTCGATGTGTGTATATGTACATGTTTGCTAATCTCTCTCTCTCTCTCTCTCTCTATATATATATATATATATATATATATATATATATATATATATATATTGAATGTACAAGTATATATGTCCACACTGTCAGGGATCATATTGTATTATATCTGTGTTTTCTGTTTTGTTTTTTTTTTGTTTTTCTTTTTTTTTTTTCATGGCTACAGGTGTAATTTTCCTACAATTCTCTGCCCTTTGTCTATCATCTCTTTGAGTGAAAATTTTAAAACCTATCTTTCACCGGCAAGTAGATTGAGAGATGACTGGAAAAGTATAACTTTTATTCCCTTGCTCCTACCCCTTTGTTTAATGAATTCTTCGATATTCGCCCCCCCCCCCACTAATCTGTAGTATAAGTCCAGCCTACCCCATAAAATTTGATAAGTATCTGTCGTTGGCGACGGAAAATTGAACATTTGTGGAAAGTCACTTGTGCCATGCAATTCACCTTTCTTTTTTTTTCTTTTTTTTTTTCTATATACTGAAATCTAATTATCCCACTTGGAGGTGTCACTCGGACTTATACTAAGTTAAAACTTAGTATTGTCTACCCAACTGAATACCATACCCTGTTATGAACTTTTAACTTCTATATATTAATAAACCAACTATCTCAAATCTGGGCTTTCTTCGAGTCTCGTCCTAAAGCTGGTAATCTGAACAAAATTACCCCTTGGCGGTCAAGGTTAAAACGCATCTCTACCAATTTCAATGAATACGAATAATATCTCATACCGGATCGGCCGTCAACCGGGACAACAAGGGCCGCGTCCCTCAGAGAGGAACCAGTCTGAGGTCGAAAAGTCTGTCACTGGAACAAACTCTTCCACACACGAAGAGACACTAGGTCACCAAACCCGGATTATCGCCAAACTTGGACCAAGTGTCTCAATGCCAAATCGACTAGTAAAAATGAAACGAACGAAATGGAGCCGCGAAGAGTATCGACAAGTTATGACATCCTTCTTCACTGCACTCGAAAACCCAGCAAATAACACCACCAATCAAACATACCAAATATGGAGAAATATGGTGGGAAATGATATAAGACCTAACCTCAATCCAAACATGCTTCCAATGTCCGCAGAGATATCATACGAAACAACAGACTCTCAAAGGCAGAAATAGATAAGATAAAATTAGATATAAGACAAAATACTATGACCCATCACTCAAACTCTGTTGAGACGAATGTTGAAATAAAGAATGCGACAGAGGATGAGGTGGACGCTAAAGCGAATGAAATACGAAATAATCTCCCAGGAAATGAAACCGAAGATTCTACCTTAGACACAACCTCTAGTTCTCCAGAAATTGTCACTGAAGATGACTCCAGGTACATTAATTTAGAATTCCTTGAAAACCACGAAGCTGAAATCACCGAAGCGAAAAATGACGTCATCCAAGTATTCAGCAGAGTAACTTTCATACAATTGCCAGACAGAGACCAGCTCCCGAAAATCCATATGACAAATCCCAACAAGCACATCGTGAAAATATACAATGCTGCCCTGGAAACACTGTTAACAGATAAACCACCGGGAAACATAGCAGAAGTTAACAACGTCATATACGCAACAGCTCTAGCAGCGACTCGGAAGCTTGGTGTCAAGACAATAAATAAAATTAACAGACACAGAGAACCAGCTTGGAAAACCAAACTGATACGAGAAATAAAACAAATCAGATGTGAGCTGTCTATATTAGATGAGCTCACCAGAAACCCTAATATTTCCACACATAAATCCAAAAAGATCAAACGGAAATATAGCATTAAATCCCTAATTGATATTCCATCGATCAAGGAAATGCTGAAACAGAAACTTCAGCTAAAAGCACAGAGGACAAGACGATACGAGAAACGTTGTAGATTCTATCGCCAAAATAAAATATTCTGAACAGATCTTAAGAAATTTTACAGGGAAATTGGAAAAACACCTATACATGTCGAAAAGCCACCATCGATTGATAATGTACAGACATTTTGGGAAAATATTTGGAGCAACCCAAAGGAATGTAACTCAAATGCAGAATGGATACGGCGTGAAGAAGAACGTCTGCTGGATACACCTCTGCAAGAATGGGAAAATATATCCACAGATGATGTTAGGCAAGCACTAAAGAAATCCCAAAAATGGAAATCCCCAGGAAATGACAAGTTTCCCAATTTCTGGCTGTATCATCTCTACCCATGGCATACTTGCAAAAACATTATCAATGCTTGTAAATAATCCCAATAAAATCCCGGAATGGGTTACTGAAGGTATTACATACCTCATACCAAAAACAACTGAAACAGACGACCCGAAAAATTATAGACCGATAACATGTCTTTCCACAACGTATAAGTTGATCACGTCTGTACTGACGAACCGTACTTATTCCTTTTTCGAAACAAACAGCATTCTCCCGCTGGAACAGAAGGGATGCAGTAGAGGTTCATATGGCTGCAAAGATCAACTTCTGATAAATAAAATGATCCTGGAAAATTGCAGGAAACGACGCAGAAATCTCAGTGCAGCGTGGATTGATTATCGTAAAGCCTTTGATAGTGTTCCACATTCTTGGATCCTTAAGACTTTGGAAATGTACAAAGTCACCCCTGTGGTATTAAACTTTCTTAAGCACAGCGTGGGGATGTGGAACACAAAACTATACCTTAGGCACACCGGGGGCACTGCCATATCCAACCGTCTGAATATCCGACGTGGAATCTTTCAAGGAGACTCTCTGTCACCCCTTCTGTTTTGTTTATCCTTAACCCCTCTTACACATGAACTGAACAACAGTAGCTATGGTTACAAAATAAATAAGAAAATCTTCAATCACCTACTATACATGGATGATCTCAAACTCTTTGCCAAAGACGACAATGAGTTGAAAGGCCTCCTCAATATTGTAAAATACTTTAGTGACGACATCGGTATGGACTTCGGATTAGATAAATTTGCAAAAGTAACATTCAAGAAAGGTAGAATTACAGAAACACCCTCAATAGATTTAGATTTTGTCACAAAGATTAGGGAATTGGAGCATGAAGAAGCTTATAAGTACCTAGGAATTAGCGAAGGAGATGGCATACAACACCCCCAAATGAAAGAAACGATAAGAAAAGAGTACTACAGGCGTGTACGTCTGATACTAAATACTGAACTAAACTCAAAAAATAGAATATCAGCTATAAACACATTGGCTGTCCCAGTGGTGCATTACAGCTTTAATGTCCTTAACTGGACCATAGCTGAAATTAAGCGAATGGACGCCAAAACGAGAAAGCTTCTCACTTGCTATCGCATGCATCATCCCAAAGCTGATGTTGATCGTCTGTATGTGGCCAGATCCGAAGGAGGCAGAGGATTAGTTCAACTAGAACTGTCCTACAAAACTACAACAATTGGCCTCCAAAGATACTGGGAAACTACAGAAGACTGGATGATGGTATGCGTCAAGGAACATGAAAGTAGTAAGCGTCTTTACTCCGTAATGAAAGAAGCCAACAAATTCAAAATGGAGCTTCAAATGGGCGTAGAGATGCAACTACAGCACAATACACCGGCTGAAACTGCAAAATACTTGAAAAAGACAGCAAAGACGAATGCAACCGACCAGATACAGAAGCGATGGCAAGATAAACCGCTTCATGGCCAATACTCTGCCCGTATCAAACAAGCTGATGTAGACAAAACCCGTACCCATCAGTGGCTACGCAGTGCAGGGTTGAAAGCGGAAACTGAAGGTTTTATCCTTGCTGCGCAGGACCAATGCTTGCTAACTAGGAATTATCAAGCACATATACTAAAATATTGTGTCAGCCCAAAATGCAGATTCTGTGATAAATATCCAGAAACGATTGATCATCTTGTATCAGGTTGCACGATGTTGGCACCCACTGAATATAAAACCCGACATGACAGAGTGGGCCAATATCTGCACTGGAAAATCTGCAACTTCTACGGGAAGGAAACTGAAAGAAACTGGTATGAACACCACCCAGACCCAGTTACGGAGATAGGACCTGTTACAATTCTATGGGACTACACAATTCACACTGACAGAACAATCAAGGCCAACCACCCAGATATTGTTATTAAAGACCACAAACAAAAACGGTGCCTCCTTATTGATATGGCAGTCCCTGCAGACTGCAATGTATCTTTGAAGATCTTCAAAAACCTATCAAAAATTAAAATCTAAATCTCAAAAATGTTGCCCATGGGAACATCAACAATCCCCGTTGTAGTTGGAGCCCTCGGATTGGTTGGAAATGATTCCAGTAGACTAATTGAACGAATCCCTGGAAGCCCATGCCTGAAAGAAATGCAAAAAATTGTTCCCACGAGTACAGCCCACACCTTACAAAGGGGTTTTGTCTATGTAAAATATTTTTTTTCAGCGGAAAATGTCATGATGCCATTTCTAACCTTAGGTCCCTGGGCGGGACACGGAAAGAAATGAGTACACATTAGAAATCAAAGGAAATAAAATAATAATAATTATAATAATGACGATGTATGACTCTGAAAGCATCCGATATAACTGTGAAAGAGAAGAACCCTAATCCTAAGAAACTGGTTGAAGTTAACAAGTATGGTAGACATTGAAAGTAGTTAAAAGAAAGAAATGGAAAAAATAGAGTTAAATGAAAATTTAAAGAAATATTTAAAAAAGAGAAAACGCAAGACTGATAAAAAATTAATGTTGAAAGGAAGAAAAAGCAAACGAAAAAAGAATGAAAGAAAAAAGAAAAGAAAGAGTTAACAAACAACAGAAAAATGCGTGGATAAAAGAAAGAAAGAAAGAAAGAAAGAAATCGAACGAACGAAAGAAAGAAAGAAAGAAAGAAAGAAAGAAAGAAAGAAAGAACTAAATATTTAAAGAATTAGAAGCTAAATAAATAAATGTCCGAAATGACTCGAGGGAAAGATTTTATATTTCTACAAAGTCAATTGTAAATATAATCAGAATAGGAACTTTCCTAGATTAATTTTAAGAAATCTTCTTCCCTTGTAAATTAGAATCAACCAAATAAAATTATATTTATCTTTCTAGATATTTTATTGTTTTGGTTACTCGGGACAATGTTTCAATCCAAAAGCCCCAATAACGTTATCGCAGAAAAGACAAAACTGTCCTCATTGTCTTCTTCATATCTTTTCTAATGATAGTTGTCCAGGTCTTGTGCTAAAAGATGGATCAGCCGATAGCTATGGAATTTAGAATATGTCTTTTGCTAAGAATTGATGATTTATAATTAAAGTTTAAGCATGAAAATCCGACAAAGCTTTACATGCATGGAGAAGAAGTATGATCGTTACAAATGATAGAGATAGATAAAGAAAAACAAAACATCTTACCATGAATATTGTCGTGAGTATCGCCCATCAACTTAAGCAAAGGAGATACAAATCTTGAAAAGAAACAATGGCTATCATGTAGAACGTATTGAATATGCATCATTTACAGATGCAAAAATGACAGAATTGGCTAATGTAATGAATCAATAAATGAAAAGAAATGGTAGGGAAAGAGGAAATGAATAAAATTCAGAGAAGAATGATTGAGAGAAAACTAAAGAAAATGAACGATGTATAGAAATAAGGAAAGAAACAATATTAACTGAGAAAAAACAGAGAAGATGAAATATTAAAACGAATAAAACAAAAAAAAACTTTCGAAAAAAGAAAGAATAAAGACAACCGCAATAAAAATGATGAAATAAAAATGAAAGTTTAATAATAAAACGAAAACTATTTACAATATTTGGACTATTGTCTTCATGTTTGTCGCTATATTTATTACAACGTTTCGGCCGTTGTACGCTCCGGCCTTCTTCAGGTAGTTGAAATAGCGAACTGAACCCTTTATTTCGCTCACTGGAATAGACTGTTCTAGTTCCAATATATAATTGAATAAGATATAATTACACATTAATTTTGAAGATGATAAAATAAAATGGAAATTGTTTATGACACAACAGTTCATTTGAAAAGGCCCAGAAGCCATATTAGTTTCTCAAGCTATGACATTCTACCCAATAATGATCCTAAACCATGCATAGAGTTTGACTAAGCGAATCTAGTTACCGGGTGGTCGTGAGTTCAATCCTTGGATCGCTTAATGAAATAATGTTATACACTATGGTCCAGTGAATGAGAAAAACTACATAACAAAATACAATTAACTGATAAAAGGACGTACAGAAAATTGTCCGAACAAATCTGTGTATAATAATGGTTTAGAAGGAACAGATAAAAAGTGAACAAGAACGCCGAAAGAAATGGAAACAGCAGACTGAGAATGATCTTAAGAATGGCAAATAATCTGAGAGGAGATTTTGAGAATGTCAAGATAGATCGCAAAATAAAGTCTTCTTTAAAGAGAATGCTAAATATCTGAAGAATAATGAACAAGAAATTAGATTCAAAACAACAGATTAATTAATATGAGGAATAAAGAGAAAACTTCCAAAACTGGAAAAAAGAAACGTAAAGAAAAACAGATATCAAATAGATCCCATAAAACTGCCGATTTAAAAAAAAAAAGCATTAATAATTTTTAAACTTGAGCTCTAGGTTTCCTGTTCATTCAATCTACCCGGTCGCTATAACTGTTTCTGCTACAATTTCCATTGTAGCGTTCTGCACCATTCTCTGTCACAACAGCGACGCCATTAATAAATGCTGATGTCACTGAGCAGACGACATTTGGTCATTGACAATAATTGGAGCATAAACAATCGATTGAATTTGCACACATTTGAAAGCTACACAATAAAGGCTACAAGAAAAAAAAATCTACGTTGGAGACATAACAGAGTTATGCATTCTTTTGGTCTCCCCGTTGCGAGTGGGAAAATTACTGATCAGAAAAATTAAATTTAATGACCTCTGGAAAAAAGAGGAGTGCTGACTAAGCTAGTTAAAAGGGATTCTGGCTTGATAATTTCAGGCATGTGCATGGGGGATGGTTGCCAGAGGGTATAAGGCACGAGACGGTAACAAAGGGAAACGCTCTCTTCAAATTTCTGTCTATTTAAACAATTAATAATGTTATTTCTTGTGTATTTGGATCTTCACATCAAAAACTTTATTTTTATTTCTTTAATAGTACCCATCACAAATTGCTTTAAGTCTAAGATAACAGAGAAAATATAATTTCACAGAACGATGCAGAACAAGATATTGCGAAAATGATCAGTAGGTATAACCAAACTCTGAGGAGTTCGTTGAAGATCCTGAATGGCTATGATGTAGGTTATCATTTTTTTGATATTCCTTCTTTATCAAAAGAGAAATTCATTCCATATGTCGTGAAAGCAGAACATTTTAGATTATAAATCAATAGAGGAAACATCTCTTTAAAAGATACCTGTAAGATAAAGCTTGTGAAATGTCGAAAAATTACATGAACACCGATTGCTCCTGTGTTTAAGAAATCTGGAGACCCTTCTAACCCTTCTAACTACCGTCCTAACAGTTTCCTACCACGCTTCGACAAAGTCATTGAAGCTTTAATCAATGCCGAAGTGGTTAAGCACCTTATATCCCATGATGTTCTCTCTGATAGGCAATATGGTTCCCGCTTTGCCCATTCTACAGCTGATGTGCTTACGGCCATAACTGAAATTGTATTCCAAGCACTTCATAATAACAGAGAAGCTCGTGCCGTGGCTCTAGATATCTCCAAAGCGTTTAATAGGGTTTGACATGCCGGCTTTCTTCACGGTTATGGAATTTCAGGTCGATTATTTGACTTAATACAATCATTCCAGTCAAACTGTGTAATGAAGGTCATCCTTAATGGATTCTCCTCCAGTTCCTTTCCCGTAAACACAGGTGTTCCCCAAGGCTCTATCATGGACCCCACTATGTCCCTTAACTTCATTAACGATCTTCCCAATGTCATCAGTTCCCAAGTAGGCATCTATGCAGACGACACTACTATTTACTCCTGCCTCAAGAGCCAAACTGGTATCACTGATAAAACTAACCTGGCCGTTTTTCTCGAAAAGGACCTCCAATCGGTTTTGGACTGGGGCAGGAATTGGATGGTTAACTTTAATGCCTCAAAAATAAAACTGATCTATATTACTCACCACAGGGGACTATCCCTCCATCCCATGAGAATGTCTGATGCTCAACTCCACGAGAGCACCTCTTTGCGTTTGGTCTCACACTGTCCGCTGACCTGTGATGGAACAAATACATTGAATCAATTGCTGCATCCACCACAAGGAAAATTTGTTCCATGTATCGCGCCAGAAATGTCTTTTCTAACCCGAGTCCATCCTTCAAATCTATAAATCAGCCATTCGCCCTTGCAAGGAATACTGCTGTCATATATGGTCTGGTGCCGCCGCTGTTTCTCTTAAAGTCCTCGACAAAATTCAGAGACGGATATGCAATGTGATTGGCCTTGATCTGGCATCTGGTCTACAATCGCTCTCTCACAGACGTGTCGACGCCTCCCTCTATCTTTTCTACAAATACTTTCAGGGTAACTGCTCGGGTGAGCTACTTTTGCTAGTTCCCAGACGTGCAACTGGGCTAGCATTTCGATCCCACACTTTCACGTCGAAACGGTTAAATGTAGTCGTCTCTTCTACTCCAATAGCTTCATGTCTCGCACCTCCCGCCTGTGGAATTCCCTTTCTATGATAGCTATAATCTCCAACTATTCAAATATTATATCAATCGACATTTCCAGATGCCTTGATTTATTCCCTATCCTTCTCTTCATCCTTTCCTCTATCGCGCACTCGCATCTTTACTCTTGTTCCCACTCTCTGAAACCCCTTGCGTGCTAGTGGCATCCCGCCTTGCTTGTGATAAAATGCTTAATATATATATATATATATATATATATATATATATATATATATATATATATATATATATATATAGTTTAAACGTATGCTATATTTATGGATAGAGCATAGGATTGATTGATTGACTGAAGATTGAAACAAAATACCCCCACATGGCGTTGACTTCATTATCTATTTAAAGAAATTTATTTCTTCCTTATGTTTTCCTATGTTACACCATCGTCTTTTGTATGCAGTTGTAATCCAAATTTTCTTAGTCTTGGAAAACAATGCAAAATATATTTTTAAATAAATCCACATTATAACCAACACATGAGCGGCTTGTCTTTTTTCTTTAATATATACACATGTTTTTCGTTTGAAAAACTATAACCTCTCCTTCTTTCTCTCTTTTTCTCTTTCACTCTCTATCTATTTATCTCTCTTTCTCTCTCTCTATCTCTCTCTCTCTATATATATATATATATGTGTGTGTATAGAATATATATATATATCTTTCACTCTCTCTCACTCTATCTATCTATATATATATATATATATATATATATATATATATATATATATTCAAAGAAGTTTTATTGAAATTGTCTCACAAGTTCTGTCTGTCTAATTTATATCACATTTTTCCAGTTTTTATATAAGTATGTTATATTCGGACCAAGCTCGGCAATGTTTATCAGCAATGCTAATGTTGTCTTTTACAATTAGGACACGTTTTATCTTAGCATATTTTTTACAAAGAAGTTCCATTATAAGATTTTTTTAGAAATATATATAATTTGTATATACGTGTATCGAATAAAAATGGCGTCCTTTTTAAAACTACAAAATATTTCGCAAGAGAAGAACGCCTTTAAAAATTGTCGTGAAAAATGTAAATATTTTCGTTCTTAATATATGTTTGTACCTAATGTATTTAGATGTTTTAAAATGTTATACTTCCAAAATATATACAGTAAGACATCTTACATTTTGTTACGAACCGTTATACCCATTATATTCCGTTGCTACTACAACGGAATATCTTATAAAAAGAAGGTCAGTCATCTTGAGTGCTAAATATATTAACTCACAATAAGGTATTTAAACCAATAAAAAAAAACAAAGTCCATACGGTTAGATATGAATTGTTAATGTGATCTGTCGTCCTTCCTAGGTAAATAGGTACTTTAAGTTCTTGTGTAGTCATCTGTATTTTCATTCTTTTGCGCTGAAATATCAATTGCAATATTTACAAAGACCAACCGCGTGGTTGAAATAGTCAAATATATCAGACTTACATCAATATTTAGTACTCGAACCCTTGCAAAAAGAGGTGCCGATTATAAAGAAAAATAAATCCCTTCTGGCTGATTGGCGCAACATAGTTTTTCTAACTTAATTCGGCCTTTTGTCGTAGTAAGCTATGCAGTTAAGCTTAGTAACTTTTAATCATAACTATTTGACTTCCGTTTCTATCTGGAGGCATTTATTTTGTTTCTTTATGTGGAAACTGTTGTGTGTGTGTGTGTCTGCTTTTTCTGTGTCTGTTGTGTGTGTGTGTGTGTGTGTGTGTGTGTGTGTCTGTTTTGTGTGTGTGTGTGTGTGTGTGTGTGTGTGTGTGTGTGTGTGTGTGTGTTTTGGTATCATTCAAGATCTTTTCTTTTTTTTACGTTGTCATTGCTTCGGAATTTTTTTCATATTTTTTTTCCTTTTTAATGTTTGTTTAATTTTTGAAAGGGGGGTGTTCTGCTGTTGTGGTCGGCTTTACGGGAGAATGTTTCTCTACCATAATGGCAATCGGAAACGATTTTTGAGTCTCCCTTGTGACAGAGACTCGTGAGCCAGATCAAAAGATAATATCGTAGTTGGTAAATGAGACGAAGCAGGGAAACAGCACATAAGGAGAAAGAAAAGGTGAAGGAAGAATTGGTTCGAAAAGAAAAACAGTATCTCAGATGATAGCAAAGAAAAAGAAACGAATGTGGACAAGAAAGAAAATAGAATTCGAAATAAACGAGAAGACAAAATTCTGTCAAGACAGAATAAGAGGGAGAATAAATAGAGAAAAGGACATAGTAAAAATAGTAGTGAAAAGAGAGAAGAGAATAAAAAGAGAGAAGAGAATAAAAAGAGAGAAGAGAATAAAAAGAGAGAAGAGAATAAAAAGAGAAAAGAGATGAAAAGAGCAGATTAAAAGAGAGTAATAAAAGTGATGAGAGGACAGATTAAATTGTAAACGGCAAAGCGAGAATAGAAGAGGAAGTAAGAAGAGACAGAAGGAGGGAGGAGTTAAAGGATAAAGAAAAAGCAAACTTAAAAGCCAGTGGAAAGTAGATTAAAAAGAAAGTAAAGATGAAATAATGTTTGAAGTTAAAAAAGAGAAAAGAGAAGTCTGAGAAAAAAAGTAGAAGGAAGAGGAGAAAATAATCGAATAAAAAAAAGCAATGATTAAACGAAGGCGACTCTATTCTGTTCTACAATCTTCTATCGTCTCTGGATGATACTTATTTGGGGCCTTGTTCTAAATGAGCGAATACTATTAAATGACAAATTATGATTAGACGTTAAACAATAGTAGAAAAGCTGCAAGTAAGGTTACCGAAGAAGACGAAGTTAAAAAAAAAAACAACTTGGGGATACTATTTACATTATTCGAACTATTGTCCTCATCTTTGTCGCCATATCTATTACAACATTACGGCCGTTGTACGCTCGTCTTCTTCAGGTGGTTGTAATGTCGAACTGAACCCTTTATTTCGCTCACTGGGGTAGACTGTTCTAGTTCCACGTGCCATGTTTAATGGATGTCAGTTATCAGTTATCTCCCGTTAATTCACCTCTCCAAGATTCCACAGCCTTAACCGGGTATTGAACTCACAATGTTTGGGTTCTGTTACGGGATCTAACCAACGTCTTTATCCACTGTGCCATGTGTCCTGTTAACTGGCATCCATTAAATATGGCTAGTGGAACTAGAACAATCTACCCCAGTGAGCGAAATAAAGGGTTCAGTTCGACATTCCAACCACCTGAAGAAGGCCGGAGCGTACAACGGCCAAAACGTAGTAATAAATATGGCGAAAAAGATGAGGAAAATAGTCCGAATAATGTAAATAGTGTACATAATGCCTCATCTCAGAAATATATACAGAGCTTGAGGATTGATTAAATATTTAAAAAATGTTGCTTAATATTGTCACATGTAATTAGCTGAGTATCGAACACACATCACATAATTTCTAAAACCATTTTACTAACCTTTACACCACGAGGCATCCGAGAAGAAGAAAGAAAGAATTTATTCAAGAATTAAAAAAATGATGAATAAAAAGAAAGTGTAAATATAATATTGTAATGTAATAACTGACATAATCGAATATCAATAACTTGATCAGATAGCAAGATTAAAAGTTTAAAAAGAATTACAATGAATGAATGATTACATTTAAATGAACCGCCTACTTTAACATTCATTTCTTATTTATATTTTAATATATAATATAGTGTTGCTACAAACTTCCAAATGCAAAGATTATCCGCCAGTCTCCCACGAGCAATCAAGTTCTTCCTATCTAGTATGTTATTGAAGGGCGTTGTCAACGGTCAGTTTTCTGAATCCTATGAAATCAATGCGGAAGTCCAACAAGGGTCACGACTCAGTCCTACCTTCTATTTTATATTAACCAGCTACCTCAGAATATTCTGATATCGTTAGTAAATATTTATGCAGATGATGCAACAGTGTATTGGTACACTTCCAAAAATCTAGATGACCAGGCCCTGGCGGTCTCTCAATTCATATAGCCCAATATGTTATATTCAGTACCTTAAAAACCAAAATATTAAAATTTTCATCGCCCAGCTGACGCTTATTTCTCACGATGAATGTTTGCAATTTCAAATAAGTCCGATGCTTTGAACTTCAGTTTGAATTCAACTTCACCCACCCGGACCTTAAGTAGAATTCCTATATACGATCTGTCGCTGAAGAAAATGGAAAATGTCTACTCCTTATATTGCAAAATTTGTCTACATTACATATCGTCATAATGGATAAGTTTTAAGTTCATGAAACCTTCTCCTGCACTAATCCTCTGCCTTGAAACTTTTATTTGGTGAATAATAGCGTAAAATTATTTTCCTATTTATAAAGTTAGGCTTTATTTGAATAATTACGGTTTAGCAACAAAATATTAGGTTGGTGCAAAAATAATATCGTTTTTTGACGTTAAAAAATACGTCAAAAAACGATATTATTTTTGCAACCTAATACAAGAAACTTAATATAATGATAATCGTCCACGCCCAGAAGAAACATAACACAGTGAAAAAGAATGATGCCTTTAAATTCATTTAAGCTCTTTTTCTTTTCTTTTTTTTTCATTTAAAAATCTAAATTTTTTTTTTCGATTCTTTGCATTCTCTTTAAATTCTCCGGCGTAATTGCTCCTCTCTAAAGACACACACAATTTTTCTTTTGCGTACGGTATATATTAAGAACGTGGGTGATCATGACTCTCTCATATCCTTTCTGACTAAGCAATATTTTCCCCTTAACTATACGTTCAAATCCCTGTTATCTCTCACGGACAAGCTCATCGGATAAGTTACTCGTCGTTTACCACTGGCCACCTGGACTTAAATATATATCGTGAGAGACAAATCCCCCCCAAGACATCAGTCCTCATCATGTGATCCAGATCTATTTCTAATAATAAGTATACTTACAACATCGTTGTTCAATCGTTCCATCTATAGTGTTCTCAACATGTCTATATTTCTGAGATGAAGTATTATGTACATTATTTACATTATTCGGACTATTGTCCTCATCTTTGTCGCCATATGTATCACAACGTTTCGGCTGTTGCACGCTCCGGCCTTCTTCAGGTGGTTGGAATGTCAAACTGGACCCATTATTTCGCTCACTGGGAAAAGCAAATGATAACAACAAAGTTGAAATATGAGCTCTGGTAAAAACATGTAATGATAACAGCAAAATTGCAATATGAGCACTGGTAAAAATGGTTGCTGAAAACATTAGGTTTATAATACCCAGAAATTCATACCCAGATGTCCTCACATGGCACAGTGGATAAAGGCGTTGGTTAGATCCAGTGACAAGACCCAAAGAGTGTGAGTTCAATACCCGGTTAAGGCAGTGGAGAACTTTCAGAGGAAAAAATAATAGGAGATAACTGATAACTGACATCCATCAAACGTGGAACTCGAACAGTCTACCCCAGTGAGCGAAATAAATGGTCCCGTTCGACATTCCAACCATCGCAGATTACAACTGCCGAAAAGTTGTGATAAATATGGCGACAAAGATGAAGACAATAGTCCGAATAATGTAAATAATGTTCTCAACATACTTCTGTAGACCCTGTTCTCTTAACACACCTCCCCCATCTATGGAAATTGCCCAGCATTCACTGACATATGGGGGGGGATGATATTTACTGGAGAGCCCAAGAAATAATTGTTTTTATATCTTCTATTATTATTAGCTTCCCCGCCCCACCAACAATATTTTATAAACCTATGAGTAGGATTAGTACAGACACAAGACATGAATTTAAACAAACAATAATTAATAAGTAAATAAAAGAAATAGAGAAAGCTCAAACAGGAGATATACTCAGAATGATGTCCGTGAAGAAATTACACGTCGCGTGATTTGCATTAGAAAGAAAAAAGGCGCATGTTACCCCTGCGGAAGATATATCTTAATGTATGGTTCACACTGGACAACACCTCTAGTCCACTCGAGTTAGAGGGTTACGTTAGGTGTCATTTTGTACGAATAGGATAGGAATGTAACGGTTAACCCTAGACTTGATTAAGATTCTAGTGATCGGGTAAACATCCTCTTGGGTGTCGGTTCCACAGAGCAATGATTCGCAGGAAGAAGTTGTTGCATTGAAACTTATTTCCACACGGAAGAAATAAGAAGGGAATGTGGCGGGTTTACTACAATATAAATAGCATGGCGGGTCCAAGCTGTGAAGGAATGTAGCTCATCCGAGCACTTTCTTTGAAAGTAGCAATAGAGCAGCAAGAGGCTTGCCTCATCCTGTCTGTGAGAGAGAAGTTGGAGAGTAGTAAATAATACTCACCGACAAGGACTCGCAGGCGCCGAGACTGGAATGTGCTGCATGTGTAGCTCCAACCCAAATATGTTCGAAAGGAAAAGAGAGCGAACCTTTAAAATAACGCGCCACCTGTATTTGTGCAAGCGGCGGTAATCCAGTATATAACATCAAAGTTTAGCACTTTTAAATGAACATTTCCGGTTTCTTAATACTATCTTTAGATTTTGGAAGTTCAAATTCACTATTCTGATCCGTCATTTAATATATGTGTTACATTTTCTGTGTCACAAATTCTGTCACATTTTCCGTCTATGTCTGTTACAACACTATCCAATATACTAGTATCACAATATAAACGTGTAACAAAATTATTTTTAAGTTTGTTTAATGCGGGGACAACTACGCTACCAGTGATTTTCGAAAGATGCAATTATTCTTACCAGTCATTGGTATACTAAATGTCTATTGATATGGTTTAGTAGGATGTATCCGCCCGAAAACTACACCCGTACCAACATTAACACCCACCCATATATATAATCAATATCCTCTAGTATTTCTTTTCCCGTTTGCTCGTCGATTCCTGTGATAAACCATCAAGTATTATGTGTATTTTAATTAATCATGAAGCAATGAAGATGATATCGTGTGGCCTGAAGGCGCGCGGCTAAGAGCACCTGTTTAAGGTGATTTACTCTATTACATCGTCATTCAGCACAGAGGACACGCATTGTTCCTTTCCTTCTGTGTTGCCTTCTCTTTAGCCAGCACAATAATGCATGTGTTAATTCGATTATAACGCGACGAAGAAGTGATCAAGATTTCATATGAATCGTGATTTGCGAACGTCTAGTTGGGTAGGTGTATCTCTATTAAAAAGTTGTAAAGACCTCATTCTGCCTAATTGAAAGAAAACACCGAACATCGAATAATAACAACTATTAGTACAGTTTCAAAGTTTCCGATAGATAGATGTGAGCAAAATGAGATAGGTAGATAGATAAATAGACAATAAAGAGGCTTAGATAGATAGATAGATAGATAGATAGATAGATAGATAGATAGATAGATAGATAGATAGATATGAAAAGGACTGAGATATATATATATATATATATAGATAGATAGATAGATAGATAGATAGATAGATAGATAGATAGATAGATATGAAAAGGACTGAGATAGATAGATAGATAGATAGATAGATAGATAGATAGATAGATATATATTAACTGGCGCAATGCACTAAAACATGAGTATTTCAAAATGAAACGCTCTGTCGCATGTTACTGGTAGGAGTGTTAAGGAGCAACTACCTCAGCCATCCCGTTTAGCTTGAACTCACAGTAATAGGGAATTGTGATGCTGGATTATATTTCTAGCCATCACGCCACTACAAGCGTCTACGTGAGAATATGAATATGCGTTTATAACTTTTATCTCATCTATCTAATGGGGTTAATACGCTTTCACGAGGAATTCTGAACCCATCATCTTTTTTATTTGAGTGCGATTTAAATGATACTTGAATGAATGCATCTTACTTTATTCTAAAACAGATGAATCAACACACACAAATATATATATATATATACATATATATATATATATATATATATATATATATATATATATATATATATATATATATATATATATAATGCTAATAAAGAATTGGTAATAGGATACGAACTGCACGTATAAGCTGAGAAATGATTAACAAGACAAACAGATTGTTTAATAGAAATCCCTAAAAACTTAGTTACTACTGTATGCCTAACAGAGCCGGTGCAAGATTCTCGAACCCCTTCCCTAATCTATTATATGAACCCTCCCTCAACCTTACTATATCTCAATTTTCATATGGTATTCATATAAAATATAAATTTTATTGTAAGCTAAGTGTGTGAAATAAATGGTTCATATGCAATATCAGTAAACAAACCAACTAGAAAAATTGAAAATAAATACAATGTATCTAAATATTAATTGGAGACATATTATAATAGATCATTCCAACTTAAATCAATAATGTTTTACCGCAGAAGAGATTGAAGTTGAATAATTTTACTACATTCAACATGGATAAAAAAAAATAGTGAATTTTATATATCGTTTTTCGAGACTTAGCATGAGGAAAAGAAATTCTCGGATTTGGAGAAAAAAAAAACACCAAAGAGAAAATTTTTCATCAGAGAACATTTTTCATCCTTTAGTAGTCAGTTGTCGCCGTAGATTGTTGACCCCTTCTGTAAATGAAAAAGTGTAATTATCTGTTGGAAGGAATGTGCTTGTCACATGATATAGTTTACCAAACAAAAAAAAGTCGTAGAGTTCTGTCGACAGCATTTTACGTGGCCTTCTCCAGCCTCTACCGGCAACCGCCTGACTCTGGTACCTTCTGCTGGTGTCTCGTGCCTTTTCTTGTCTTCAACTGCTGGATTCAATTAATCGCTCTGTTTATACGTATTTCGCCCACCTATCGCACCTCAGGACTCATCAATATTCATATTAAATAATTATTTTCTCCGAGATTCGAGAAACGACACCGACCCTCAAACAAAGCAGTGAGTTATTTAAAACAATACATTCTCCGACAACAACAATTTCCCGATAGCAAAATTTGTGTTCAAAAATTATTTCTGTTTTTCTTATCTCTAAGTATTTTCAAATTCCACATTCCTCGGGACATATTTTAGACTGCGTACGTCATCGGCATCGCGATTTATAATACAAAATTCCTTTTTCGTTCGACAATTAAATATTCATATCAATTAATAATTTTCTCCAATTGTGGAGAAACAACACTGACCCTCGAACAAAACGGTCAGTTATTCAAAACAATACAATCTCTGACAACAATATTTCCGATAACAAACTTTTGTGTTTAAAAATTATTTCTATTTTTCTGATGTTAAAGAATTTTCTTTGTTGTTGATTTATCAGTACGGCCCAAATAATTTTCTGTCCATTTTTCAAAACGATACTCCAGACTGTTTACCTTCTGGCTTTCAGGATTCACAAGAATTCCATTTGCCCATCAGTTTATCAGGAAAAGAATTTTTTTTTTCCTTGTACCATATTCATGTTTTCACCTTACCGATTTTAACATTTTTACCTTTGCATTTGTCCAATTCCTATATGGGGTTTTTGCATGAACTTTCTTTAACCTTGACTTCATACTGCCAATATCACAGTTGTATATCGCCTTATTTGTTTATGTATGTATTTATTTTTATTTTTGTTTTCTTTACCTTAATCTTTTTATCACTGTTAATTTTAATTTTATACTTGCCGTCATTCATGTCTGTGAATAAAAATCTGTCCAAATTTAAGCCCAAGAAAAATAATGCTTCGAGATCAGTTCTGTCTACCCTTTTGTCGGAAATTGGGATAGGCTAGTCCAGTCCTCTAACCACCAAAAAACAAATGAGAATGACTGCCCGCTACAAAAAAAGAATGCCCTCTCTCTCTTTCTCCCGCCCCACCTCTGTGTGTGTGTGTGTGTTTTTCAATCTAACGAAAACTATGAACTCTTGTCTAGCAAGAAGGATACAAATTTGTATTGTATTTGTTTACAAAACAAAATAAACCTACAGAAAAATTGTCTTGGTAATGCAATTCTAATCACAACTTCAGTTTTTACACCCGTTATATGTGGGAATCTATTTAAAAAATGTATCTTTGTGTTAAAAATGACCTTTATATTATTGTGCATCGTCTAACAGTAGATGCAGAATTCTGTGATAGTATTAATTTTAGATTATGCTTAAGAGATTCGTACATCAAATCTGCTGTAGCAGATTATTCGCTCCAGGAAATAACAGATTATCTGCATTCTAAAGAAAGTTGATCTATAGTGACCTCAATGTATAATTGTCTGACCGTAAAAGATACAATAATAGGCTATGCAATTAGGGTTAGGGTTAGTCCCACCAGAACATAAGTCATGTAAAGGGAGTGAGAAAAAAACCTGTGTAATGAATTTAAAATTTGGAATAATTTATAATAAACAATTTTCTCAAAATAATATATCCAAATGTATGTATTAATACATCATGGTTTGGCCAGTTGTTGCTTTCTTTCTTTCTTTCTTTCTATCTATCTGTCTATCTATCTATCTATCTGTCTGTCTGTGTATTTCTCTCTATTTCTATCTTTAATTCTCTTAATAATTCTCGCTTACTCTTTAATTACATAAAAACTATATATATATATATATGTGTGTGAGAGAGAGAGAGAGTGAGTGAATGTATAAGCAATAGAGCTGCTAGCAGGAATTAAACTTGCATACCTGAAATATGCATATGGCTATGATTCTATTCTTTAAAAAGGTGAAAGCAAGTCTGTTACCTTGGTAACTTCATTGTCAACACAAAGCGTATGTATCGGCCCTTGCCCAGGCATTTGACAATTATCACTCATTACTACTCAGTGACGTTTGCTGCCAGTATTGTAATCCAGTGTCGCCATTGGCTGACCGGTTTTGGAAAGAATAGGGAATGGCTTTGATTCTATTCTTGTTGTTTGGCTCATTCACGACACAAAAGTGTCTCGGCTTAATTCGAGCCGCAAATGAAACTTTCGCCTCGGGTGTTTTGAAATACACAAAAAGATTTATTCCTCTCTTTTTCTTTCTATCTCTATTCTCTCTCTCTTCTTCTCAATCGCCTCCTCTCTTTCTCTCTCCTGCTTTCTCTCATTCTCTCTCCCTCGCGCTCTCACTCTCATTCGCCTTCTCTCTTTAAACGAAAGAGAAATGAAGAAATAAACAAAATAAAATAATTTACATTCAGCCATTCTATTCCGAACTGAAGATCTTCGATAGTTACTTATCTATCTATCTATCTATCTATCTATCTATCTATCTATCTATCTATCTCTTTCTCTCTCTCTCCCTCTCGCTCTCTCTGTATATATATATATATATATATATATATATATGTGTGTGTGTGTATTATTCCTTGCTATAATATATATATATATATATATATATATATATATATATATATATATATATATATATATATATATATATTATAGCAAGGAATAAGCGGAATGGAAAGGA
>OZ010573.1:145532054-145612054 GCA_963932145.1 Acanthosepion lycidas
ACTGAACTATTCAAATGATTATTCAACTCAGCAGTCACTTCAGCCGCATTTGTCCGATGATTTTTTTGCCACATTGCGTTTCAATGCACGTCAGTCCCTGTCAGGAATTTTGCAAGTCCTGCCCGAATTGCTACGGTTGCTAGAGGTATTTTTCCTCACAAGTAGCACAACTCTGCACAATACGATTGTCTGGTACTGATTGAAAATTTAGATTTGCGATACTGTTGATTATATATATATATATATATATATATATATATATATATATATATATATATATATAGAGAGAGAGAGAGAGGGGGGGCAGACCACGTTACATAGAATTTATATTAAATTTTGAAACTTGTATCTTAGAAATGATTAAAAATATCCTACTAGAATTCTCCGAGGTCTTTATAACACTATTAGACGCTAATTTGAGCAATAAGAAATTATAATTACCCTCCAAACTTAACAGAAGAATCGTGATGAAATCAATCATAAACGAAAAGGACATGTTCATCATTAATTAATCATAACTAAGGATTTAAAGCACATGAAGGTTTGAAATTAAGTTCATATATATATATATATATATATATATATATATATATATATATATATATATATATATATATATATATTCCAGAAACATTTTCCAACTTATTCAATAAGAATTTTGCCTTCTCTAATATTCTAACTTTTTGTCCTGGAATAACAATGTTTCACGTACGATTTCATTTTCAAGTCTTTTTTTCACTAGTCTGTGGACTGTCATACCTGAAACTTCTCTCTCACGTGCCAAACGTTTCATGAATTGAGTTGGATCTTTTCTAATTCATCTCTTTAGCTCTGTTGAAATGATGATCGGTCTTTCAGTTGTAACCTCCTGTTTCAGTTTTCTCTTGTACTGTTCCATTTTTAAAAATATTCTTTTGAGGTATCTTGAAGATACATTGAACTTTGAAGATGGAAGCCAGAGTATGAATGTTTATACCATTACTGAAGGTTTGTATAATATTTTCCTCTAAACATTGTTCATTTGGTATGACAACGCGGCTGACACGAAACGATTTTAACATGTTCTCTTTCTAGCCGAATAACTCAAAGGGTTTTTCAGTGTTTCTTCTCACAGTGGTGACAAATTGGCAAAACCTCATATGAAAACCTGTAAAAAAACATATATATATATATATATATATATATACACAAATGTAAAGAGAACGAATCAAATAACAATTTAAACGTTCACAACGTTAATTTAAAATAGGAATCAATACAATAGTAGAGTTTATTATAAGCTATTACATTCTGACATATGTAAACCACTACATATGTTCGAATGTAATATCGTATAATATATATATATATATATATATATATATATATATATATATATATATATATATAATATTATAATTATTTTGTTAAAAATATGATTCCATCGCTACAAAGGAGTTACTATATTTCAAAAACAGAATCTAAAAACTTCAAATATTCAATTATAGAAATTAAATTAAATTAAAGTACCTACTTCTGTTTCACCCTCAAGCGAATTTTGGAATAAATAATTTTGAAATTTACGGAGCTTTATAAGCATATACATTCGTAATATTAGTTTTTATGGACATGGAGAAAACCAATCATTTTAATAAGACGAGGTAGGGTATTCATTTTCACTGACAACTATTGTATCAACATATTAGTTACATTTGAAAAGTGTTTAAGTCAAGGTAGGTTCGGGGTGGCTTTTTCAAACGAATGACGACATCCGTTCAACGCATATGGTATGGGCTTTTTAAACGACAGAAGGTTTTTGGCACTTTTGTTACGCCATTAAATTTGCATTTTTATACATAAAGATTTATTTCTAAAAGTGTTATTTGTATATGAATACGTCCTATTGAACTACAATTTGTTTTTGTTTTTCTAGACGACTTCTTAAAGGTTTTTTTTTAGCTTATGATTGGGTTTTTAAACATATTGCTTTAATTGAACCTGCTTATAGATTCTGAAATTAAAAAAAAAATTAAGCTAATTATTTAAGATGAATATTTGTTGTTGTCGGAAAATAATAATTCTTAAGAACTTCGGATTATTAACCTATCGTTTTTCAATTTTATACACAGACACACACACACACACACACACACATACATATATATATATATATATATATATATATATATATATATATATATATATATATATATATTTGTAACAAACATTCTTAGAATACTACGAGATGAGTCATCAGGGATGTTTTCCTGGCTTCATTATACGTATCGGGTTTTTTAACATCAGACTCTTTCCGCTAGGTAACACCTCCCCCCCACACACACCTTCTGTTGATCAAGTACATATTCTCATCTCAGTAGTCGACTTCTGCAAAATCTTTGGAGATGATTGTTTTAGCTGTTTTCTTTTTTGGTTTTTGGTTTTTTTCTTTCTCTCTTTTCGTGAATTTCTAAGTGTTTCAACCGTTCTGCCATCAGCCAATGAAGTTCTTTCACGCAAGTATCTAATGTCTAACAAAGTAAAACATTTTATCATTGTCTATGTGTCTATAGCCGACTTTTGGCGTAATCTGATTTTACAATTCCAACACTCAGGTAGGATTTCTTTTCTGGCTATTGCAGAAACGAACTCTCGGAATTGAAACCAAAATTATAAGTTCTTAGTTGTCTACTTATGTAAGAGAATAACAGTTTTTATTATTTGCATCAATATGATTATATATCTCTGCAGATTTTTAAATCATTGATTCTTGTAAATTATATATATATATACTGAACAAAATTAATCACATACAAACAGTACCAGAGAATGCTACTCTAGTGACTATGGACGTTAGGTCGCTCTATTCAAACATTAAAAACATCGAAGGGCTAACCGCCCTTCAGGAAGCACTTACTAAAAGAAGAAAACAACCCCCCCCTACAGAAGTCATCATAAAACTCATGGAGCATGTCCTTACATTGAATACTTTCAACTTCAATGGAGCACACTACCTTCAAATAAGAGGTTGTGCCATGGGCACCATTGCAGCTCCATCATATGCTACAATATTCATGGGAAAATTTGAGGAGACCCATATCTATCCAATCATTGGTAGCGACTGCGTATTCTATGCGAGATATATCGATGATATATTCGTTGTATACACGGGTAGTGATGACAAACATACCCAATTCCTTATGACCCTAAACACAGTGCACGACTCAATTAAGTTTGACTATGAAAAATCCACAACATCAGTAACATTTTTAGACACCCGCATTTACATAGATGAAAACAGGAAACTACAAACGACACTACACACTAAAATCACCGACACCCACAACTATCTACACTTTAAGTCTTCCCACCCTAAACACCTCAAAGAGAACCTTCCCTATTCACAAGCACTTAGACTCAGAAGGATATGTTCCAACAATGAAGAATTAAACAAACACATTGAAAATCTAGAGCATCAATTCACAACACATGGCTATAAACAACACCCAATCAGGGAACAAATAAATAAAGCAATTTCCACACCTAGAGAAGACACCCTAATGTACAAGATTAAAAATAAATCTAGCCGCATCCCTCTAGTAACCACTTTCAACCCCACTCTGCCTCCACTATCCCAAATAATCAAACGTCGCTGGGAAATACGACATCTCAAACCAGACCTAAAAAAACTGTTTAAGGAACCCGGCATTCTTGCATATCGTAGACCTTAGAACCTAAAAGAAATTATTGGTAGTAACCACATTTCAGGGGACAAGGTAATCCGTAATAAACTAAGAACAAAAACAACAGGATTTTCCCAAACATGCAACAACAAAAGAAGTTTATGTTGCAACCATATTAAAAACACGAATTCATTCACTAGCTCAATCACTAAATCTACTTTCAAAATCTACCACGGTTCTAACTGTAGAAGTCATAACATAATTTACCTCCTAGAATGCACACTATGCCAGAAACAATATGTAGGAAAATCTGAATGGCCCTTTCACTACAGAATTAATAATTATCGTAATTGAATTAAGTCGACTCCCCATGAAAAATTATTACCTGTAGAACAACATTTCCGCCTGGAAAAACACGATTTCAAAACCCATGCCAAATTCCCTATAATTGAGAGAATAGAAAAGTTCAGAGCAGATAACATTAGAAAGATTTTAGAGTCCCATGAAAATAAGTGGATACAACGTCTAAAAACAAAATACCCAGCCAGGCTGAACCACAAATGTAACAATATATAACTCAACAAATCAAAACCTACCCACATTTCTCACCCACACAAAACAGACATGCTTACGGAGGTGTGGAGGCCTCACACTTATACACTCACCCACACGAATATACACACTTATACACTCACCCACACGAATATACACACTTACACAGATCATACTCACTCACTCCCTAATGAGCTAAATGATAACACACACCCACAGCAATACACACGCTTACACACATCCTACTCACTCACTCCCTAAGAACCAAATGACACACACACAAACACTAAACAGAGACACATCCCCTCACCAGGCCCAATAAAACTGTCAAACTGACCAGAGAATTCATAGCAGCATGTATCTATCAAGCTCTTATCTCAAATAACAACTTAAAAGAGACTGTTTGACCAACACAAGGAATGTTAAAAGATTCATGTTAAAAAGATAAAAAAAACAAATGAAAACTACAGACAAAAGTTCATTTTCTCCATCAAGACATTCATTTCTGTAGTTCACTTCTACCAGCAAGCAGAAATATTTCTCCTCCCGATGATGGCCATTTTGGTCGAAACTAGTCGAGGAATCTAAATGGTATAATAATAAAAAAAAAACGAAAGAATATTAATCTACAACCCAGTGTGTCTAAAGATTTTAATTTTTTTTATTGTTCAATATATATATATATATATATATATATATATATATATATATATATATATATATCAGTGTGACGAGTGCTTGGGTTTCTGTGTGTGTGTAGAAGTTGAAAGTTGGAGGGAATTAATGTACATGGCAATATGGCAAAATGCAGTGAACGAATTGAACTGGAAATGTAAGCAAAACTGAAGAATCAGATTAATAAAGAAAAGGAACTGAAAAGAAAGGCAAAATAATCGAAGAAATGGTTGGGGAATGAAAGAATTTAAAGGAACAGATAAAAAAAAAAACAAGTTGCAAATTAATATCAGAAGAACAAGGAACGAGAGTTAAAAAGTTTGAAGAAGAAAGAATTTCGCTTCGGTGTAGAGGTGAAGGAGGAATTGAAGAGATTGGCGAATGGACGATCGGGCAAGGAAATGTAATGAAACTCAACTCAGCAAATTGATTTAGAGGAAAACTCCAAAGAATCGATTCCATTATTGCCTCATCTTTGGGAATTAATTATTCCTTTTCGAATGCCCAATTCTTTTTGGGAAAATAGTTTTGGGCAGCACCTCTGGGAGTTTGTGAATTTCAAATGATTTGATCAGTCCGCACGAAATGGGCGGTTCAATTTACTTATAAATATTATTCACACACACACACGCGCGCACACACACACACATGCACACGTACACACACACGCGCGCGCACACACACACACATACACACGTACACACACACACACACATATATATATATATATATATATATATATATATATATGTCATATGGGATGAGTATTTGCGACTGTACGTGTGTAAACTCATATATCTATAAACTCAATGATATATATATATATATATATATTATAACAAACGTCTTTAGAAGCGTAGCTGCTTTTAAGATCCTTTTGATCGATGTTGTTTTTATTTACTGCATTCATTTGACCTTCAGGTTAGACAATTTTATTCTGCATTTTATAAATTCAATAACAAAAACGGTTTGTGTCCAACTTTCATTGAATTTACAGAGAGATAGATATTGATAAGGTAGCCAGATACCCCATATATATATATATATATATATATATATGTATATATATATATATATATATATATATATATATATGTGTGTGTGTGTGTGTGTGTGTGTGTGTATGTATGTGTGTGTGTGTATCACTGATTTTACATGTATATTTTTATACTGAGTATTAAATTATGTTTGAATTGCGTAGAGAAAAACATAAAAATAAGATGTATTGAACTTTTGGTTTGTATCCAGAATAATATTAGATAGATAGATAGATAGATAGATAGATAGATAGATAGATAGATAGATAATTTGCATTTTTGCAAGTATCCCTTTCAAATCATTGCATAACTATAATATGATGAGGTTAATTGATTTGCTGAGAAATAGGCAAATATTTACCCCGTCACTTATGTTGTGTTTCAATGAAGAGAAATTATCATACAAATGATAACTGATAGAAAATACATTCTAATCGAAGATAGCATAAAACGGTAGATCGATTTTTGAAATAGTGGTCAGGATTATAAGTCAAGTGGAGTTATAATAATTGACCTACAGACAGACAAGTTGGTAAGTCGACTGATAAATCAATAGTCGCAAGGGAACTACATGTGAAATAGATGTCCCGATAAACAGGCTTTGGGGTATCAGTCGACTAAATCTGGTTAACCTTGGTAGCCAATCTTTGTTGACGGGTCCCTCAGGGAAGACATATTCTTTTGTCTACTTAAGTTCGTGCGTCGGATTATTCGCTTGAACGCCTTTCCAAGAAGTTTTCTTCATGTTTTTTTAAATTATATTTATTCTTATTTGCAATGCTTTACTATTCCTCGAGGTAAATGTGTGTTTTTGGGTTGTTTTTTTTTATTATTATTTTTGTTTTTTTTTGTTTTTTTACTTTTCTTGTAACTCTCCTATCCCAAATGCTGCTTCGACGATGAAATTGTCAGAATAATCTCGCCAGTTACCGCGCACGAGAATTAAACTTATTCATAGAATAAGAGATTCAACAATGAAAAAAAAATAATGAAAGGAAATTAATATACTGTATTTAAAATAGAGTAAATTATTAATAAACAAAAGATTTAAAGGTGGTCTTCAAAAATTCGGTGTCGAGTAGTTCAAACATAAAGGACTGAAACGTAGGGATTATACTTTAATCTTATTAATACGCATTTACAGGAGCGTTTACATTATAGCATCAATTAATATTTTGCCCGAATTATTCTTCAGGCTTCCGTATGCGTACAAAGCATATAGCACGTAGGAGTTCATTTTTTTCTCATATTTTATTTAGGAATGTTTCTCAAGTAATTGCAGGTAAAGCTACGCATTAAATAATAAAATATATATATTCTGTTCGTATAGATGAAGGAAGACCAAAGAATAGATCAGCCAAAAGGTTGTGGAGTATCTTCATATAGCTTAACCAGATCTTTTTATAGGGTTAATCGCCTATAAAAACACGACACATCCTGTCCTGTTCCTTTTCTTTCATTCCTTTCCAGCTGGAGTGACAACGCCAACCAGCACTTACCCAGGCATGGGAATATATTTACCCTTAGTGGTGATATATCGCCCATTAGTGCATCATCCACATAATTCCTAACTTTTAATATCTTCTTTCATTACCCGCATACCAAAGTATTCTCTCTTTCTTTTTACTCAGTCGTTTTCCTTTTCCTTGTTGGAATTACTTTTCATTTCTTTACACAGTTCATTTACTTGTCCAAAATATTATTGCCACTGTTTTATTCATACTAACCTGCAACCCCGACGCGATTGCAACCTGCCGCTACTGGTACGAGGCCATAAGAGAAGAAAAACAATAAAAAAAAGAACACAGAATAATAATGATTGAACTGAAAATAACAAATTTTTACAGTACAAAATTATAATTGTGATTAGTATATATATATATATATATATATATATATATATATATATATATATATATATATATATATATATGTATATATATATATATATATATATATATATATATATATATATATATATATATATATATTGCATCAGACGTTATTTTAGAGGATACTTAAAGGAAAATATGCATTCCCAGCAGGATTTGAGCAACGTCCCACTTTGGTGCAGAAACAAAAGCCGAATAAAACGATAGTTTCTCCGGAAAACGGGATACAGGTTCGAATCCTGTATGTTTGCTAGAATGCGCAGGCCGGTAGACGAAAGAGACTAAACGGAGCGTCTACTCAAATACGGGTATCGACTAAAAAAACGTTTGTTATAAGAAAAATAGGTCAGATTTAAAAATAAGTCCATGAATTATTTAGAATATCTATATTAAACGAATTTCTTTAGAATATATATATATATATATATATATATATATATATATATATATATATATATATATATATATATATATATGTGTGTGTGTATGTGTGTGTGTGGAAACAAGTATTATTAAAAAGAACTGATAATTTTTGCCTAATTCAATTTTATATAATATTTTTCCAATTTCCGAATATTTACTGTGCTCGATGTTGTGGATAAACTGTCAAAAGTTCATATTTTGTTATTTTGTTCGAGTTCTCTCGACCATTGCAGTCATTAGTCAATGTGCTTTCTCTGTGGTAGTTTTAGAATTCCTTTTCTAAATCATGCTATTTTTTAAGAAGCTGGAAGTTTGAAATAGTCTAGCGTGACTTCATGTGCAAATTTTACTGGGAGCGAGGCCGCACAAGATGAATTCGAATTTATTTTTTCTATATTATTTACTTGTATTTTTATCATACGTATTTATTTCATTTTATTTATTTGTTTTTTTATTAATATGAAATCAATTAATTAATTAATTGATTCTGTGATATATGCGCAAATTCTCCTGTAGGGAATTATATTTTATTTAAGCATTTCCCTGCATTGTGTTCTGTATTTTGGTATTATACAATTATTATGTTATGTTTAGAGTTGTCTTTTGCTGATTCAAGATATACTGGTCACGGATTACACTGAGATACGACACATGGCAGGTCAGTATATGAGAATGTGCCCGATGTATGCATTTAAGACTGGTTTTATTAATGTTGAAGATGCAACATTTTTACATAGGGAGAATTTTTGAGATTCGGTGTGATTAGGAATAATTAAATTGGATGTTTTAAACTTTTTATAGTAGATGATATATATATATATATATATATATATATATATATATATATATATATATATATATATATATATATATATATATATTGCATAGGGATTGAACTTATAATCTCTATGTCAGCATATTCAGAAACCAGCGCTTTTATCCACTAGGCCATTGTAGAACAATTTACTGAAAACTAACCGTTATTGTCGCCATCATCTTCTACACATATCGGCATAAATTCTGCATCTTATTCTGTAATACTCTAACTCGAGTGGCCCTCATGTCTTGTACAGGGTGAACATCACTGTAAAATATCGCTTTGTATCACTTCCCATGTCCTGTGATTGGCAAGTTCTTCAAGTCCTCTAAGAATCCTTAAAAGCTCTAAACTTTTCATTGGCATATTAGCGTCACTATACGCTGAACATTTCTTCAACAGCGTACCTGTCAGTGAATCTGCAGACATTATAATTAGCAAAGTTTATAAACATCAGTTACTTCATATATAATATCTCTCAAGAAATGTCTATTAGCCTGTATAAGCACAAATTGTTTTTTTTTTTACCACATGGGAAATATATTTACACAAATTTATAACATTGCATTAATGAAAATGTGCTCTCCAACAGGATTTGAACAGCGCATCCCTTTTGAGCAGAAAAAACGCCAAATAAGACAATAGTTTCTACGGCAAATGAAATTCAAGTCAATATTAGAAAACAATTGATAAACTGACAAAATCAGCAGCTTATTACATTGGACGAAATTAAATCTGAAAACATTTCTTTTAATATATAGCCTCTGTTCTTAACTTCACCTATGAACAATTATCAATAACAGAATCTCCTTTTTAGATGTAGTGATGAATTAAAATAACTTTCGCTTATAGTAACTAAACAGATCAAAAGCGTAGATCTAAAACAGTGAATGCCCGCAAAGATACAAAATGTTAATCATAAATATGTAAATTTGACACATTTAATATCCTCCACATGATTCAACTTCTTTATTTCTTGTTTTAGCAACAATTTCCATAAGTTCGTAATAAACAAATGAAATGATCTCTTCCAACGAGAAAAAAAGGTCCAACAATGACTCCAACAAAGCAATGTTATCTTCGAGTTAGCTTTCCCATTAAGAGAATGTCGTTCCGATATCAAGAAATACTGAAACAATATATACTTGGCTTACACAATTACTATATTATCGAACCGGCTAACTTGCAACTTACTGGACAATATAATACCACCAACACAAAACGCACCAAATCATAATAAGAAATTTCAGAATTGCCATATATATATATATATATATATATATATATATATATATATAATGATGTCAGAGATGTCAGAATCATTCATACACGTAAGCAAATCATTGATCTTTCAGTTTTTATTGATCAGGAAAGTAAGTATAGATTATGAAGAAACGTGTGATAGGTAACGGTTGACCCTAGATTGGAAGAGATTAAGACTTTAGCGGTCAGAGAAGTTCTGGAAAATAGAGACACTCTGAAATAATTCATCGCCCAGTAGGCTGCATAAGCGTAATTTAACTCTATCAAGGTTGGAAAGTGAGGATTGGCTAGTTCAAATGTGGCAGAAATAATTCATATTTGACCTGATGTGACTGTTATTAAAACAGAGTATGAAAACTTTAGTCAGCTAATTTCTGGAGCGGCATAAAGAGCTGAATAGTTTTCTAGTACCATTAGCAATGGATTGTCTGTCTATGAGCTCTACGAGGTTTGAACATTTGTGCCAAACAATGTTCGACTTTTGTCCCAAAAGATGTTGAACTCAAGATGCCTCATTCAGTGTCCAATAAATCATCGTGACTGATGTAAGTTATTGGTCACGTCGGTGATGATGAAGATTTGTTACCTTGGTCGCTGACGTATTTAAATTTACAATCTAGTTTTCCCCCAATTGGGCTGATAGACCTAGGTCACATGAGAAGTAGGCTGGCAATATCTGATCATATACATCAGATGGTTAATATAAAGTAGGCAGAGGGTAAAACTTAGTGAGCCTTGTATGACGTCGGCATTGATTTCATAGGTTTCAGAAACCATCCTATCGACAACGACCTTCAAGAACCAACCAGGTAGCGAACACTTGATAACTGAGGGAACTCTTCCTGAGATTTTGTAGCTGAATTGTTTGTGTAGCCACTCACTGTGTCAAACATTGTTAAAATCATTTGAGATATCAGACGGGATTGTATTCGGATTGAATTGGTTTTGTAACTCACCGATTGTCTGTGTTATGACCTAGAAGAGCGAAATCCATACTGCTTACCGCTCAAGATGTTGTTTCTCCTGAGGCGGTCATCAAGCTTCTTGTTGATAAAATGTTTTTGTTGATGATCCTAAGGAGGTTGATGGGCAGATATTAAAATGGGGTTGAGAGATACCCCACAATTTTCAAGACAATACAGACAGCTGTAATACTCTAGTTGCGGAGAGATATTTCTCTTTCAGGTAGCGGCTAAACAAATTTGCCAACCATAGAGAGACTTTTTATCCTGATACGCGTGCTTCGTAGAGTCAAGGATTTTGCTACGTCTGAAGACTTTACTTGGTGTGAAAGAGTTTGTGTGCCATATGAAGTGGGAAGTCAGTTAGTGTGATGTTCCTTGATGATATCTTCAAGAGTTCGTAAGAACAAAGTGATTTGTTTTCAAATTCATAGTGAGCGGTACATTCTGTCGTGAAACAAGGCTCGTTGTTCAGCTTCTGTTGATACATTCGGTGTGGTATAAAATTTTCCACTCCAGAAAGAATTCTTTCGATTATGAAGGAGGTTGTCTTCGAAGTTCTATTTTTGAAGAATATCGAAATACGACCATAACCATTATAAGAGCCGAAATTATACCAATCAATATTGAGGCGCCGAATTTTGACACTGATCATCTAAGGATCCGAAGTTCCTGGATGACGCTTCAAAGGAGCATTCTTCAGGATAGGAGGTGTGCGTACATTCGCGTCTGTGTGATTGTGTGCATGTGTGAAAAAATACTTGTCAGAAAAATGAGTTAAAAATCGTAATGAACTAAGTTCTATAGATTTCGAAAATGATATCGAATTATTATTTTTTTTTATTTATTCGTTAATTCGGGATAATTCATGCGGGTGAAAATAGTACTACTTAGTTAACTAAAAAAAGAAATTAACTAAGAATAGATAGATAGATAGATAGATAGATAGATAGATAGATAGATATGAACAGACTGAGATAGATAGATAGATAGATAGATAGATAGATAGATAGATAGATAGATAGATAAATATGAACAGACTGAGATAGATAGATAGATAGATAGATAGATAGATAGATAGATAGATAGATAGATAGATAGATATGAACAGAAATGCAATAGATATGGAGAGACTGAGATAGATAGATAGATAGATAGATAGATAGATAGATAGATAGATAGATTTTATAGAAAAGCGGCTTAGATAGATTTTAGAGGCTGACATAGATAAATGTTTGTGCGCGCGCGCACGTGTGTGTGGTTTACCACAAAATTTTATACTGCTTAATTCAGAAGTGATTTCTGATAATATCTGAAAACGATCTCTACTCGGAAACGTCTTCCCTCATTTGTTTATTTAAAGACCTGTCCAATTTGCATCAATGAAATTCTGTGATATAACCTGAACATTGTTCTTTCTCGTAAGGATGGATACGTGTTTTGTGTTTTCAGTTTCTAACAGTATATGAGAAAACAGAAATAAATGGATATAAGTGATGAAATTAGCTAAATAATACATAGAAAGGGTTACCGAACTTATTCCAGAGATTTATGATAAATATAACAGATGTATTCGTTTTGAATAGTGAAATAACAACTTCATGGGAAATAGAGACTTTTGAAAAGTTGTGCCGAGCGCATTTGGCAATTCTTGGAGAGAAAATCAAAAGGAAAACGGGAAAGAATGATTTTTAATTATCAGTGAATGAATAGCTCTCTTTTGGCAGAGGATAAAAGACATTAGAAAATGGGGTGTCATAGAGAAAGCGTGCTTAATATTCGCTCAGTGGAGAGGGGAGAGAAGCTCTCTCGTGACTCATAGAACTGCATTTAGCACCATTGCCATTAGTCAAGGTTCAAACCCAGGTTAAACAAACGACGTTGAAAGCTGAATTTCAAGGCAGACTGATCGTTGGCTTTTAATGTGATAAGTGTAACACAATTTTTTCTATTTCCCACTGTCTTTTATCGAACCCTACAAAGTTAGACTATGAACTAAATTGGACCACAAAATAATTAAACTAGTTCTTAATTCACTGTCATGTAGAATAGAGTTTATAAAGAGGCTGAGATATATACTTCGATGTCATATATTTGATGCCCGAAAAGTTGGTATTATGCAATATTACGATGAAAGGATTATTTCTTTCTTAAGAAAACTACTGTTTTTCCAAGAAAACCTAGATATCTTGTGCTCTCTGATTTTCTAATGGTCGTCTATTCGTTTTACGAGTACACGGGTTTTCTATCGAATACTTGCTGTGATTTACACAGCAACTATGCTGAGCGGACTAGAGTTACAGATCTTTGGAGTAAGCGCACAAACTGGAATGTCCATTAGTTAAAAAAAAGGCCAGTACATTCGAAACCTCAGAAAAAGATTTTTAACAGCACATTCTTCAATGGTTTCCAATGGTTTTCGCTCAACCCAGTTTTACTCAAAAAAGCTCCTTTTAACTTCTATTTGGTACTGCTTGTAACAAATGTAAGTGATTCCTGGAAGAAGCTAAGTCTCTGTTTTCTGAGAGAATGAGGCATTATAAACGAGGCACCTAAAAGCTTTGGCTCCCGTGACTGTTGTAAATGGCTACTAAATAAGTGCAAGGTCAAGGGTCGCTCGATTTGGGGTGCTATCATCTTCAACTGTTACAGCTGAATGATTTTCCCGTAAATACTCCTTAAAATTTTCTCTTGACTCATCGGGAATCTACTGCCTAACTTCCCACTTAGAACTGATTCTCTGTTAAGTGATATACATATAACCTCTTCCATGATTTTTATCATCTCCCCACAAAGCATGTGGACCCGATGGCATACCTTTAATACTCATTAAGAAGTGTGCTCCCGAACTAGCTCCTGGTCTCTCTAAACTCTATTATAAATGCATCGCTGATTCATGCTTTCTTTCTTCCTGTTGTTCGAATTTTTAAGAAAGCAAGTGAACCTTCTGAACTATACTACTATCGGTCCATTAGACTTCTATCTCGTTTGGGAAAACTCCTAGAGGCTCTAATCAATGCTGAATTGGTTTGTCATCTCATCACAGAGTCTTTTATCAGACAAAGCAATACGGCTTTCGTTTCTCAAGATCAACTGCTGATGTATTATCGATACTTGAGGAAAGAGTCTGTAATGCTGTAGATAAAAACGGTAAATCCCGGGCTGTAGCATTGGACAACTCGAAAGCCTTTGACAGGGTCTGGTATTCAGTTTTTCTCCACAAGTTGAAAAGTAACGGCATATCCAGGCTCGTTTTTGAGTTGATCCAGTTCTTCCTATCTTATCGTGAAATGAATGCTGTCCTGAACGACCACTCGTCTACATCCTTTCGTTCTAACGCGGATGTCACCAAAAGCTCTATCCTTGGTGCTGCGCTGTTTTTAAGCTTCATTAACGACCTTCCCGATGACATCTCCTCTCAATTGGCATTTAATCCTGCCTCGAGAGTAAGGCTGATCAATCTAACATGGCCCAAATCGCAACAGATGTACAAAATGACATCAAAACCATCGTTAACTGGAGCTAAAGATGGCTTGTCAATTTTAAGGCCTCTAAAAGTAAACTCCCCCTCCATCAATCATCTGAGAGACATCAGCTGATTGTATCCTCTAAGTTAGTGTCTCATTGCGAATTCTCGGCCTAATGTTACCAGCTGACATAAGGTGAAAAACCACATTGAATCCATTGTTAGGTCAGCTGCCAAGCTGTGTCGATCGAGACAATTTTTCTCTATGGAATTTATATTGCATATCTTTAAGTCTACCATTCGTCCATCCTTAGGATAATTGTGCCATATATGGTACCGTACCCCTAATATTTACCTCGGGCTCCATCATAAGATCCAAAGAATAATTAATATTATTGGTCCTGATCTGGCAGTTCGGCTTCAGTCATTTGACCAAGGACGTAAGTTTGCCTCTCTGTGCCTTTTTTTTCCAAATATTTTTATGGTAATTTTTTGGATGAGCTATTCGCTGTGGCACCTAGAATGCATTAATTTAAGCGAAATAATAGACTGACTGTGAGATCTCATCAGTTTACAGTTGAGCAAGCTCTGTGTAGTCGTAACTTCTATGCTAACAGTTTCTTATCTTGCACTTTTCGCATATGGAACTTCCTTCTGGCTCCATACTTTCCAGCCAACTTTAGCAAGCCAATTCCTCAATGATGAGCAGAGAGAAACTCTTCGATCAAACTGAGAAACAGTCAGATTGTTTAAAACTGTTGTCTAAATGTAACAGTTTTCAGTCCATGATGGTAGTTTTGGGAGCAAAGTTTGAATTGTATATGTCTTGTTAATTTCTTAACTACAGTTTGAAGAAATTCAATATTAATAAAATTTGGTGATCTAGCTCAAGGGAAATCTTTAATAGATAAAATGTTCTGATCGAAAATGACTACATCATCACTTACTTGTCTGTATACTTAAAGATTCATTTCAATAGATAGAACTAATATTTTTAGCCGTTTTCATTGCTGAAGAGAACGGTTTGGATTCGTACAGCATAGTGTCTGATATGGATTTGATTAAAACTCATTTTAAAAGGGAAAATCGATATAAAATTTAACCGCTCGAAGTAACTTTAGAAGTTATAAGTTATCTGCAAATAAAGAAAGCACCATTAGATTTTTAAAAATAATTTGATCCGCTTAATGGGCCTTTGCTCTAAGATAATCGCTCTTCGCTTCCCTACGGACATTGGGGGGGATCTTGCAACTATGGGACAAATGTGAATCTCGATGGTGACTGCATGGAAATGGAGTATAGTAGTACTGATAACATATGCAAAATGTCTTATTTTATCATAATAAACGTTTTTATTCCCCCCCTCTCTCTCTCTCTCCCTCCCCCTGTATGCGTGTGTGTGTCTAGAGGGAGAAACAATGCGATGATGTTGATGAATTTTAGGCTAAGGTTGGATAAGTTATTTTCGATGATGGCTGTTATGAAGTTGGGGGGCAGGATTATGATTACATAGTTGCTACGATTAATTTCAGTCTTTCGTGATTTCAAGTTCCACAGAGATTTCTGAGTTTTGGTGTTGAATTATTTCAATCAAGTCATTCAAAGCCAGAAATCTGCAGTAAGAACCGGCTGGCGAAGAAATAATTCTGAATCATGGCAAAATTTCATCCGTGAAACGAAATGATAGACCCGCTCCTACTCATGGCAGCTGATAAAAAAAGACTGTTTACAAACTGCAAGAATAAATAATTTTCTCTTATTTGAACGATGTTTCATTAGCTTTTACATATCATAGTAAATAAAGCTCTATTGACAGAACTGTATTCTATGTCTCATTTTCTTTGTTCATTTTTTTCTTTTGCCCAAGCGCATAAAGACACGCCGTCATATTTTTTTGTGAATATCTTGTTTTGTTTTCATAGCCTTGGCCACGTCGGACACAGGCGACAGATACGTCTGGAGGGAATAAGCAGGGGATATGTATATATCCGTAGCGCTTTAAACAAAATATGTATATACATATATGTGAACACATTAAACAAATGTGCTTTTGTGATATATGTGCACGCCCCCACAATAATCAATGTACACTTTAGCTCGTATAAAGACTCTCTTACACACGAGTGTTTTTTTTACACACACGCGCGCGCTCTTTCGCTCGCAGACAAACACTGGTACACACACATACACATGTGTGTATGCGTGCGTGTGTGCGTGTGTATGTGCAAAAATGTCTAAGATTATACTTATTTTCTCAAACCTTGTGATGATTTAATATAATAAATCATTGAATTCATTGTACATGATCACAAGTTTTGGAGCATTTTCCATTTAAACTCGACATTGACAGATATTTCCTTGGAACTGTCTGTTGCAGACACTGATTCATCGTGTTCTTTTCCCTCTGATATTTTGCTAAAATACTAAAATAACTATAGAAGTGCCGACATCAATTACTTGATTTACCAGGCACAAATCCAAAGCATATGTAACTACCGAAGAAGAGACATATATCTTCAGATTCGTGTTTTAATACGAATATGTATTTTTTTAAAGCTTCCCCCTCACCCCCGCGCACACGCGCCAAAGCAAGGCGGGAGTGCCACTTGCACGCAAGGGGTTACAGAGAGTGGGAGCAAGAGTAAACAGGCGAGAAAGAGGAAAGATTGAAGAAAAATACGGGGAATACATCAAGGCATCTGGAGATGTCGATTGATATTGCATTTGAATAGTTGAAGACTATAGCTATCAGGGAAGCAAGTAAGAAGAAGGGAATTCCACAGACGAGAAGTGCGAGACATGAAACTATTGGAATAGAAGAGACGGCTATATTTATCTGTTTCGACAGTAAAATCGCAGGACTGACATGTCGACCTAGTGGCACGTTTAAATTCCTGCAGTTTGGAAACTAGCGAAAGTATCTCGTCGGAACAGTTACCATGAAAGTATTTGTAGAAAAGAAAGAGGGAGGCGACGGCACGTCTGTGAGAAAACGACTGTATATTTATAAGCCGATCACTACAGCCAATTTTCATTAATTGTTCCTACAGAATTTCAATGCTCTCAAGCTATGAAATGTAAAATGCACTTCGTTTTTAGATTTACACCAAAATATGTTATGTAAATGTTGTGACATACGTACGGATGATAATGGGTATTTCATCATTCCCATAAATTTAGTGGTAAATACTGTATGTTAGTCTGCAGTCGGAGATTTGTCTCCAGCTATGATGGTCAAACTCATGCCTCCGGGCAGACAGGATCTCCAGACGAAGCTATGTCAAAGGGCAGAATCTCGTCTCGGGAAACAGCTGTCTGACCCGTTTTATACGGGGTCTACACGGAATTTTTGGCCGAGTTTATGGGCTTGAAACTCCACATTAAATTCAGATTTGTGCCACATTTGACCACGTGGGCGGTTGGTAGATATCCTGCAGTTGGAAATTAATTGTGAAATTCACTTGACTCACTTCTAGCAGTTGACTACTTCTACGCGCCGCTGGCAAATCTTATGTGTTGTTTATGTCCAAAGTATTATCGTTCATAACGAACCTTCATTTGATTATTCTATTCAGTAACCTCTCCTTAGGTTACATCAGTAAATATCATATAAACTTTATGAATACTCTTTATCTCTCTTCCCCTCTACACATAACTGTTCATGGCAGATTCACAGACTCCATTTTTCATCTGCGAATTCTTGAGAATACAGAAATATATGAATATTCCTTCTACTGGACTGGTAACCGCCCAAAGCTACAGTTCCCGGTCTATAGCTGGAGAGGGTTTATAACTGTTGATTTTCTTACGGTTATATTGAGAAAACGAATGCAATAAAACCTAGATGAAATTTGATAGGGACTCAACGATTTTAATTCCTACAGTGAAATACGAACCGTTTCCCGCACATCACATTTATGTGCAAATTTTCCGAAATTTTAAGCCATGGATACATGGATAGATAGGTTTTCAAACTAGTCACAACACATTACATTGCATCTAAACATATGGTTCTATTGTAAATATTTCGGTCTGACGTAGTAAGGCGTCATAGAACCGCATCATGAATTTACGACCTGCGCCTGCTATTCGGCGACCGTTATCGTCGCATAGCAATCGTCTATGTCAACATAAGAGAATACCATCTTTGATGGTGAATATCTTTGTTGAAATGTCCACATAATAACACTGAAGATGACTCATGTGAACCTAAAGAAAGAGAATAATGAAAGATTATCCAAATGTTGGACAATTTTTGTCTTTATTTTCTGACGAAATTAAAGCAACTATACGAAGTTTAGAATGTTTCATGTTCAAAAATAATAGACATTCGTTGTATATTATATTTAACAATATATATTTGAATATGTGTGTGTGTGTGTGTGCGTGTGCGTGTGCGTGTGTGTGTGTGTCTTCAATGTTATTTGGATCAATTGTCATATTTATAGCGGTCATGTTGATGAATTTTAGGCTAATGCCGGATAAGTTATTTTCGATGATGACTGTTATAGAGTTGGAAGGTAGGATTATGTGTACATTTTTGGTGTAGCTGATGCGATTAATTTCGTTTTTGTCTTTTTATTCTGTGTATTTTTTTTAAGCTTTGCGTTAGACATTGTCAAGGAAATAATTCGGGTATTGAGTTTTCAATGTATATCTCATCACCGAGCAGGAATTATATGCTACAAATTCTAAGGGTTCTTAAATAAAAGGTTAAGGATAGCATGATACATCCTACAAACACGCATATATATATATATATATATATATATATATATATATATATATATATATATATATATGTATAAATACATGTATGAATGAATAGCTTCGAGTCGAGTGTGTGTGTCATGTTTCAACAAAATCTTCAATAAATATGTGAACAGTTTACAGGGTGTGCACACAAGCCCTTAAGATTGCTTATAAATCATCTAACAGAGTGTAGCCCCTTATGTTGACTTCGGGGTCTACATTTTATATTTATATACACACTATCTCTGATATTGAGAGCACTTTTACAGATAAATAGAGTATACCTCTGATCTATACTTTTCATCATATATATATATATATATATATATATATATAAATATATACATATATATATATATATGTAAGGAACGATGACAAAAAACTATTTTGACAAAAATAGGTTTCCGTTTGCCATCCACTTTGTTAATTATTTCCTTTACACACATTAATTTATATTTTAATTTTCGCACGCATATCTACATGAACACACACACACACACACACACACATATATATATATATATATATATATATATATATATAAGTCCATATATCAGTTAATTTTTATATTCATTTGCCCATGTTGATCAAACTTTACTTTTCATCTCTCAGACCTTGTATATTTTCTTTTCGCTTCCGCACACGTACACACACACACGCGCACACACACAAACACAAACAAACACACACGCACCTATATATATATATATATATATATATATATATATATATATATATATATATGACTGCCTGTGTTTTATTTCTATTATTTGTACATTGGCTAGTGACGTGGTGGTCAGCCTCTCCTACCATGCCCGTCTGACCCTCAGCAAATTGTCCCCTTGTTCGGCGGCAGCCTTTCAACACTGTCCAAAGTAATTCGACGCCAGATCAAAGAACACTGAATTTTGAGATGAATGACCATGGTGAACATTGCTGCTTCGCCCCGCTGCGCTTGTCTTTTCTCTCTCTTCGTTTCCTTTTGCCCATTCAACACCGGGGTCGTGACCGCGACACCTTAGTTATTATACCCTTCTACCCCCACCCCCTCATCAGATTATATCTATTGTCCTTGCACGCAATCAGGTAAGTGAAGAAGGCGAGTAGAAAAAGAGGAAGAAAAATCAGAAGAGTATGGTTGCTAGTAAAAGAAACGCGCGCGAAATCTCGCAAGTGGTCAAACGAGACAAGAACAATGGCGGCAAGAAAATGAAAAATGGACAGACGAAAGGAAGAAGCGCGTATTTCTCTATTAAATAAAAATAATCATCTCAAACAGCACGTTGTGATTTAAACATTAACAATTGCATGATAACAAAGATATTTTCCTTGCTAAAAATTCTTGTGCTTTCTTCTTCTTCTTCTTCTTCTTCTTCTTCTTCTTCTTCTTCTTCTTCTTCTTCTTCTTCTTCTTCTAATTATTATTATTAGTAGTAGTAGAGTTTGTATTATTAGTAGTATTAAACAGGACATACAGAGACCTGTAGCCTTGGTTGGCAATCAGTCTACTGCCCAAAGAAACGGCAACCTCATGCGAAAAATCTTCTGCTTCGTCTGTCATGAATCGAAAGAGACATTATCGCCTTAGCGGGTATCGCATATTACACTTAAATGAATATTTAGTAGTAGTAGTAGTAGTAGTAGTGCTTATTGTTATCATTAGTATATATATATATATAAGAGCTATGAAGAGAATAGAGTCCAGCGCACTGTAGAGACTATTTATACAAATTTTATTACTGTGGTCGTTGTCAAAAACCGTGTCGATCGCGCACGTATTTTATTTTCCGCTACCGACTGTCGACGAAAAAGGCCATATAAGTTATTGTTATCGTTATTAGTATTATTAGAAATTCTATTATTATTATTATTATTAATTGTTATTTTAGAAATATATATTATACAGGGTGTCCATAAGTTCGTATGCACTTAAAAAAAAAATATTTGTATTTACGATAGAAATAATTTGTAAATCTTTTCTTTTTGTTTTTCAAGGTTTTATTGAAATTTTATTTAAGTTTCCACATGTCCTCCATCATTAGCAATACAAAAGGTAATACGATCTTGCAGTTCACGGAAAACATTGCCAACTGATTTACAGTAATGCTTGAAATCATATTAGTTATTTTAGCTATACTTAAAACTAGGTACATTAAACTTTATAACATTTTTACAGATTATTTCTATCGCAAATACAATAAAAGTTATAAATATTTTAAAGTGCACACGAACTTTATGGACACCCTGTATTTTAGAAATATTATTATTTTTATTATTATTACTTGATATTGTTATTATTAGTACTAGAAATATTATTATTATTATTATTATTATTATTATTATTATTATTATTATAATTATTATTATTATTATTAATGAATGAAAGAGAAACACGCGGGAAATGTGGTGTTCCGGAACAAATATACGAAACTCATTATAATTATCATGACACACAGACAGATATGCATTTAGCAAGAACAATCATGACAGCCAAATATTGGTTATGGTGTATTTCATCTGCTTTGCTAATTCCTAGGGGGTACCTATAGGCTGCTTCTTGTTCCATTTCCCTAATCCTTGTGACAAAATCTAAATCTATTGAATGTGTTTTTGTAATTCTCCTTTTCGTGAATGTTACTTTTGTTTATTTATCTAATCCGAAATCCATTCCTATGTTGTCACTAAAGCATTCTACATTATTGAGGAGACCCTTCAACTCATTGCCGTCTTTAGCAAAGAGTTTGAGATCACACATGCAAAGAAGGTGATTGAGTATTTTATTGTTTGGTTTGTAACCATAGCTACTGTTATTTATGTGTAAAGGGGATTAAAGACAGGCAGAGAGTTTTCTAAAAGGGTTTCTCTTCGGATATTCAGGCGGTTGGATGTGGCATTGCCTCTTGTGAGATTTTCCACATTCCCATGCTGTGTTTAAGGAAATTTACTACCACAGAGGAGAGTTTGTATATTTCCAAAGTCTTAAGGATCCAAGAGTGTGACACACTATCAAAGGCTTTACGGTAATGTAACCAAGATGTGCTGAGATTTTTACCATTTTTTCCTGCAATTTTTCTAGAATCATTTTGTATCCGTCGATATTTCTGAGATGAAGTATTATGTACACTATTTACATTATTCGGACTATTGTCCGCATCTTTGTTGCCATACTTAACAGGAGATAACTGACATCCATTAGATATGCCACGTTGGACTAGAACAGTCTACCCCAGCGAGCGAAATAAAGGGTTCAGTTCGACATTCCAACCATCTGAAGAAAGGCCGGGGCGTACAATGGCCGATAAATATGGCAACAAAGATGAGGACAATAGTTCGAATAATGTAAATAGTGTACAGGATCATTTTGTTTCTCAGTCGTAGATCTTTGCATCTATATGAGTTCTCCAACATCACTTCTGTCGCAGTGGAATAATGTTGTTTGATTCGAGAATAAGTACGCTTTGTCAGGACAGACGTGATTAATTCATACGTGTTGAACAGACATGTTTTTGGCCTATAATTTTTTGGATCATCTGTTTCGTTCATTTTTAGTATGAGATTTGTAATACTTTCAGTAAGCCATTCTGGGACTTCATTGGGATTATTATTATTATTATTATTATTATTATTATTATTATTATTATTATTATTATTATTCATTTGATTTCTGGTGTATTCTTCTTTCTATACGGATCCCAACCAGTGACCTAAGGTCATAAATGACATCATAACATTTCTACTAAGTTTTTAAAAAACAACTATGATCACAGCCCTTTTGCATAGATCAAGACCTCTGTAGAGGTGTGAGCTATACTTGTAAGTATTTCTTGTATTTCTTTAACGATTGAGCTACCAGGAATCCCTTCATTCTATCAGAACCTTCTTTCCATTAGTCTGAGGGTTGCAACTAAAACTGGAATTCTTGATGTCCTCACGGGTCACATTTTTCAATGTCCTTGTACGTTGATAGTTTTTGAAGATCTTCAGATATATTACAAAACTGCAAGGACGGATTGCCATGTCAATAAGAAAGCATATTCTGTTCTTGTGCTCTTTGATCGCGATATCTGGGCGATTAGCTTTGATTGTTCTGCTCGTGCATATTGTTGAGTCCCATAACATTGTTACAGGTCCCGCCTCTGTAGCCGGATCTGGGTGATGTTCACACGAATTTGCAGTTTTCTTCCTGTAAATTTTCATATTTGACATTGCAGATAATGGCCTACTCTGTCATGACGAGTTTTATATCTTGCCATCGTTTATGCATTTGGTTCATTGCATTTGCTTTCTTTTTTAGGTCCTTTGCCAATTGTGGTTACCTAGTGCAGGGTTAAAAGCCGAATTATTATTATTATTATTACTACTACTACTACTACTACTACTACTACTACTACTACATTCTTCTTATTATTGTTTCCTTTCCTTTGATTTCTGCTGTATACTCATTTTCTTCCGGGCCCCAACCATGGCTGTCTCATCCTTAAAAAAATGGATCCATCATATGTTCCACTGATTATGTTTGCAAAAAAAAATAAAAAAAAAATAAAAATAACTAAAATCGCACGCATTTTTCTTCGTAACGTGTGAGGTACTTGCGAGAACACTTTTTTTGTGTTTCCTTTAAGAAATCCTTGTAGTGAGTATATCGTAACCTTTTCCCACAATCCGAGGGCACCAACTACAACTGAATTATTGCCATGTGCCACAATTTTTAGAGTTCCACTTCATGATCTTGTATTTTGATAGTTTTTTTAATCTCTTCAACGATACATAACAGTCTTAAAGGACTGACAAAAAGAAAGCACATGTTGTTTACGCGGTCACTGTTTACGAAATCTCTCTGTGCGTATTGGAAAGTCCCATAAAATTGTTACAGGTTCTCTCTGTGTAAACGAGTCTGGATGGCATGCATACCAGTCTTATGCAGTTTACAAAATTATTATTTTTATTATGATAATTCAATGCAGTTACATTTTGTTAATAATATGTTTATGTGAAGCACAATTAACTGTAAATATTTATTATTATATTTTATATATTTTCACGGTGATACCTAAAGTTTCGTGGTTATAGCTTAACCAGCGAATTTCTCAGTCTCCTTAAAGGATCCTGGCAGACATGATCACTGCCTTTGTCTGGAGATTCTTAATGCGCTTAAGATTAAAGAATTATAAACTCAAGGAAAACTACCATTTTCTAAGCAACATCGTCAACTGGATTAGAGAGGAAATACTGGAATAGTGAAACCAACAAAAAATGGATTCGTAACACAACCTACTGATGATATTTTTTTTTAAAGTTGGCGCCATCATCAAATGAAACGAAACAACTTCCGAAACCCTTACTGCTCACATATGTTTGAATTTTTTACTGAACATAAATGGGGGGGGACTTAAGCAGGATCGAAATCCTGAGAGTATTAACAGTTTGTCTAAATAAGTTTTCTAAATATTACTACATGACGATGTTCTCTATTCGGTTCGACACAAAGCTAGAACAAAAAAGTCACTTGGTGCTAATCAATATCATTACTAACTGACAATTACTTCTATGCAAGTGAAAAAACTTTAAGAATCTGCCAACTGCATTTCATGTCCTCATGCATCTCGCAAACCCATTACTATACATTAAATCCCAAGTCAAGAAGTACGTTGCAATAACTGTTTTTTACGTAGTTACTATTCCACGTACTAAGCAGAATTGTCTTTGCTTATCAAAAATTAATTTGATATTGCTCTTTCTTCCGTTGTATATCATTTTATATGCAAGAGAGTATATGTCTGAATATATGTACATGTGTTTATTTGAGTGGTTTATGCACGGCTGACTATGGACACGTCAAGTGATTCATAATGATAATATAATTAAATATGATTCAGATAACTGGTCGATAACCTCAATGCTATCCAGAGAGACAAGCACAATTTCATGGCCGAGATTTAAAACTTTTCTATAAGTTTCGCTTCGTGAGGGATTTTGTTGTTTATTCCCACTAAGACAAGAAGTTAAATATTTGGTTAAAAATCAATATTTGAAAAGTTGATTTTTCAAAGAAGACCAGCTATAACTACTGTCAAATTGTCACAACACAATCTTTCCCCATCTGATTTGACACTGGACTAGACTTAACAATATTCTGTTAATTTCTCTATTGACCTTCGTAAATGTGAGATGGAAATGGTGATGAATAGGTTTTCTGAACAGAAATCTAACTCAATCCTTTCATGTTTATTTCTTACTTTTAAAAGACATTATTCCATTTACTCTACTTTATCTCGCTAATGACCTGATACACTAGTCGATGAAGAAGAGATGTGATTGAACCTTTAGAAGTTCATTTACTTACAACTATGCTACTTAACCAGGCAGTGACAATCACTATTTTCTATTTTCACAATTGAAAAATATCGAGTATTTGAAATATAACGAGACAGTGTAAAGACTTCAAGTTATCCCAATTTTCTAGTTACCTCACGGCAAACTGAAATTTAATTAAACAAAAAAAGTCAACTACACCACCCTGAAAGAAAGTCCCCCTATCTGACAAAAATAAGAAAAAAAAATGTCAGAGAAAAATTCATTATATACTATGCGCACGCGAGTATGGCATATTGCATGCAAAGATATACAAGGATTCTACCTAATTGTAGATACCTAGAAGGAAGGAATGTTTTCTTATCAAAATAAATCCCCTTCACGCTACCTCAGGTTTAAATAAACATAAATAAATATTTGACTGGGTAAGATGTAATCGTTGAGAGTAGGCTGTAATCGTCTATAAGATTCCCTTTGCGTTACTTTGAAATCGATTTCAACATTCTAATAACCGGGACGTGATTTAGCCTCCTAATAATTTCAGTGCGTTAATCTGAAGTTAGAATAAGGTGATTTTTTTGTAAGTGTGGCTCAGATGTGGCACAAGACCTAAAATATGGAACACCTAGTGAAGAGCGAACTCACTTTTCAGTCATAATTGATTTAGTGAAACAAGCTTGTTAACCATTGCTGCACGTCGAAGTAGTCATCAGGACAAAGAATAAATGAGAAAATTGTAATCTAAGATTGAAAAATGTAATCTAATCACTATAGCTGAGTTAAATCTTAACAAGTTTTCTTTTAATTTTAAAAAAAATAACAAATGCCGTATGTTCCGGCTTGCAAGACGCACATTTTTTTCAGAAAAATACCCTGAAAAATGTGTGTGCATCTTCCAAGAATGTAAAGCAACGCCCAAGCTCAAGTAAGCTTGGATAGTCATCTAATTGGCTTGACTGATAGGGACGTGGATTTCTATGTTGTGTCATTACACTATAATATTAGCTATCTATCTAATTCGGCATTTTATATGATGTATCCTCAGTACTTAGCTGTTACAAGTATTTCCAAGACAATAAACCTTCCGGGAGCTGAGCTACAATCATAAATGTGCTCTATTTGCTATCAGCAGCGAGACCCTTTCTGCTCTTGACTAGTATGTCATTGCCATACAAACAAAATTGGACGAGTGATTAATGTAAGCAATAAATGGCGACAGTATGTGAGGGACGCATATGTGTTCTTGTATGAGAATGACTTTATTTTCTTAAGAATTTCTCTCCACTATTTGGGTACGTCTTCAAAACCGCATCGTCTTGTAAGGCGAAAAATACGGTAAATGATAATTTAACGTAAATCATATTGTCACCATTTTTAGCAACGTTAATTCTAAAATTAATTTCAAAATTTTGGTATATTCTATATTGTATTACATTCTCGGCTGGCATGAAGTAAGGAGATTATATTAAATCCATTACTAGGTCTGCTTCTAAGAATTTTGTTTCGTTGTGTCGTGCTAGAAATGTTTTCTTCCCTGCATCTATCTTACATATTTATAAGTCTACAATTCGTCCCTACTTTGAATATTACTGTCACACATGGTCCTGTGATCCTGTTGCATACTTTGGAAGTTCTTGGAAGAATCAGCAATATTATTGGTCCTGATTTGTCATCTCGGCTTCAATCACTTACCCATCACCACATGAATATTCCCTTGGCCTTTTCTATGAATACTTTCATGTTAATTGTTCGTATGAATTCTATGTTACTTAGACTTTATGAATTGAAAATTGGTGGTAAGGTCTCATCAATTCACAGTCGAAATCTAATTAAGTTCTATGCTAAAGTTTCTTCTCTAGCACTTTTCCTTTGTGAAACTCTTTTCCGGTTTCATGCCTTCCAGCTAACTTTGATCTTTAAAAATATACATGCAATGTCAATGTTTATCTATTCTCTTCTTCATTACTCTTCTACTTTTCTCGATCCTTAATTATGTTTCTCTTTTTTCTTCTTCTTTCACACTCAGTGACCCCTTTTGTCTTTACGCTCTTGTTTCGGTTGATATGATATTTTTTGCAGTTTGATTTTTCATTTAATAAAAATGAAAATCTAAAAATGCTTGTTACGGTCATGATATATAATAATTTCTCGCGCAAATCGATTTTCAGCCTCTTTATTTTCATCATCCAGATATCGTTACACATTGACGGAGAATCAACATCTACTCCTGATACTATATATTCGATCCTGTTATTTAAATCATTCTTTTTTTACGTCTACAGCTTAGAAGTTCTCACGTTTACACACTGGCTTTGTTGTGTTATCTTTTGATTCTAGTTTTCCGTCACAGAAAGTTTCCCTAAATTTTCTCTCTCGATTCCTTTTACTTTCTTCCTCGATTACATTACTTTCTCTCTGGATTACTTTCACTTTCTCCCTCGATTACTTTACTTTCTCTCTCGATTACTTTCACTTTCTTCCTAGATTACATTACTTTCTCTCTCGATTACTTTCACTTTCTCTCTCGATTACTTTACTTTCTATCTCGATTACTTTCACTTTCTCTATCGATTCCTTTACTTTTTCTCTGGATTATGTTCACTTTCTCCCTTGATTTCTTTACTTTCTCACTGGTTTACTTTCACTTTCCCCATCGATACTTTACTTTCTCTCTGGATTAATTTCACTTTCTCCCTCGATTCCTTTATTTCTGTTTCGATTACTTTTACTTTCTTCAAGGATTCCTTTACTTTCTCTCTGGATTAATTCACTTTCTCCTTCGATTCCTTTATTTTCTCTCTGGATTACTTTCACTTTCTCCCTCGATTACTTTACTTTCTCTCTGGATTACTTTCAGTTTCTCTCTCGATTCATTTAATTTCTCTCTCGATTACATTTACGTTCTCTATCGATTCCTTTAATTTCTCTCTGGATTACTTTCAGTATCTCTATCGATTCCTTTACTTTCTCTCTAGTTTACTTTCTCTTTCTCCCACAATTCTTTTACTTTCTCTCTGGATTACTTTCACTTTCTCCCTCGATATCCTTTACTTTCTCTCTGGATTATTTTCACTTTCTCCCTCTATTCCTTTACTTTCTCTATCGATTTCTTTTAATTTCTTCCTCGATTACTTTCACTTTCTTCCTCAGTTACATTACTTTCAATCTGGATTACTTTTATTTTCTCCCTCGATTCCTTTACTTTCTCTCTGGATTACTTTCACTTTCACTCTCGATTTCTTTACTTTCTCTCTGGATTACTTTCACATTCTCCCTCGATTCCTTTAATTTCTCCTTGGATTACTTTCGCATTCTCCCACGATTCCTTTTCTTTCTCTCAGGATTACTTTCACTTTCACTCTCGATTTCTTTACTTTCTCTCTGGATTACTTTCACTTTCTCCCTCGATTCCTTTACTTTCTCCTTGGATTACTTTCGCATTCTCCCACGATTCCTTTTCTTTCTCTCAGGATTACTTTCACTTTCACTCTCGATTTCTTTACTTTCTCTCTGGATTACTTTCACTTTCTCCCTCGATTCCTTTACTTTCTCCTTGGATTACTTTCACTTTCTCCCACGATTCTTTTTCTTTCTCTCAGGATTACTTTCACTTTCACTCTCGATTTCTTTACTTTCTCTCTGGATTACTTTCACTTTCACTCTCGATTCCTTTACTTTCGCTCTCGATTACTTTCCCCTTCTGTTCCTTTACTTTCTCTCTGGATTACTTTCAGTTTCTCTCTCGTTTCCTTTACTTTCTCTCTGTGTTACTTTCACTTTCTCTAAAGATTCCTTTACATTCTCTCTGGATTACTTTCACTTTCTCCCTTGATTCCTTTACTTTTTCTCTCGCTTCCTTTTCTTTCTCTCTCGATTTCTTTTACTTTATTCTCAATATTTCCCTTGCTGTAATGATTCACTCTCTTTAATTCCCCCACGCTCTTCTATTTTTTACAAATTCTTACATTTTCTCCTGCATAATGTTCGTCTCTCTCTCTCTCTCTCTCTCCCACTCTCTCAATCTCTATATATCTATGTCCATCTGTCACATATTTATTTTATGTAATAACCAGTTGCTCTTCTCTATTCTCTCTTCAAAAGCCACTCAAATATAGTCGTTTTCTTTATCGTCTCCTATTTATTTTATTTTGATATTATTAGGTTGGTGCAAAAATAATGACGTAATAATGTTGTTTTTTGACATTATCACGTCATTATTTTTGCACCAACCTAATATATTTTTCTTTCTGGCGTTATTACTTCTGTTTTTCTTAATTTTCCTAATCACGTATTTGTTGTGTTGTATAACTTTGATCTGTAATTTTGGGAGAGATGCGGTTACCTATAGTAGGGAATGTAGATGACTAGCAATTTTCCTTAATTAAACGACTGTATATAAATTCGTTCAGAGCGATTAATCGTAACAATATCCTAATTCTCCGTAGATGTAAGCGAAAATTCATCATCCCTTCCGCTTTAAAATAAAAGTGATCATGACGTGTGAAAGATGGTTGTCAGTGAAAGAAAAAGCAGAATTCGTCTCAATACCTGCTACTACGACTGGTCAGTCAAGAAAAGAAATTTGAATGATGCGCCAACAGTATTGAGAACAAACGCCTTGTACACGTATAAAGAATTAACTGAGGACATATTTCTTAATTTTCCCAATACATGGTTCAAGAGTCACTGAAGGTAAATGGTTACTTAATGAGTCTTATATGATTTTAAAAGGAGCGAATAGGAAGTGAAGGTTGAGAGGATGAGGAGGATACATCCCGATTGACACTAAACTCGAAGAAGCTAAAATTGTAGGTTTTGAGGAAAAGGTTTCTCAGGAATCTGGTCTAGAAAGTTCTTGGGAATTGAAACTGAGTTGAAATTACAGATGAAATACGAGGGTAATATGGATGATTCATTCGTGTGGATGTAGCAAAGCAGATTTTAGCTGTAAAGACCTGAATTGATGTCAGTAAAGAATAGAACTCGCCTGAATATTTGCTAAGTCAATACCGATAGGTTTGCGTCTGTGGATAAAGAGACTGCCGGGTAGAAAACAAGTCACCACCCACTATAAAGCCACATAAATGAACTTGAACTCTATGAAGGTTGGAAACTAAGGATTGTGTAGCTCCAGTCCTGATATAACAACAATACTTTATTTTTAGCGTGATTTGATTCTTGTGAAGATAAAGCAAATCAGAAGGGGACATGTGCATTCTGGATCGGTACAATAAGCCGAAAAAGGGAAAGAGGTGTACAACAAAAGTGCTATTTTCTTCTCAACGAATTTGTACAACGAGGTGGCTGTTAAACGACTAGATTAATTACTTAGATTTATTATCGGCAAAACATTAAATAGCTTTCGATGGAATCCATAGCACTGTGAGGATGACAGCTTCCGAATAAAAACTGAAAGCAATATCAAACATAGTTGAAGAAAACAAAAAACATGATTTTACCATTAGTTTTAAGCATACGGACTCTATGGTTGGTGCGCAAAAGGAGTAGCCAAAGATGTGAGTTACGGATCAAGTCATTGAGCGAGTGTAGAATTTATACTCTTTACCGTGTAAAGAGTATAAAACTATCGACAGCGTCCAGAACAAACATTTACAGACATGTATAAATAGCCAAATAATAATTTTGAGATGTGTGTATGATTCCCTTGATTCTGCTCCTGTAGCAAGTACGTTTTACGATGTGTTGTTAATCCCACGAATATTTAGTGTTGTATTTCTCTTTGAATTATTACCAATCACTATATACATTTTTCGGACTATTGTTCTCATCTTTGTCGCTGTATTTATTTCAACGTTTCGGAAGCTGTACGCTGTTGGCAGTTGGACTGTCGAACTGAACCCTTTATTTCGCTCGTTAGTTCCAAGTGCCATGTTTAATGGATGTCAGTTAATTCAACCTCTCCAAGTTCTCCCCTGCCTTAACCGGGTATTGAACTCACACTCTTTGGGTCCTGTCACTGGATCTAACCAACGCCTTTATCCATGTGCCCTGTCTCCTTGAGGACATCTGTGTATGAATTTCTGACTATTATAAACCTAATATCTCAGCAATCATTTTTTACCAGTGCTCATATTGCAATTTTTGCTGTTATCATTACAAATTTTTACAAAAGCTCATATTGCAATTGTTGTTGTTATTAACGCTTTTCTCTGGCACCCCTTAATACTGGTTCCCATATTGTATTCATTTCTATGCTTGGTCGGCTCAGGATATTTTTCTGTCCTAGTCCGAATAATATAAATAGTGTGCATAATACCTCATCTCAGAAATATAGACGGTTACCAATCAATCTATCTGATCTGCTATTAGCCAGTAAGAATGGTAAAGATAAGAGATGTATTCACACTTTTCCGTGGGTATTTATGCAAAAGCAATCACGACAGACTAGGATGAAATCTAAACCCGACACGTCAATCCCAATATTCACGCCGATAAACACAAGGTTACCGACACATTCAAGGAAGGTACTAAGAAACCGAAAAATAACACTAGAAACAAAGAGAAGAGTGTGATGTCTACTCTCCAATATGAAAGTGAAAACTGGACAAGGTAATTACCAAATTCCATTTCTAATTACTTTGGGGCTGCATTGCGGACAGAGAAGCCCGCAGAAATGATAAATTGTTGCAAAATGTTACAACAGGGAATTTTTCTTGCGTTGTTTTCTACTTTACAAATTACGTTGATGATGATACAAATAACTTTGCAATAATCGTTTTCTGTATTCTGTTTTTCAAATGTAAAAAATCAGTTTTTCATCAGCGGTCGAAATGAAATCCCAAGTGATATCCCTCTTTTAAATCTGGATTTTGAGAGGGGTTGAGATAATGACGCAATCTTTCATTTCTATTCATCCTTCTTTCTTTCTTTTTTTCTATGTGTCGTGTCCTTTGAATTATTACCAATCGTAGGCGTAGGCGATTATGGCTCTCTACTTCCCTCTATCCCTTGCAGCTCTCAACAAATTCCTTTTCTCTGCTTCCTCCCACAGACCACGCTCTGTCATCCATTTGCTTAAAGCCGCTAGTTATTTCATGCATTGTTTCCCTTGTTTCTTTCTCCCTCTATTCGACCCGTGAATATCAAACTCTCCAAGACCCCATCATGTGTCCCAGAAGCATCAGCTGTCCATTCCTGATGTTAAGTATAAGCCACCTCCTTGTTTGCATCCTCTCTAAGACCTCATCGTTGCTCACACACTTGGTCCATGATATACACAGCATCCTTCAGGAAGATTAATTCAGATTTTGTAAATAGCTACATTTTCTCTTCTTTCTCCCTTTCCCCTCGTTTACATTTCCTCTCCATTTGAGACCAATTTTGCTTTTATATTTCCGTTTTATTCATCATATTTACTAAATTTGGATTAGTCCGACATGACGACAAAAATTTTGAAATAGACGTAAGAAAGTCGTGTTGAGCCAATTATTAATTTTAAAAAAGACCGTCTTCACTGAAAATCAGCATTCAAATTTATGGCTTTAAATTTGGCTCGAACACGGATACTTAATAAAACAGACAAAGAAGGCCAAATTTATTTCTTAATCCTCTTCTACTTCTCTCTCATATCTTCCTTTCTTTTCATTTCTTCTCGTTTATATTGTCTCAGCTTTCTCCTTTTTTACATTCCATATAACGTCTTTGTTTCTCATTAAAACAGAACAAACAACTTTCTGCTCAGTTGGGCCAAAGGATCAGCTGAGATTTATGGTTAATAACAAGTCACTGCTCCAATCCATCTTGTAAAAAGTCCAATATGATGAAGCGCCATTTTGTGATGGCGACCAGGGACGGGCTGGTTGGTCAGTCTGTCCGTTTGTCGATTTGCTCACTGCTTCAAGTTGATTTCGTTAGGAAGGGGTGTGGGTGTGTGTAATTCAGCATTTTCAAAGAAATATATCGAAGTATAATTCTTATGCATAACTTGCCTTTCTATCAGCTTCGAGCCACAACATCCATTCTCCCTTCCCATTATGCCTCTGTTGATGTCTTCTTTGTTGTAGCGAGTCTGACATCGTCAGTTCACTTAATGGAGATTTGGTCGACTGGTCGTAGCCGACACAAAACGGAACCGAGACTAAATTTACTGTACGTAACACCTGACATTAAAAATTATTCAACTCCAATGGGAGGATGCTTTCTGGGTAATAATAAACATCTCTCTTTTAAAACATCTAATAGCAGATGGATTAAAATTTTGAAAAAAAAGAAGATAAGTGTAATGGATAAAGGTCAGGTTTTGCTTTTGGGCGGACATTTTTTTTATTTTAAATAATTCCCATTCTGCCTTATCTTGAGACGGAGAGATCTATGAGAAGGTCAAGAAAAAGAATATAAAAAAATAAATATAATAACTTAAAGAAAATACATAAATATTGAAATCTTGTTATAGCGTCTTGATTGATGTGTCTTCTTCAAAGACCATAATAAAATAAAAATGCGTACCTTAATGCAATTGCAAGGCCATAAAATACTCTTTCGAAATTAAGTATTTTATTCAAGTATAATTCCACATGTGTTAGAGACGGAATTTTTCGACCTGTTATCACTGAAACTTTCATGTAAATTGAAGTAATTAAAAGTCAAAATTTCTCTCAAAGCATATGTAAATTAAGCTAGTTTTATCTTGATTTTCAAAAATGCACAACAATTTTAGTTGATTTAATAATGTTCAGCGTCATTCACCGAGTGCTACGAACATTTGGCTCCATCATAATGATATTCTTAAAATATCTGAATTGGCCAAAATCAAATATAAGAGTGGCGAAAATTTGGAAAATATAAGAATAGAAATGGTAATTCCTACTTAAGAAGATGTCAGCAGACTAATTAAATATGATTTTTGCCTGAAACGTTCTGTGTTTCTGCTTTTTCTCTTCCTCATTTTGTGGATATCTGATAAAATGATTTGGATTTATTTAAAGATAAGACCTAGAAATTCTAAGATGTGAACAATTCTAAGAAGAAAGACATGTCAAATACACACACACACACACACATATACACATATGTGCATGTATGTGTGCATGTCTCTGTATATTTATAAGATGTATTTAGGTAATAAGCGTCCAGGTGAACAGGTATTACTTAAAGTCAACTGACAAAGTGTTTCGGTTTAAATTCATGATTTATTCTCCTTTATTTTTCAAGTACTTCTTGACTGACTCAGTCATTAACAAGAATGTAGTGATTCCAGGTGGTTGAAAGCAATTTTGTGATTGTTGCCGTTAAAAAATTAACAAAACCTTCAGAACTAGAAAGTCTGGATTCTGGCTATAAAAGGTTGATAAATGTACAATAAGGCGAGATTCTACTAAACACTATAAAAAATTCATACATGAATTTGTATATGAATTCTTTTAGCTCTTAATAATGCAGACACACAGACGCGCACACTACAATATGAGCGCCAAACGGACACAGCTTCTCATGTCATTATAGCTATAAGTATGCTCCCGTGTGTATATATAAGGGTGAATGGTACTAAATTGTATCAGATTCCGAAGTTATGTATTTTTATTTCTAATCACTGAATAGGATTTTTCGTCCTTATGGCAATGTAATAATTTATGTACGACTCTCGGCTCTCCTTACCAAACCTGTTTAATCCTGATAATCGGGATAACAGTTTTTAAATCTCCATTATTTATTTGCTTATTTTTCGCCTGATGATTTTTTTCGTACGTTGGTGTTTCGTCTGATATCCACTTTTTCATATATCTATATATGTATTCCGGAGTCAGGATTTATCTCCAATAACTTTTCCTGGCCCTCTGTTAGGAGATTTTATTTTTTGTTTACAACTTGTTGCAAAATAAATCCATTCTTTTCAGTTCTAACTAGAATCATTAAATTTATTTTTCTATACTAAATACATATATAATCATAATAAAGGACGATATTGTATAAAAACCGTATATAAGAATGATAATTTTTCAGTTCTGAAATCTTTCTGAGATGAGTAACCTCCCTTCATTCATGTCCCATAACTCGCCAGGGTCAACGGGCGCTACATGGTGGCTTAATCACAAAGAAAGCTCTTCTTGATCTTTTCATTGGTTACTAGGTCAGCCCGGGCAAAACTTTTGCCAATCCATTCGACAACGCTGTTTGACCATCTCTTTCTTTGGTGTTCTCTTCTTCTAATATTATTCTTTGCAGGATAGTCTTGGAGAGGCCTCGCGATATGGTTCCGTGGTCATAAGACTTGCTCTTCTTTATGGTGGTCAACACGTCTTTTTAAGGCCATTTAAAAGATGACTCACTCTTCTGAGCACTTCTTCATTCGTGACGCGGTTAGAGTAGGAAATATCAAGATGTTTGGAATATCTCATCTCTGCCTTTCGAGGCCTGCATGGATACATATGAACCAACAAGACGAGGACATGCACGAATCTCAATTCATTTTTGAGGGTGAGCTTTTTGGTCTTTGTAGATTAATCCCACGGCATGCCTTCAAGGCTGTTTTCAACACAGTTCTCATCAGTAATCACCAGCCAAGATGACTGAGTATCCTGCTTAACAAAAACAGCTTTGATTACCGTTATCATCTTTGATTACTATGACATTATGATTGAAAAACGGGACCCTATGATGTATGATAATAGCCGACATTTTATAAAGTAACTTACTATGACCATTTGAAGTTTATTATATGAAACTCATTACCGAAAGAAGCGGTTACGTTAGATATCAGCATGACAATTTAAAAGAAATTCTGACGAATTGGGTAGGCATTTATTGTAGTGATTTATATACCAATGTATTCCTCCAGTATCTGTCTATATTTGTGAGATGAGGTATTATGTACACTTTTTACATTATTCGGACTATTGTCCTCATCATGTAATGATAATAGCAAAAATTGCAATATGAGCACTCGTAAAAAATGATTATTGAAGACATTAGGTTTATAATACCCAGAAATTCATGCACTGATGTCCTCAAGGAGATATGGCACAGTGGATAAAGACGTTGGTTAGATCCCAAAATAGTGTCAGTTCAATACCCGGTTAAGGCAGTGGAGAGCTTGGAGAGGGGAATTAACAGGGGATAAATGACAATTGACTTCCATTAAACTAGAACAGTCTACCCCAGTGAGCGAAATAAAGGGCTCAGTTCGAAAATGGAGAAGGCCGGAGCGTAAAACAGCCGAAACGTTATATTAAAAATGGCGACAAAGATGAGGACAATTCTTTGTACAATGTATTCCTTATTCATTCAATCCAAGTGTTACCTGAACCCACAACAATGTTTATTTTTCTAGTATTTACAATATTGTAGAGGTTAAAAAACAAAATAGTTTATCTCTATCCAAAAAAGTTCCACTGAAAATAATTCAATTATACCAAAGAATCCGTAGCATAAAAAATGGAATTAATATAATAGAAATTCGTATGTTTTAAATGATTTATTTTCGCTCTCAATTTAACATTTTTATTAAACGTATTTAGTGATGCTTATTGCATTGAATACATTTGTCTTTCGTTCGCCTTCTAAAAAATAAAGAAGCTAAATAAAATGAGAGAATGCAATCAATAATTTCCCAAGAGTCTACTTATGTTGGAAGCTAATCTTACGACTGGGCATGCGTCGTCCGTAACACACATGCCAGGCTCTAATCATGGTGTGCATAGACAAACGAGTTGTTCACTTTTTACGACGACTTTTATTTAAGTGTTTATTTTACTTTTTAGAATCATTTTTTTTCCTTTGGTTTTAGATCTTCTTTTTTTAAAATTGATTTTGCTTTTTTGTGTTACACAGCTATCGTGATGAATGAATTCTTTAATAGGTCTGCTGTCTGAGTCGGTTACGTCTTGAACTTTTATTTATTTATCCCTCTCTTTCTTCATATATATATATATATATATATATATATATATATATATATATATATATATATATTGTATGCAGACATTTTTACCAATCGTTTTTTCTTTAGGTTCTGTCGTTTTTGTTCTGTTTTGTTTTACTATACTAAACTTGATTTTCCTTCTCTGTCTTATAGTTTATTTTTTCTCTCTCTAAAACAATTTTCCTTGTTTCATCCATGTTTTTTGCATCTTATATTTGTATTTATGTTTCATTCTAATTTCTTTCTACCTTATTTCGTTTATTTTTTTTCTTTGATTCTTCCTTTCTTTCCTTCGTACTTTCTTTCTTTGTTTTTTTAAGTTTTCTTCAGTTTTTTTGCCATTTATATTTCTCTATTTTAGGTTGTACTCTTTGGTTTCTTTCTTTCTCTCTTTCTTTCTTTCTCTCTTTCTTTCTTTCTTCATTGACTTTTTTTTTCCTTTTGTCCGGTCAAGTTTTTCTCGTTGCGTCATTCGGCCATCATATTTTCTGTGACATGTTCTTCCATTCTTTGTTCAAATTATACTCGTTTACTTTATTTTTCTATTTTGTGTTTCTTTTTCTTATTTGTATTTAAGTCTTCCATTTAGGGTCTTCATCCTTCTACTCTCGCTTAATATATATATATATATATATATATATATATATATATATATATATATAGATAGATAGATAGATAGATAGATAGATAGATAGATAGATACATGCATACATACATATATATATATATATATATATAAAGACAAGCAGAAAGAGGGAGTGATATATATATATATATATATATATATATATATATATATATATATATCACTCCTTCTTTCTGCTTGTCTTTTTCCCCTGTTAACCCCCACCCACCTTCTGATTAATCTTTATTTTTTCTCTTTTCTTTTAACTTTTACTTGCAGTTTTGTTTTTTCCTTTTTTTCTTTGGTGTGTTTAGAATACTAGTCATTATTATTAAGTCAAATGTATTTCCTGCGCACAGGGAATTGATAAATGCAATCAATTTGGTCCAATCGATAATCGATACCCTTATTCATTTTCATCTTTGATGTCGGTAAATTAACAATCACAAAATGCCCGCAGTTAAGCCAGCATTATTACCGACCGCTGCAAAATATATTTTCACTTGAGAAAATATCTTCATTTTCTGAGATCACTAAACAGAGCAGGTTTAAATGTGCTTGTGTGACTGCGTTGAGTGGAGAGGGGTGCGTTTCTTTCACATGTGCTCATGTACGCCTGGTCTTTACTTCGAAGTCAGAAAGTCCGCTTTTTATACCCGCAATACGTAATGAATATACCATAAAAAATACGTTGAAAAAAATACATAGAAATTTCAAATACATATTGAGGAACAGCTTTTGAACTGCTTGTTTCATAATGCAGCTTTTATTATTAGTTTGTTGTTCTTTTTTTCATTTAGAAAAATGCTGTGGAAAATGATCTTTCAGAATTACTAGAAATGGATTTTTGGCAAGAAAAATCTTTTGATGAAACATTCAATAATTTATTTTATCAATAATTTTACTCTGTCTTATTAGTACCCATTTTATCAAAGGCTTCATCTAACATTTTAAGACATTTTTAATCATTTGACCCCAAGACTGGAAATAAAAGCCACTAGGATGCAAGAGATTATGGAGAATGAAAGAAACGGAGATGAAAATGAAAAGAATATTAATCAATAGAAATAGAAAATAGCGATTGTTAGTTGGCGCGAAAGCACGAATAGATTTCCACAATCGAGAAGTATGAGAAAAGAAACTATAAAACTTACGGTTACTTATAGCAAAATGAGCAGTGAAATTATAAGACGTCGCCGGCGCTTAAATCCTTGAAGTTGAAGTACTAACAAGGAAAGATTATCAGAACATATGCAGTCATGACTTTCTCCTTATAATGGATACCACCTAAAGCTTAAGAAGACAGTATTTAGCGAAAGCTATGTGAAAAACAGATGGATTCCTGCCTTTCTCAATGTTATTAGTGCGAAAGGGAACACAATAATTATTATTAATCCCTACATAACATAAATAATGTTAATGTATAGAAGCCTAAAAGGAAAACAATCTTTTTCGTTGTGTTATCTTTTATTCTCTGATGAGCAACTCAATTCATATTTACTTGAGGTCAAATTTAACAGCAGTTACATCTTCAAATAAATATCACTTGGGAACTTCGCCGTGGTGTAATGGTTAGCAAATTTGTCTCAATAGATCAATTACAACTAAGTAGTGAAATCGGTCCTCACTGGGTGCTCCATGCTTTTGACCTCTTGCTTCAAGTTACGCTTACTAAAAATCGTCAACACACCTATCATTTTGACATCATTTTAGTTGCGTTCCAGTTCAGTAAATTTGCCAAATTTTTATGGCTTTGATCTAAATAACGGTTATCGTGTTATGTCTCATATCACTTTAAATTGTTTGCAGTCATGATCCTCCACAACATCCGGTCTTTTGCAGCTTTATGTGCTTCTTAATCTCTTCCTTTCTGTTTTACAATACATTCACGCCGAGTAGGTTAATAACTATCTCCCTTTCCTTCTCATAAGCTTTATTACAATTAGAGAAGTACTGGTTGGAATCTGCAGGACTAATTTGTCCTCATAGCTTAAGAGTAGTAGAACTTTCGTTTCAGCCCAAATGACGGCAACGTCCCTGGGGCAAATTTCCTCAGTTTCTAAGTTTATAGGATGTGACACAGTGCGTATGCCATAGAATATAATCTAAGAATAAATATTGCCCAATTCTACAAGCATTGTTACTTGGGTGACTCTATCCAACAGTCGTCCCACTTTATTTCAATATAAAGGTATTACCGCAGAGTCGGAATACCTTAGACAAGGGAGAGCAGAAAAGATAACCCATTTTAATCCACACCCCAAAGCCGGGTATCATTAGAGAGATATATCTCTTGGGATTTGGATTAGATTCTAAAGCAAAATAAATATTGGAAATAAAGAAACTAAGACCTGACAGATCCTAGTAAAAATTTAGAAGATTGATAATAGGTGGAACACAAGAATGGGGACTTACTGTATTGGAAAATGAAGAAGCAAAACTGTCCTACTCTGGTGGTTATCGCAGAAGAGTTCATTTTCAACGCATTTCACTCTATTCTCATTTTCCATGAGCACTGAGTAGTTTCAATTTTTCATTTCTGCTTCAAATGAATTTGATTCGATTCCAGTTTTTCATTTCTTTTTTAAGCTACAAGCATTGTTATTTTCCTTCATTTTTTTGCCTCATATGAAAGATTCTGGTATAAGCCCATGGTTCTCTAGTCGATCGTCATTTCCTTGTTTACGACTTTCAGATGTGATTTTTTATACTTAAAACTTACGGTTGGACTGGATGTCAGAGTCTCAGAGTATCTTCTTTTTTACTTTTAGGATCAACTCTAGTTTTCGCTGATGTCATTTGTTTACAGGATCTGACTAAATTTTTCTTGCAAAGCTCGCTGCATTAACATATTCTTCATTTTGCTGCTTTCTGAGTTGATGTAAAATGTTTCATAACATTTATAGATTACTAAACATCATTTCTCTATTCATATGCCCTTATTATATCCATATACATCTGCGATAATTTCTGACTGCATTTTACATACTTATGTATTTTTCAATGTGGTATTAACTTGGCATCAAGCGAATGCTAATTTTCGTAGATTTCATCCGTATGAATTCCAATTCTTAGAGATTCTTCTAACCATTTCGAACTTTACATTATCTTCATATTCCGCACGTTTTAACCTATTTTAGCAACATTTTCATAAATGATTTTTCTTATGCCTAATTTTGATATTATTTATTTATTGAGGTTTCACAACGATAGCATCAACCACAGTTCTTTATTTGGAATTCGTGTGACAACATGCTTCCTCAATATTCCAGTACATTCCTTGCCATTCATTCTCATTTTGGTAATGCTGTAGTTTGAAAGATTTTATATCTTTCACTTAATTTCTTTCAACAGTTTTAATATAGCCAATATCGAATGAAAATATCGACTTCCTGCTACCCATTTTAAAAAATTTGGATTTAAATTTTCGCGATTTTTTAATTTAGTCTACGGTGTACTGAGAAAGAACCCATGTGGGACAAATCAGATTATCTTACGTCGTCATGGTAACTGCCTAAATGATTTCTTCGCTATGGTACCTAATTTTTTTGGATTTAATCTCATTACAAGATTATCAAGCAGATCTCATCAATTTACATTTGAATTGCTTAGATGTAACCCTAAGTTTTATGCTAACAGTTTCTTCCATTGCACTTCTCGCCTGTGGAACACTGTTCTGGCTCCATGTTTCCTAGCCGATTTTGATCTTCAAAAACTTAAATGCAATATCAATTATTATCTACTGTCTTTCTGATTAATCTTCTATTTTTCTGGCTTCTTAATAATGTTTTTTTTTTAATTCTTTCACACTCAGTAAACCCTTGTGTTTAGTGGCTTTCCTGTCTTGTATATGCGGGGTATTTAATTTTTTTTAATGTCTACACCATGGCAAATCTTATTATGAACGTCAATGTTTTCAAAAACTGTTATTAACAACTGATGCTAGGAAAATATTTATCCTATATTTACGTTTATATGATGAATATTTTTCTCTTCCTTCTTATGTATCGTTCACTACTTCGATGTTCATAGTTCTCCACTATTTCCTATCCTTTTCAACACCGTTTAATGTTTTGTTTACTATCCTTCTAACTCCCTTTTTTTGTCATCCATTCATTAGATAATTTGCTGCCTTCCTCTGTTTCTCTTGCTCGCAATATTCACCGTTCATGTCGATTTTTCTAAGCCAACAGTATCTTTCTGATTTTTGTTTGCATTTTCCTTAGAACACACACGTTCATCACGTGATCTGTTCATGATATTCGCAGCACCCGTCTCTATATGCATACTCCCTTTGTCTACAGCCTACTATTCGTCTGTGAATAAATTATCCAGTATTTACTGCCATAGAGGAGAATTAGAATTACATATCAGCTCAAATATTATCTTTGTTTATGATAAAATCTTCCTATTTTTAGAGAATTTGGAAGACCATCTACCGCCATTGTAATGAACATATCGATTTCGGTGTCACATATTCTGTTCTCTGTTAAAGCACTTTCCAAAAAATTGATGCGTGTATATGCTTCATTTTGATATTTTCAATTTATAGCTTGCATACTGGGCTGTGTCCCTTGCACCCAACCATATATTCTGTCTTCTTACAATTTTTGGTTAGTCCTTTCTTCTTTCTGTCTTTAGTCAGGAAGTCTTGCTCTTTACGTTATGGGTCTGCAATCAGAGTCATCTGCCTAACTTATGTTGTTAAAATGTGCCAAATACTAATAAATAATGATAGGTCTTCTCGGATCTTGACCAAAATCTATGGAAAGAGATTCCACGTAGAGCTGGCGAAGGAAAGCCTTCAACGTCAAAGCGTAAAGTAGGTGCGAGAATGGGCAACTTTGACGAACCGACCGTGACAGCGCAAAAGCGCGTGGCCGCTTTCCGTTCACCTAGACCATAGCACTGGGGGCTAGGGCTGCAGAATCTGGTGGCCTCTAGGACACCAGCCAGGTATTGATAGTAGACCGTATCAAATGTCTTGGACTGATCCAAATTGATCAGTGCGGCTTGCTCGTCGTCTTTTACGCCCTCTAGGATCGTGCGTATCCGACGTAAATTGGACTGAATTGTTCGTCTCTTCACAGAACATGTCTGATCGGGTCGAAACAGAATCTCGGCAACTGACTGCAAACGCCCCGTCAGGATCTTGACCAAAATCTTTAATCATGTGTTTAGCAAAGATATGGGGTTAACATACTTGCCTTTTTCAGCAGTATGATCACACTCTGGAGATCGGTCGGGGATAGACCACTTCCGGAACCAGTTGTTGAACACGACAGTTAAAATCGGTACAAGGATGTACGACAACCTACAATTCATAGAGCAGACCATAAAGTCTCGGAGACATGCCACTTCCGAAACATACTTCAATGCCAAGTAGACGTCGCCGTCTGTGATCTCATCTTCCCTGCAAGCCGCTTCAGACAATGAAAATCAACCAGATAGCAGCGAAACTCTTCATCAAAGATAACAGGCTCCTTGGAAAAACCGGCTCTCGAAATGCAACTGAAACGCCTTACACATGTCTTCGGTTGACCTGAGAGTACGCCTCTCCGGGTATGTAAAGGTCGGAACCTCGAGAGACCTCTTTCTTGTGCAATTCTGTTTAACCTATGCCTAACCACCTGACTCTGATAGCGATCGCTAGCCCTGCACTACAGAGCCTTCCTAGCTAAACCAATCTCTAGGGAATCGCTCCCTGTCTCCGCGCGAGATAGACTTGATTGACTTCACCTTTTTAGCCTTATCAAGGCCGAGCCGTTGGCGGTATACGATTGTGAAGGACCTAATGCTATTCCTAGGCCTCTCTCACCACTTATTCCCAATAAACATCCCCACTAGTTCCCCCTGCACTAATCTAATTAGCTCTTGCCGAAAGATCCGCCTGTCCAGTAAAGACAGAATGAACTTCCAGTGTTCAGCCATTCTAAACATAGCACCTAAGGCCATCTGAGAACAGACAAGTCTCACCAGTGGATTGTAGGAAAATCTAGCAACTTAGGTGCTCCTTACTAACATTCTATCCACCTGTCTATGCCCACGTCTTCCGCCCAGGTTGATCGACCCGATATCTATCGATGAGACCTAACTGGATGATCAGATCAACCAAGCTACGATCGCCCGACCTCCCGGTAGCTCCCCGTCTATGGAGGAGTCCAGAGCGGCATTCCAGTCCTCCATTAAAACTAAGCGTGACGAATCCACCAGGAACGGCCCTAACAGACGGAAAAAACGTGACATGCTCCGTCTGGTTGTTGAACGCATAAACCGCAACGATCACAAACAAAATATTGTTCACGGCAACATCGGCCAAAATCAACCGACCCCCCCCACACCCCGCATCGACATGGACAACGTCCAGCCCCACACGCAGGTTACGTTTAACTAGCAACGAAACACCACTGCACAGTCTATCCTCGTATGCTGAATAGATAATAAAGTTGCTAGACAACACAAAAGCATCGACCTTGCAAATACAGTGTGTCTCCTCGATGGCAGCGACATCTACCCCGGAGGATAATAGATCAAGAAGCAGGTGAGCAGCCTTACCCCGATGCCTCAAGTCCGTCGCATTCAAGCTGGCTATCTTGAAAGACATATTTTAAAGTTAGATGCTCTAGTCACAGACTGGACACAAATCTGCGGGTGCAAAGACCCTGACGGATTGTCCTACTCTCCCTTTGCCCATCTTTGACGTCCACCGTCCTTCTAAGACAATCTTGCCGACCTTCATGGGATATTTTAGCTATATAGGGAGAGACGGGGAATAACCGGCACCCTCCCTGCACAGTATTTAGATTTTTGTGACGTAAATGTGATTCCATACTTTGGAATATTTCTCCGTATCCCTTATCCATGTTATTACACCTGAGGCCTTAGGGAAATTTCGGGGGTCCCTCCACCGACTTCATGTCAACAGCGGCTACTTTAAATAACAGGCCCAAGAGAGTTTTTTCTCAGTTGAATGGTCCTTTTCCATTTCCCGTCTATCTGAAAAGACCTTTTCCCCTCTAAATAAATGCTCTTTATTTGTATGTGTTGGAAGAAGTGGATATAGAGAAGATAAAACCCTAGAAAGAAAAAGAGGAAGGCTCCTTGATTTGGCGTTGGTATCTTCAATTTTCTCTGGCGAAAACGGGACGGATTGGGTTTTAGCATAGTCCATATCATTCTCTACCCTACCTTCTTCAGCGCGCTTCTCTTTCTTGGTAATTTTTCCTCCTCTTCTTCTTCCTTCCCCATCTTCAAAGAAGAGGACCGAGGTGGAAGCATTTCCTCCACCCCCATATCAGAGTGTGCACTTGCTGCTTTTACTGTTATTTTGTTGTTGTTTTTGCTTTTCTTGTTGTTACTATTTTTGTTGCAGTTGTTGCTTCTGTTGCTGTTTTTGCTGTTTTTGTTGATGTTGTTTTTGTTCTTGCTGTTGTAGTTGCTGCTTTCTTTGTTGCTTTCCCACTTGAGGCTGTCGTTGATACTGTTTCTGACCGCTCTTATTGTGGGGTATCCTGCTGGAGAGGAGGGCTTTCCGTCTTCCGTCCCCACCTCACCACCTCTTTCTAAACACCACCGACACAGGCATCTTTTCTTCCGGTACATCAAAATGTTGGTATTTCCGCGAAGCTCTTTAGGGCCCTTGTTACCTGGAAAACAAAGCCGTCGGTAGCAATGACAACTTTACTTATAATTGCCGAGACGCCCTCAACTTGTCCATATCGAACGAAAAAGACTGCCATCCCGTCCTCGGTAATATCCATGGGCAACCGATTTTCTGGTGCTCATGTATTCAGTTTGTGAACGGACTGATTTCGCAATAAAAATTCTTCCGGCCAACTTCTTGGTCTCTTTGTCTAGTCAGTAATATGTCCCACATGGCGTTTGGTTTTCTGGCCAATATCTTTGGTCCAAACTTTAGACTCTCTAGCGGTTCCTCCTATGTTTCCCTGCTGACACCAATCAATTTCCTAGTTTTTACATCGGTAGTCAACAGGGAAGTTGCTTTTGTGTTCACAGCTTCTAGGGTTTCAGGAATACTAAGAAACTCATTCACTCTTGCGTAATCGTCATACTTATCGTAATGTTGTGCATAATAATTGGCGTCTTTTTTAGACCTATCTTCAGTCCACGCCAACATTTAGAAGGTGTAGTTTGTTCCACCTGCACCGGTGGTGTCTGAGTATACTCCTCCATGGTGGTTGAGGCTCCACAAAAACAAACTAAAAAATCCGTCCCCTAATCACAAGAATTTGTTAAACGAGCAAACTATGAAACAAGAATAAAAATCAAAACAAAAAAGGGAGCGGGGAATACTTATAAACGAAAACAATTGCAGCAAACTTAAAGAAAATAAAAGATTAAAACAAACTCAAATGAAAACTAGATTCAAGCTAGACATTCTTTACAAAAATATACGTAAAGAAAAAATTAAAACAAAAAAGAAGCCGGGGAAACATATATAAAACCAAAAACAATTACAGCAAAGTAATAGAAAAAAGAAATAAAACATTAACCAAACCAAGTTGAAAAGTAGCATCAAGCTGAACGTGGTTTACAAAAAAATACGAAATGAAAAAAATCTGAAAAAGAAAATTAAAAAAAAAACAAAACTTAACAAAAATTAAATGTAAAGAAAATTAAACCAAAATTTTATTAGAAAAAAAAAGTCGTTTGTAACAAATTCAACTTCGAACCGTTAAAGATATTATCACCATTAAAATGATCAATACTTATTTATAATTATCACTGAGTTTTACATCAAGCCTATCTAAGGAATTTTATTGGAAATCAGTAATCCGGCAATCAGTACACAACTAAATTTTATTCGAGATCCGTAATCTGCCAATCAGTACTCAATTAAATTTTATTGAAGATCAGTAATCTTGTAATCAGTACTCAATTAAATTTTATTGAAGATCAGTAATCCGGCAATCAGTACTCAATTAAATTTTATTGGAGATCCATAATCCGGCAATCAGTACTCAACTAAGTTTTAGTAACGCTGATGACGACTGTTCTTCGATATCGATTTTTCTTTCAATTGTAGCGTTAGGTTCTTCAAATTCTGTTCGTAGCGCTCCAGTCTTACAAATGATTTTCATAGTTTTACAGTTAATTCCTCCTCAATCAATCAAGTGATAACCTTTTCAGCTTTTGATTAGGATTGTTAGAAAATGTTGTAAACTCTAATACAATAAAATGGTTTGTTATGTCATGAAAACAGACGTTATGGAACAAGTATGTTCTAATTAAGATCAATGATATTTGCAGTTTAATAACAGGAAATAGAAAAATATCACTTGTCTTTTATCGATATGGTTAAGTGTTCTTAATGTATCAGGTTTTATAACAGAGAAAATCAGAGAATAAAGAAGAGATCAAAGTTCTTTGGACAAAAAGAAGTCATCTGAAAGAATTAGAACCTGTATTCGATTATGGGGACCTACTCCCTAGGAATAGCATAGAAATAAATACAATATGGAAGCTGTTAATAATTAAAGAGAAAAAAGCTTAAACAGCAGCAGTGGCAGCAGCAGCAGCAAGTCAAGGCAAGCTTCGATGGGTGCAATCAAGCATGGTCAGTAGCAGCAGTGATGTCAGTAGCAGGCAGAATGGGTTTGAGTCGATGGAGGCACGAAGGGGTTAGCGGGGAAGATACGAAGCCATCTATATTTTCCACCCAGTTATAGGTAAAAGAACGAGACACATTGAATCATATAACCTTAGGTCGTAACCAGTCTAGGATAAAAAAACAAAAAACTCAGAATTCAAATCAGCCTTGTAACTCCTGTATCTTTTGGTAAAATCTAGAAGAAGGTAACTTAAAGGATGGGGTAACCCCAACATCCCCTGGCGCAAAAGGAACCGGCAAGCCTTCAAAATCACTATGAATCTCAATTGTGAGATGGAGGGAGAAAGGTGTCCACAGCAACGCAAATAATTGATGATGATGATGATGATGATGATGATGATGATGATGATGATGATGATGATGATGAATTTAAAGTTTTCGAAAATAACCCAGTGTATTAATGGTTTGGTTCATGAATTTGCTGACATAGTAAATGTATGTTCTTTCGCTGACCTGCGTAGTGTCCACCTAAGATTCAGTAGAAACGCCGAGTAATATCTGCACAATACTAAATAAGAACAATTCATCTCTAGAGATCGATAGCGGAATGAGAAAAAACCTGCCCCCGTAAATTAAATGAATGATTTAGTTGGAAATCTCTTGACGGTTACCTTGATCAATAAGCAAATAATGAAAGCCAGAGGTTTTATATCAATATTAAAAAAAAAAAAAAACGAAACAAACCTTAATTTTCCGGATAGAAATATGATTCTCCGATTTGTTTTATCGACATCCAGTCTGGTTTATTGTAACAAAAATTATTTTCTAATTACCGAAGGAGCACTGAACCAACATAGTCGACTTGTAATTAACACTGTCATTTTTATTCAGTTAACATTATCATGAGAACTGATTAAAACTTTAGAATCTAAAACTTTTCTGTTAAGTATAAATCACAATAGTATAGGCATACATTTAGTAAGGATAGGTGCATTTTCTATGTAGGAGTTTCACTTTATATTTATATATATATATATATATATATATATATATATATATATATATATATATATATATATATATATATATATATATATGGGGTGTATCAAAATGATATATTCACAAATCTTCCTCACTTAGGCATATTGACATGAAACAACACTACGCTGTTACAAAATGCCTAAATTACAAAAACTCTTGAAATAATTTTTTCTCACAGACATTTCCTCAGTACCCTGATTGTTTGTTTAGGTGTCTCTAATTAGAAATCTTTTTTTTTTCTTTTTGGAAGTGACTTATTATTTATTGAAAAGAAATAATGAAATAAAAATTAAAAATGGACAGGAGAGAAAGAATTAAAAACCTGGAATCAGAGAAAATGACAGAAAAAAAAAAGAAAGAAAGAGGCAATTTTTATGATGCATCAGTGCATTTCATAGAAAGTGGGAATATTTAATAATTCTTTTTGAGAAGAAAATTATTAAGAAGCGTAAAGACCAAAGAATACCTGAAATTGAATCTCCGGCCATGTTAAATAAGAATTACATACAAAAAGTATTAAATGAAGCTATTGCAGACGATTTTGAAAACCGCATAAAATCATGACAGAAAAAGGAAACTGAAGTAACGAATAATTAAAATTAAACATATTATAAAGCAAACAGAAGAAAATAAATATATGAGCGAAAAGTTAAAGGATTCCAGAGAGAAAAAGGCAAAGTAAAATGTCTAAAAAGAGTGGGGAAAAAACAAGAGTAAAGTTGAAAAAGAATAAATAAAAACAGAAAAGGAAAGAAATTCTAAAAGAATTTGACAAAAAAATGTAAGCTAAAAGAATTAATCCAAAAAATACATTTGATAGTGAACAAGAGCAATATGTTTGCTGCAAACGTTCATTATGGACGGGAAGAGGAAATTGGCAGAAGTCAGTGAACAAGTGTTGACATTGTGTTGCTGGAGACTGAGGCCCAAATAAATATGTCCTTCTTTACGCAGGCGGCAAACTGCAAAAATATATGAAACAGAATCTGAAAAGCATTGTTGAATTTGTTAAAACTGTTTAAGTTCATGCCCACGTCTTGTTGGCCTCAGCAACGAACCGTCACCGCAAACATGGCGCACTTCATTCTTATTCAATATTCATTTATTTTATTTAATTTTTATTGTGACTTTTCAATGCGAGTTCTACGTTACAATTAACCTCTCTCGTTTCTCTGGCTTTCCAATTTCATTCTTTCTCTCTCTCTCACTCACACTCTCTTTCCCTCTCCCTCTCTCCTCTCTCTCTCTCTCTCTCTCTCTATATATATATATATATATATATATATATATATATATATATATATATATATATATATGTATATGTATGTGTGTGTGCGTGTGTGTGAACTCATCTTTATTCCCTTCATAAGTCATTGTTAAGGAGACAGATTCTTTTCCACTATTGTTGTAATGTGGAACAGACAGTCGAGTGCTTATTTCTTGATCACTACAATCTTAAACACTTCAATTCGATGATTAATTAATATTTACCGTACATGTCCGCATAATATGCAATTCTCGCTACCCCACCCCGCCCTATACGTCATTACCGCATATCCATTTCAGTAACCCTCTAGCTTGAATGGTGCTTGGGCCTTGTATTGGGTGAAAAAAAATGAAATCTCAAATAGTATAATAATAATAATAATAATTACCCGTGAAAATTTCACGGTTTTCTTTTTTCAATATTGTGATGAATCGTAATTCCTAAGTTGATAATTGAGTAAACACATGGCAAGTTCTACGACAATCAAATATCCGTAGAAATTCCCCTATTGCATCTTTAAACAATTTAGATTAACAAGTTTCACAAAATATTGCAATAACAATCATGGATATGACTGGTGGTCGTTATTCTAAGAAGTAAGGGGATACAAATTAAAAGATTTGAAATTGATAATTTTTTTTCGATTTCACTGAAAGAGCCGTTAAACACCTCTTTGGCCCCTTCTTTCTTTATATCTATCTATCTATCTATCCTTGATCATATCTATCTATCTATCTATCTATATATATATATATATATATATATATATATATATATATATATATATATATATCTGAGTATTAATTCATATCTATCTATCTATCTATCTATCTTTCTTTCTTTCATCACATAGTATTTTTCCTATTTTCCGCGTGATCAAAACGGAATAGTCCATTACTGATGAAGTATTGGCAGGGCGTAACGGTCGAGCAAATTAACGAAGGGAGAGACAAGCGCAATATTATTATTATTATTATTATTATTATTATTATTATTATTTGTTCCGGCCCATTGATGATGGCCATATCTCAGCTTGCACCTTCAGCTTAGGAGCACATCACTTTCCAAAGCACGCATGAGTTGTTCCAAGCATCTTAATGTGTTATTACGAGGTGGAATGGTCCCTGGAAATAGTCCCGAGTGCACCAACCACAAGAGGGAAAACTTGAATTGCTGGTCAATACATTTTTCCGATTTGTCTTGACAAGTGTGTACTTTCGCCCAGTCCACCTTCAAATTATTCTTTTCCCAAGATACCACAACACATGCCTCCCTCCGCCTTCACAATGTTCTTAATCTTATCCCAAGATACTGCAACGTCTATCAGCAGTTATTCTGAGTTTCTTTCACACAAGAATGGGATGTCAGTGCGATTTCTCTCCAAGAGCTTGTCAAAGAGATATTCGTATACTAAAGTAGCTTCACTTGCTCATTTTCGGGTATTGAAGATAGCCAATGCTCTTATCTCTATTCTGCGCACGCGCAGCCAAACTTTAAGCATACATTAAGCAGGGATTCTTTGTAGTTCTATCGTCTGTACTCCTTTTATGTAAGTTGAAAATATGTTTCACACTTACACTAGGTTTCCCACACAGGCAGCACAAGAGTAAATTATCTGTTCTATCAAAGAAGCCATGATCAGATTTGTTCGTAAAAAAAACATGATGCACGCTGCTCAGGTCTTCTTTCGGTTGCCTAAACCACCTTCATTATTTTGGATGTGCTAAATTTTGGATTTCTTGTGGAAAGAATTCGTTCAAGGCTTTCTCCGTTCACGCATCGTCTTTTTTATAAAACATTCTCTTCATTTATTATTATTATTGTTATTATTATTATTATTATCATCATTATTATTATTATTATTATTATTATTATTATTATTATTATTTTTATTATTATTATTATGATTGTATTCGGGTTTTAAACAGAACTAGAAGATGACAGAATAGAACAACACACAAATGGTGCAATGTTAAACATTGTGGAATACTGTGTTTTTTCTTTTCCTAAATCTCTTTTCTTTTTTGACTATTATTATTAGTAGTAGTAGTAGTAGAAATAGAAGTAGTTGTAGTTCTATTTTCTATCCTTTTATCTAATCTTATTTTGTGTCGGTTTTGTTCTTACTTATCAAAGCTTGTAAATCTAGTCACAAAAATATAATTTGCCTGTAGCATGAAATGTCTACATATTTTCGACTTGTGATGTTCAAGTTTTGAGAGAAAGTCAATACTAAACTAATCTTAGTAAATACCCTTAACTCGCTTTCAGCAGGCGATAATATGTTAGCCACCCAAACTATTACAAGTTTAGTGAAATCGATAATCTTTTACTAACCTAGTTATTTACCAAATGTACAAAACGTGAACTTTTCCCGTTTGAGAGATAGGCGCAACAAAATCTTCATGTTAACTTGTGCGAGGCAAAACGTTATTTAATGAAAATCTAATTACTATTTGCACAAAGGCAACGTATTTTTTTTATTCAATTCATTTTTCTTTTCATTTTTTTGTTTTTCTTTGCACCCCTTCCCCGCCACCATTTTTTCCCCATCCTACTTTTATTCCCTTTTTCATTATCCTTTTTTTTTTCTCCTTGATTTCTTTATTTAGATGTTTTCAATTGTTTTGTGTAGTTTTATTGTCGACTAGACACTTCCCCATCATTAATGAATTTTGAAATGAGTCATCTTCACTTTGGAGCTTCCGTACAAAAATTGATACATTTTCAACAATTCATTATCAATCCCCGAGTAAAGATGGACTCAGTCTTCATTTACATTTCGCTCGACGAAACAAAATTTGTTTGCCTAATTCTCCCAATGAACAAACAATGCGACAAACCGCCATTTTATTGATCGGAAAAAAATTAAATATATTTTTTTCGTTTGATTTATTTTGAATTTTTTGTCTAGTTGATTGAACTGGTTTAATCCGGAATATAATTTCTCCTACGGGCCAACAGGGATGTTCTTCTGCATTTTCTGAACTAGCCATCTTTATTAATGCAAATGCATGCATTTGGAAAATTTAGAATATTAAACTGTAAAATGCACAATGAGTTAACGACCTCAAAATTCATAATTCCTATCTTTGTTTTTTTTTTGTTTTTTTATACCACTCGTTTATAGTTATATATTTTAATCTCTTGTTTTCTGATTAAAATATAAATATATTTGTTCTGTTGTGCAATCGAATGCCTGATATTTACTCTGCTTAAATCCAAAGAATGAAAACTGGATTTAGAAAATTGTTCTGCATTTTTTTATCGAGCTTATCAGTCTTTAAAAAGGAGCATCTGGATTACTTCTCATTTACCTGGGCTCAACATAGACTTTAGAAACGATGTAAACTCCCCAGAAAACTTCTAATACGTTTCTATTCATATGTATATGTTGTTCTTTGGGGAAATCTTTTCTAGTTACAAAATATCCTGCTTAAAAAATAACTAACCTGATAAAGAGAAGTACGTTGCTGACGATTTTCTGTAAACTTTTTATAATGGATCTTCCTTCAAAATTATAAGTCGAAATTAATTTTTACTGACATTTAAAATGTCTCCATATTGCAGATTGTTATCACCAAACATAATAAAATGGTGGACCTTCAACATCCATTCTTTAGCTTTAATTTCTGAACTTCAATATTTTTATTATCCTGTATATTTTAGGATTGTTATCTTTATCAATTTTTTTTATAGTCGCAATCATTTCTGATTCTAAGATATACCTCGCCGTTCGTCTCGAGAAGGACATCTAATCGGTTGTAAACTGGGGCAGGAATTGGCTGGTTAACTTTAACGCCCCCAAAACAAAACAGCTCTTTATTAATCACTACAGAGATCCTTCCCTGCACCCCCACCGATTAGAATGTCTGACGCTCAACTTCTCGATAGCCCCTGCTTGCGACTGCTAGGTCTCACACTGACTACTGACCTGAGATGTAACAAATACATTGAGTCAATTGCTTGGTCCACCGCAAGGAAAGTTGGCTCCCTGTGCCGCGCCAGGAAATTTTTCTCGTCGGAATCGATCCTTCAAATCTACAAATCAACTATTCGCCCTTGCATGGAGTATTGCTGCCATATATGCCCTTTCTGTTTGCCTCGAGGTTCTTGATAAGATCCAGAGACGGATATGCAATGTAATTGGCCCTGATCTGGCATCTCGTCTACAGTAGCTCTCTTACAGCCGTCGCCTCTCTCTGTCTTTTTTACAAATACTTTCATGGTAACTGCTCCGAGGAGCTGCTTTCGCTGGTTCCCAAACTTCATGAATTCAAGCGTCCTTCAAGGCTGGCATCCCGCTCACACCCTTTCACTGTTGAAACTGTTTCATGTAGCCGGCTCTTCTACTCCACTAGCTTCATATCTCGCACCTCTCGCCTGTATAACTCCCTTCCCTATTCCAGTTTCCCTGAGAGCTATAATCTCCAACTTTTCAAATGTAATGTCAATCGTCATCTCCAGTTGCCTTGATGTATCCACTATCCTTCTCCCCATCCTTTCCTCTATCACTCCTATCTGCTCTCGCTCCAAATCCTCTGTAATCCCTTGTGTGCCAGTGGCTTCCCGTCTTGCCTGGGCTGAAATGCTTAAACAAAAAAAAAACAAACTATTAGATCATTTTAAATATAGCAATGTCCTTTGAAGTTAAATTTGATCTGATACCATCATCGTGATTTCAGAAATACTGTTAGCATTTTTTCCATTTTCATGGCACACGGAAAATTTTATGTTAAACACATATCTTGGAAAAGCTTTTGTGTATGTTGATAAAGCTTTTCTGAAATTGCAGGAGAGGAAATATTATTTGTTGAGTTTTGCATCTGTTTCTCTTTTTAATTCTTTTCTACAGTTGAAATATTTCGGCACAGTAATATTACCAAACTTAAAAACGCGCCAGAATATAAAAAAACTCGGCATTTTTACAAAATAACTAGTAAACGTATTGCTCAAAACATGCATGAAAGCGAAGCCGAAAGCTTCTAAAAAAACTAATCAAAAATATAGTCATTAGAAATGCCAAACAAATAAATAAATCAATCAACCAATTTACTTATCTTCGATAAATTTACACGATAAATAGTAATTGTTTTTTTGTTTTTTAGGCTGATGTAACATTTTCCAATTTACATTTTTAAAAACGAGACATTCTGGATGTTATAGCAACTCAGAAACATGACCTTTTTCTGAATTCTTCCCCAACTACTGCTTCCCAAAGTGTCGTTAAAATAGGCGCAGAATTTTCTATTCTCACCGAATAGAGACTGTGGATTTCTCGAGGTCATTAAGTTCACTGTAGGGTTGTCTTTTATGCCTTATCTCGTGCCAAGAGACATCAAAAGGACCCCCGAGTGATTACAATGATTAAGTCTTCAGTTACACGGAAGGCAGACATATTGGACTACAATTCATGAAACCTTTTCTTAATTCCATCCTTTTGAATCCATTTTGAAATCAGTTTTTCCATAGATTTTTTCGAAATGTTGTTTTCAGTATTATTCGTTATATCATGACATTTCTATGTTCTTCAGGCGTTTGGAATAATTTAAATTCTGATCATTTTTTTTTTTTTTAACCTAAGGTTTCTATCAATTCTCAGCTTCCTCAGTCGCGTTAAAACAATTTTTGAAAATTCCAGTAGAAATTTCTCTTTTTTTCATATGTTCTGCAGAAATATGGCGGCACGACTTCTCTATCGAAACTTTGTTTGGTTTCCAATCATAACAATCAATCATATTTTAGATTATATTTCTCACCATTGTTCAACAGCAATCTAAATTTTTAAAAAAGTATTATTTAGTGTAGCTTAAGTCAAAAACACAGGTCAGAGTACCGGGGAAATTTATAACTCATAATGACCTTTTAGACTGACTTTCGTCGTCTGACCCATGAATTATATTTTGTAGTTCTATTCCTCTTGATTTTCAAAATATTTATCGGTTACTGTAATTACATTTTCTGGTTAGAAATAACTGATATATTTAAATTCTGATTCTCACAGCCCCAAATTTCCTATTAAAAAGGGTGAATGCTTTTTAGGGGTTTGAATTCAAATTGCAATTTCCAGTTCAAATGTAATGGAAATTCATTTGAAAAGGCAAGAGAAACTGAAACTATGCAGTTTTATGATATTAACTAAGAAAAAAACACAAGCACTCATTTACGCTGCATAAATTTTGAACGATAATTATTTCGACATTTCTATCTTTTCCTCACTTTTCTCTCATTTTTTTCTTATTTCTTTTTCTTTTTTCTATCAGGGAGATTTTCCTTACACTTTGTTCCAACAATGGAACGGACAAGTCAATATGGAAGCCAATAACAGAAGGAACGCCAACTAAAATTGATGAAAGAAGAGAAAAAGAAGATTAAAAAGGATTGAAAGGAAACAATCAAATTGACATGTGGGCGATGGAAATGAAATAAATTGAAACGATAGACAGTATTAAAAATTGGACTTTTAGTAAACTCGGTTAGTATGACAAAAGGCTATGATAATGAAACCTATTGCCGCAATTAATTGCATTGACGCGCAAAACATGTCTGATAACGAACGATCGTGTCTTAAGCTTAGCCTAATGTTAGCTGTCGTGAGAAAATGTTTAGTGAATATCAAACAGTACAAGAAAAGCTTGCGAAATTAAACTCTTAATGAGTGATATAAGCCAGACATTCATTGAAGTATCATAGATTCTTCAAGCTTTTTAACCCTGTTTATGTATTTTGAACCCCAAACATAAAAGAATGATGGGTAATCTAACGATCGGCTTGTATGATTCCTGGCTGAGCCACACTGAAAATACTATCCGTTTAATACACAGGTAAAGATGTTATGAAGATTGTCTAGTGTTCTTGTATTTTTCTGTTAGCAATGATGTTTATGTAGAGTGTCCCCGTCTAACCCATGGCTTCGTTGGGTAGCATCAAAGAAAAGTTTTGAAAGGTAAAGTTCCAAAGCACCTGTCAATGCAATTCGTGTGTTGAATTGTGGATTTCAATTATTTTACATTAAAAGTAAAAATGGAAAAAATTAAGTCATTTTATACATTTAAATCTCCGAAAAAGTAAAACAAATTAAAAACGTTGTACAGACAACAAAACATATGTGCAGTTTGTTGTAAAGTTTTCAAAATTGTAATGTTTAAAAATAATCGAGAATTCGGAAGGCCGTAGTTAGAGAGAATATCGAAATAAGATAAGATTTGGTAAAATAAAAAAGAAGTAGTTTATTAAATACTTATATATAGAACGAAAAAAAATGCTATCTTAATGGGATTATTTTCCATGTTTGTAATAGGAGCAGTCCATTGTCACAATAGTAGGGAAGAGCAGGAAGTAAGTTGAGTCCTACCCTGAAATACCGTTTTTTGGAGATGGTGCCATAGCTGAGAGTAATTTCCATAAGTGGTTCAATATGTTCAAAAGCGGAAAATTTGATCCAAGAATGTTCCTGTTTACTGCAGTCTTTGATGATAAACCATTGCAAAAAGTGTTTATAAGCGATCCTGGTCATACAAAGTATCCCATTGTATGACGTTGTAAGACGATGATATGGGAATCGCTACTAGATTTGTGTTTATATTTATTTAACGGGAAAAAATGCTATCCACATAATCCATCTGTGATTCCTCGTTCAAATGATAAAAAAACGATGAAAAATGAAACATGAAGATCGTTTACAACAATGTTGCGCGAAACATGTCCCGTGAAACGTAAATGAGCAACCATTAAATACTAGGACTTGTGTTTCCATCTGAAGAATGTAATACTGCATATTTGATGGAATTGCAAAGGCATTGCGTATCAATTGATCCCTTTATGGAATCGGGCATTGAATTCAGACAGCTCCTGTTCCCAATTGTATCAATGAAAACGTCTGGAATTGGCCAATGAGAATGGTTTATTTTTCCATCTGGACAACGCCAAACCTTACATCTCTTGGAAAACAGGGCAGAAATTGGTAAAAACTTAGATGTTCGGGTTAATTCCTTATTTAAATCCATACAAAATTCTCTTAATCTACGGCATACCAATTTTCTGGAAGTCGTTGCACTTAGATGCGTTGATTGTTGTGTAGGATGGAATCATGTAGCATCATCAAAAATGGTGAAAATTAGTGGAACAAAATGATCTATATCTAGTTGAATAAATCTATTTAAAAATATCTAAATGTCTTTCAATTTCTTTGTAAAACGGTGCGACCCCTGAGTTCAGATCATTACTAGAATAGACACAATTTAGTAGGAACCGTCTTTTTCTAAGAATTCCAAGGACAACCAGTCTGAAGAAAATCGGAAAATAGTAATAGCTATTTAGGGGAGAAGAATTCATGAGATTCATTCATCGTAATCAAAGTGAAAATTCCAAAAATTCGATGTTGGTGAACTTAAAAATGAGTGAAAAACCTTTATAACTCTGTGGCTTTTGACGGAGAACAAATTCTATAATATGAATCTATTGATGCATTAAGAATGGACCAAAAAGATTCCAAAATAACTGGTAGGATTAAATGTCTAAAGAAGAATTTGGTTTTGTTGAAATCGTCAGGAGAGTGCTAGAATATTAAAGATACTTTCATTCTTCTCAAAGTAAAGGTAGCGGGTATTTTAAAAGACGCCCATCTACTTTTCATTTCTGCTAACTTTAGGGAAAAGATTTTGAGCGATGAGTTATAGAGAGAAAGGGGTAAAATACTGTTTAAATGGCGAAATACAGAAATAAATTTTTTAAAAATCTAAATGGCTTATGAATGGATAAAGCAACTTTGAAATCCCTTATTGCTCTTGTCGATAAATTTTCAGCCAAGAAATTGTTTTAATATCCGAACTCAATTTAAATTTTTAGTATCAAAAATATTGTATGAAGTTATAACACATTTTAATCCTTTAATCAAATGATGTCCTAAATAATAATAATAACAATAAATTCAAGAAGTTTTAAGAAAAAGCTGGAAAAGCAGTTATAGAAGATAAAAAGTCACCATCTATTTAAGTGCATAAAATTTTGGGAGAATATTTGGATTAATCCAAATCAATATGATCCATGCAGAATGAAGCAAACGTTAAAAATTATAGGTGAATAACATGTCTGTCCACCACGTACAAACTGATCACGTCTGTCCTGAATAAATGTACTTACTATTTTCTCGAAGCAAACTCATTCTTCCTGTGAAACAGAAGGGTCTCGAAGAGATTCATATGGTTGCAAAAATCAACTACTAATAAATAAAATGATCATGGAAAATTGCAAGAAAAAGGGGTAGAAATCTTATCACAGCTTGGATAGATTACGGTAAAGCCTTTGACTCGCTTGGATCCGTAAGACTTTGGAAATATAAAAGTCTCCTCAGTGATAGTAAATTTACTTAAATATAGCGGGGAACTGTGGAAAACAACATCACACTAAAGGTACTGCCACTTCCAATCGTTTGAATATCTGACGAGGGATCTTTTAATAAAACTCCCTATCTTTAATTAATATTTTGCATGGAATGAACAGGAATAAGTATACAGCATAAGATAGAAAGTTCTTAATCATCTATTCTATATGGATCATATCAAATTCTTTGCCAAAGGAGACAATGAGTTGAAGAGTATCGTCAATGCCGTAAAATGTTTCAGTGATGATATCGCTGTGGATTTCGGATTTGATAAATGTCTAAAAGTAACATAAAGAAAAGAGAGAATTATAGAAATAATCAATAGATCTAGACTTTGACACAAATATTAGAATAAGTCTATAAATACTTAGTAGTCAGCGAACGACATGGAGTACATCATACCTAAATGAAAACTACAGGCGTGTGCGTCTGGTATTAAACAGAATACCAGCCATAAACACTTCGGCTGTCCCTATAGTGCAGGACAGTTTAAACATACTTAATTGGTCCATAGCTGATATTATACGGAATTATGTCAAAACTTGCCACCGCATACATGATCTTAGGTTGGTGTTTATTGTCTGTATGTAGCCAGACTCGAAGGAAGCAGAGGATTAGTTCAACTGCAACTGTCTTAAAAAAGTGTAAAATTGGTCTCCAAAGATACGGGAAACTACAAAAACTGAATAATAGTTTGTGTTAAAGAATATTAAAGAAATATGATGTTTATTCTGTAATAAAGTAAGGCAAAATATTCAAAAGGGAATTTCAAGAGAGATGAAGAAATGCAAATAAACCATAATATACATAGTGCAGAATCAAATCACCTAAAAAAGAAAGCAAAACCAAATGCAATGTACCAAATGCAATGTACCAAATGCAATGTACCAAATGCAAAAACGAAGGAAAGATAAGCTGATCCATGGACAATACTCTGCTTTTAACACACTAGTTGATATAGACAAATCCCTCACTTATCAGTGGTTATGTAGAGTAAGGTTAAATGTTAAACCCGAAGGTTTTATCCTTGCTGCAAAAGACCAATGCTTGTGAACTAGAAATTACTAAGTACATATACTGAAAAACAATGTTAGCCCAAAATGCAGATTCTGAGATAAATATCCCGAAATAATTGATCATCTTGTATCCGGATGAACATTGTTAGCACCCATTAAATATAAAACTCAGCATGATAGAGTAGGCCAATATCTGCACTGCAAGAAACTGTTATGAACATCCTCCAGATACGGTTACAGACATAGGATCTGTAACAATTGTATGGGACCTTATAATGCACACAAACAGAACAATCAAAACTGATCGCTTAGACAACGTGACCAAAGAGCACAAGAACAGAATTTGCTTTCTTATTGACATCGTAGTCCTTGAAGATTGTAACATATATTTGAAGATTTTCCAAAAATCTATCAAAATACAAGGATCTTGAAATAGAAATCTCAAAACTGTTGCACATGAGGACATCAATAATTCCTGCAGTAGCTGGAGCACTCGGATTGATTGAAAATGGTACTGATAAATACATTAAAGGGATTCCTGGTGGCTTGTGACTTAAAGAGATACAAAAAGTTGTATTTACAAGTACAGCTCACAGATTACGAAGTGTGTTATCTATGCTAAATACGTGTGATCCTAGGGGTTTTTGGTGGGGGTGTTGATAAATGTTGATCAGAGGAAAATTTCATGAATCCATTTCTGACTTTACATCTCTTGTTGAGGAAATATGAAATATGTATACAACAGAAATCCAATGAAATAATAATAATAACAATAATAATAATAATAATAATAATAATAATGTCATTGTTATTAAAGACCACAAACAAAAAAGTGTCTCTTTATTGATATGGCAGTCCCTGCAGACTGCAATGTATCTTTGAAAATCTGTCAAAATACAAGGACCTTGAAATAGAAATCTCAAAAATGTGGCCAATGGGAACATCAACAATCCCTGTTGCAGTTGGAACACTAGGATTGATTTGAAAATATTCCAGTAGACTAATTGAAGGGAAGTCCATGCCTCAAAGTGATCCAAAAATTGTTCTGACAAGTACAGCCCACACTTTACGAAGGGCTTTATCTATGTAGTTTTTTTGTCAGTGGATGTGTCATGATGCCATTTCTAACCTTAGGTCCCTGGGCGGGACCCGGAAAGAAATGTCTAAACACTAGAAATCAAAGGAAATAAAAGTAATAATAATAATAATTCTAACTGACAGGGAAATAAAAGCCAACAGACTTGATATGTTCATAAAAGACAGGAAATTCAGGAATTATATGTTTATTGACATAGCAGTACCATCTGAGAGAAACATCTCCATAAAAATTATCGAGAAATTGTCCAAATTCAAAGGACCTGAAGATTAAGATTAACAGGATGTGGAGAATGAAAACTGAGACTGTACCAATAGTAATTGGAGCTCTGGACCTCGTGAAAAAAGAATGGACAATTTTACTAAAAATGATAAAAAAACGAGATATTTTGAAACTTTAATACTTGCAAGTGCTAAAGCAAGAGAAAAATCAACGATAACTAAACTTGCCAGATTGTGAATGTGTCTGCGTCATCGAACAATGGGTTGAAAAGTAGAGAAAACATGAAAAGGTAGTTGTCTTGTAATCGTAAAAAGCAGCCTAGCATGGAGTTTACAGTCATGACTGTTGTAGTTGGTGCACTTGGATCAGTCATAAAAACGCTAGAATGGAAATTAGTTGTTGAAGGAATCATTCATAATATGCTAATGTCTGCGATGATACCGAAAATGACTTAGCAAGCATCTAGTGAGAGAATATAATTCCAAGTAATAATAATAATTATTGTATGTGGTCTTCAGAATATGACAAGGGGAACAACAAGAGATCTTTTTAATGGTACAAAAATAATTAATGCAATAGAAATGGAAATAATTAAAAGGAAAAATATGAAAACTTTCAACTGAAAATGTGAAAAAAATGAAAAGCACAACAACTAAAAATACTATAAAATATAATACCTGGTTATCGCTCAACATTTGTCAAAACACGATTGAAAAATGTTTTCGAAATAATTTTTATTAACTCAAACCACCATCTTTATTCAAACAAATTGATTATCTCATACAACTTAATGCTATTGCTATTTACATTATTCGGACTATTGTCCTCATCTTAGTTGCCATATTTATCACAACGTTTCGGCCGATGTAATCTCCGGCCTTCTTCAGGTGGTTGTAATGTCGAACTGAACCCTTTATCTCGCTCTCTGGGGTAGAATGTTCTAGTTCCACGTTCCAAGTCTAATGGATGTCAGTTATCTCCTGTTAATTCACCTCTCCAAGTTCTCCACTCCTTTTATCAGGTATTGAACTCGCATTCTTTGGGTCTTGTCACTGGATCTAACCAACGCCTTTACCCACTGTGACATGTGTCCTTGAGGACCCTAGCGAGCTAAATAAAAGGTTTAATTCGACATTTTAACCACCTGAAGTCTGGAGCGTACATCGGCCGAAACGTTGCGATAAATATGTCAATAAAGATGAAACCAATAGCCCGAATAATGTAAATAGTATACAAAATACCTCATCTCAGAAATAGAAAAATTTAGTGTGATTGGTTTGTATATATATATATATATATATATATATATATATATGTATATATATATATATATATATATATATATATATATATATATATATATATATATATATATATATATATATATATATATATATATATATAAACCTGATACGCCTTTATTTCTTTTCCTCGTGTAAGCGTTCTATAGTTGGACTGCACAATACGTTAATTTCCTTGATCCGATAACCGGTTAGCTCTACTATAGTATTTCCTTCTCATTTTTTTTCTTTTATATCTTACCAAGTGGTGTAACTGAAGTTTCCCCTTGTCACTTTTAATTATGTCCGTTTTTTTTTTTATTGAAACAACATGACTGAATAAGTGATTCTGCAACAATTTATTCTTTAAGCCAAAAAAACTATGAAATTTCGTGAAAGGTCGTAATGTGCACTGGACATCGCTAGTTTCCGGTAATAAATTTCTATGTGTCTGATGCTATAACAAAAATGGTTGGTTGCTTGAATCATAACAAATGTCCTCCGCTATGTGTATCTCACTATGATTATAATTTGACTAAAATAAACCAAGTGTCTCAGGCAGACAGAAGAGGCAGATTAGACCACAGCAGTATTTAGAGCAGATAATGAGGAATAATATGAAGAAGAAAATAAAGAATGAAATAAAAAACGATTCAAAATCTACATGGTTGATGATAAGGACAATATCAGTCACCATTGCAGTCATTATTCGCTAAAAGTCGTTCTTCGGATGAAATAAGGGGCATTAACCAGCGAAAGACAAATAAATAGCTTTGGCCCGGAGATTGCTAGTATCAGCTATAGATTTTGAAGATTAACCTTAGAACGAGAATGAAAGGCAAATTGCTTTTTAAGTATGAGAAACAGATATGAAAACGGGCGTCTAGGAGAAAAAAGATAAGACGATAAAAGAGTTGATGACAGAAGAGAAAAATGACAAAGAACAAATAAAAAAGATAAAAATAGAAGTACAGTTGTTGAAGGCTATAAAAATAATGCTTCTCATATTAGTGTTTCTATTTCAATAACAAATAATACAAATTATCTTTATGATAATTATTAGGTTGGTGCAAAAATAATGACGTAATAATGTCGTTTTTTGAGGTTAAAAAATACGTCAAAAAACGACATTATTACGTCATTATTTTTGCACCCACCTAATATTATGTTTAGGATTCATGCGAAAATATGCTATTTCAAAGGAAGTTAAATGGAAGAAGAAAACAAAGATTTTGGTATCTGTTAATATGTGTATGAATTAAGAATGAACGAAGAAATTATCAGTTTAAGTAGGTAAAAAGATAGAAAATTCCGATTGTGGCCATAATTTTCAAGAATTCAAATTATACTAGAATATTTATACTTGATTCGCCCTTCAAAGTTAGGATGCTTGTATCAGTTGGTAGTTGCATAATTAAAAGAAAAACTTGTAGTTCCAATGAATGATTCATTTCATGGAAAGTATTTCGAAATATTTTGTCACTCCTTTAGTTTGAGTAGAACAATGCAAAGAAGCTAGAAACGCTTAAGAATTCAAATCAAGTGGAAAAAACCGATTTGATGACATAAAGTAAGACCATACGCTTTTTACTTTTAACGGAGACAAGCATCCTTAATTTTGATACGAACAAGTCATGGACCTCGCTTAAAAAAGCGTATACTCTTTGTAAACGTCATCAACTCGTTTTTTTTCCCTTGATTTGAATTCTTAAGCGTTTCTAGTTTCTTTGCGTTGTTTTACTCAAATTGAACGATTGACGAAGACTAGCAACAGCTAGTCGAAATATTTCCATAAAATAAATCAATCTTTATAATTACAAGTTTTCTTTTAATTAATTCGCCCTTACTTACCTGGCACATATCGGGTTAGGGTTTCTCATCTCTCAGTTACGGGCAGAGCGCACCTCAGTTGTGTCTCTTTCCGCGAACAGAGACGCAGCTGTGAAAATTACCGAGTGGTGCCCGCTCCCAGGGAACAGCTACAAGAAGCTGTACCCACCCAACTTCATTGCGATAAAAAAGTTGGTGGGGGTGGGGTCGATAGTCATACCGATGCCAGCGCAACTGGAGAATTTGGGGCCCTGGCCAGGGTTGATGCACTCGAGTTAATCTCGCCTTTGTGTTGCTTCACATCTCCGTAGAGAGACGGGGTACCTACTTAATTCAACTTCAGGGAAGAAAAGGAATAAAAATGGTTCAAAATGAAGATATAGAAAAGCGGTTTTTCGATACGGATTTCGGTTTTTCGATACGATAAGACGAACCGCTACGACAGATAATGAACACATCCCACTGGCTACAAATATTGAACATAAGTCTTACCCTAAAGTGATGGTTAGTATATTGGTCTTACAGATCGATTTGTGTATCACCTACGCTGAGAATATTCTCACTGAATTATTTGGGAAGGAGAGATTCTTTTTTTTTTTCAGCAGGAAATCTTGCTTGCTGAGGATTCGTAAATTCGCGTGCCAATGAGAAGGCACCGCTACTTCCTGCTTTTTCTTCTTTCTTTTTTTTTTTTTTTTTTTTTTTTTTTGTAAAACTTGTCATCGTCAACTGACATTATTACCTTTCAGAAATATGATATATTTCCAACAAATAGTGCGATTGATTTTTTTTTTATTTTGCTTTATTTTGTGTGTGGGGGGAGTGCTACTTTTTTTTAGTTGGGAATGAGATCTTTTTCCCCCTTTATCCATAACCTATTATCTTTTACATATATAATATTACAATCATGACATATTCATACGATAGTTTTATCTCTTTTGAACATCTCTGAACAAACAAGACACGATTTATGCAGAAATGTGTTTCATTTTCAAATCTGCTGTTAACATTCGATAGTATAAGCTCCAAGACAAACCAGTCAATTCTGATATCAATTCCTCTATAAACAAGCGACGGTTCTTATCAAGTGAAGCTTCTTAAGACTTCACTTTTTTCTTTCTTTTTTTTTTTTTTTTTTTTGCAGTTTAAGGTTACTCTAAAAATGACTTTTCATCCGGTTTGAAACTCAAATTCAATTTCGACTCTTGTTGTTAAATTCAAGCTTCTTGATTTAAAACAATTTGAAAGAGTCAAAAAGTTTCATCAGTAGTTTTACGTAAAAATGAAATCACCGATTCTCTCAATTCACAAACTGCATTATACGGAAGATAACTAACGCGTGACACATAACAATCTAATATTGAAGGACATCAATTTCACAGTCGATATTCGAATTCTGTTTCATGGAGGCCATATCACATCCTCCTCCTCCTCCTCCTCCTCCTCCTCATCCTCATCATCATCATCATCATCATTCTTTGATCTCCCTATTGTTGGTCGGAATTCTATTGATAATCCCTTTCCACACTGTTCCGTCCTGCATTGCTGTCCCAAGAGTCGAATTTCGTGAGAATGATGCCACAGAAATAAGATCCAAACTATTTGCCTGTCCGCTCGGTGGCAGTAGGTAGGTTTCCGGGAGGGTAGTTCATATAAGAGAAGGAAAACTCTGGTTGTAAACCTCCGCTAATTTGCGGCCATACCCAATCATGGGAAAGGCTTCGGGGGAAAAAAAAAAAACGAAGCCAAATCCGGAGTCCGCTTAAATTCAAATTCCAGGTTGGTATCTGACGCGGGATAATTCATTTCATGGCTTGAAAGGAGTCTTTATCCTTGGGTAGCAGTCGTTCTAGTGATAGCGACTCGACAAAAACACCCGGATGTAGGGTTCGCGTCCCACATTTTGTATCAGCTACCGAAAAAACTATCAGGTCAGTGCATACATACATACATACATACATACATACATACATACATACATACGTATATATTTACACCCATTGAAAAGTTGTCGGCCCGACTCGGTCTTCAAATATCAAATAAACAAAGACGAACCTACAAATTAGTTCGACTGTCCATAATTTTTTTATTCATTCGAAATCATGCAAGACATATAAATGAAATTTAGCTAATCTCAGAATAAATATTAAATCAACGTATATTAGAGAGTTAAGTTTAAATTGGAAGAAAGTATCTGTCATGAAATATTTCAAACATGCCACCAACACTTCATCTACTGGGCATCAGTAGGAGTTAAATTAAAGAAAATCCGAAGAAAAACGGGAATTAGATGCACTCTTACTCCAAAAGATTAAAAAAAATTTTAATCTGAAAAATACTGATTAATTAAAAGTGAATAGAATTTACTCATACGAAGATTCACTGAAATTGTCTTCCACAGGATTTAGACACCCCGGCCTTTTTCTAGTTTAGTTCTTGCTCATATTAAATTTCAGCTGAAACTAAGTGGTATATATAAGCATATAAATAAAGCCTTCAGACTCTCTCTCTCTCACTCTCTCTCTCTCCCTCTCACTCTCTCTCTTTCACTCTCTCTCTCTCTATATATATATATTATTTATATATTATATGCGCGGTACTTATTAGAAAGCGCTCAATATCAGAGATAGAGCTAACATATTTGGTTGGATAGATGTGATTTTGTGTCCCTGGGTTTCACGCTTTAGCGATCGTCAGTTTGTCTGACGATCGCTAAAGCGTGAAACCCAGGGTCACAAACTCACATCTATCCAACCATATATATATATATATATATATATATATATATATATATATATATATATATGTATTGTCATCCACAGACTGTTTTGCAGGTATCAAAGCTCATCAATGTGGCTAGACGTCTGGTTACCTCTAGTTAGGATTGAAACCCGGCTGAATTGGCGTCAGTCTGAGATTTCACCCCTAAGTGAATTTCAACCGTATTTATTTTTCGATAAACACACAGTGAATTAGAGGACTCGATTCGCTATACCGAAGTGTTTTGCATTATCAGCCGTAATAGTCACTGTTTACATGTATGTAGCTATGTATATAAGCAAATTTTGAAATATATTTTTGTCAGTAAGCTAGCGTCATCAGAAGAGATTTCTTTGATAATCCAAATTCCAAATTAGCGAAACGAAACGCGTTATTCTTAAGAATTCAAATGTTTGATTCCTTTGTCAATTGACTGTATTTGAACTAATTTCACTCTTAAGTCTTTCGCGTAGATTTAGTATTAATTTTTTAAGGAATTTAACTTTGATCTTAAAAGCAAGATTTTAATAAAAAGTTACCATGCTTTATTCAACCATTGAAACTGCTATAATCTCTGAATTCACGCTGATTAATATATTTAAATTAAAAGAAAACCATACGAAATATGTCAAACTGAATAATTTTAAATTATCTTATTTACATTCTATTCAATAGAATTTCTTTCATTTTTACGCATTTACAAAATTCATAGATTAGCTCTCCGCAAAGTTTCTAGAAATGTTCCGATATGTTCGGAGTTTTGGTGTTATCAATTTGAACACCGGCTAATCTATAGCAAGGCAGTATGTATCAACGTATTTCGAAAAGATTATGATCGTAGAAGCCAGAAGGTGAAAGATTCCATTTAAACAATTCTGTGGCTATTTAATGTCCCTCGATCTCTGATGTTAGCCGGCAATAACTGATGGAAAGTATCACTGTTTATCATGTACGGCGCAATTGCCGGTCAACAGTCCGTAATAATCGCAACCAAAATTATCTTTAGTTAAAACAAAGTTACACTGGTTTACATCTCATTCACATTGAATACAGAACATGTCAGATGCATTTGCAGATGTTCAGTTTAGCGCTCTTTTACTCCCATTGGGAATGGAATCAGAAAATCAATCAGGAAAGCTCTATTAACACCAAGACATACGACATCACTTCGATTCGTGACGTCAATAATTCGCCTGTGGCGGAGAAGAAATGTGGTTTCATTTGTTTCACGGTAATGCAGACCCCATGAGATAATAAACTGGATTGCCAACAATTCACCATACAGAGTGCTGGTCATTTCATACTTGCGGTGGGGTATTGTTTGGACCAGCTGGTTCGCTTAAATATGGCTCACTGATCCGTGACGGCTACATTTCACTATTTTCTGATCATTTGCATACACTCATAGATTCAATGAAATTCGAGAACCCAAACAACATATCCTCAGGAGGATGCATCATGTCATTGGGTCAAAGTTGGCTAGGTTGGATTGGACGTTCAGTGAATGGTTCGGCTACCACGTTCACTCGACATGAGCTTAATCGTGTGGAGGGTTCTATTAGCACGCTAGATTCTAAACTTAACAAAGATCAACTGTCGTCATCAGCTATTGAGAAGTCATCGAACGCAGGGTCATCTCTCCACACGTCTTCCGATTTGCAGCCTTTACCTGGATAAGAGATACCAGCCATCTCTTTCAAGATTTTTTAACATATAAGTGTATATATATATATATATATATATATATATATATATATATATATATATATATATATATATCAGCAGACCTTTCATTCTGTAGATTTCTTTCGTCTAGTAATGATATTATAGATAATGTGTCGTCCTTTCACAATTTATAGACATCATTAGCATTGCTGTAACGTTTGCTCTTAATATTCTCCACTTTACATTAGGATCTTTTTATTTTTCTTTTAATTCCCGCACATGGCTGGCTAATCTGACACGATTACTAAGGATTTTAATGATGACTTGTGATTATACCATCTCTACTTGAAGCTGCCTTCAGTAAACCCCACGTATATTTTGCTCTGGCCATTTGTATCTTTTACTTCGGCTTTGTAAATAACTCCGTCCGTTTTGGAAACTCCATCTAGATGACATTTATCTTTATCTCTGCAGTTATATGTCTCACTGTTAAAGATATCTTGTTGCACGTTAGCTTTGAAATTCCTGGTGTTTTGTCTTTTTAAACTAGTTTCCAAAGGTTCGATTTAACTGTATTTTATTAAAGATCTTGTTTAATTCGGAATTTTGGAGAGAAGTGTTTAATAATGTATTTGAAAAATATTTTCCCTATTTTACATTTCACCTCTAAATTAAAAGGGGGCGGCGGTAAACCAAACATTTTTTTTCTTTTCTTCCGAATTCCGGTTTGTCTAGTACACTAGTCTTGAGGAATGAACGAAATTCACTTTTCGCTGGCTGACCCACACCATGTGGCTTCATGCTTGAGCAAGCAACTCTTAGTAAATAATATGAATTTCTTTTGTATTCTTTTTAATTTCTTTTTATTTTCTTATCAAGTGATGAAGACACAAGTTTCACTGAAGAAAAAGAAATAAATAAGAGAAAACAGACATCGACAATTTGATAAACCTTTCTTGGCGTTCTCCCCATCATCTTCATCTTTATCAGTCCGGGCAACAAGAATAATAATGGCGATAAATGGACAGACGGCTGGTTGTGTGAGCGAGACAAAACTAAATGGAAATCAATGAACGTTTTATCTTGTCGCCTGCCAACAACTGGATGCTGTTCACGTGTGAAACGTAGCGCATCTTCCTAGCGTCCGAATCCATATCTTGGCCCACAACGTTTCTTTTACGACGAGCCTTACGTCATCTGGACTTTGAATTCAAAGAAATGCTGTTTATTTTCTTTATTATTTCTTCTCATCTGCTTTTTTTCCTCTTCTTATTTCCTTTTTCTCTTCTTGTTTTCTTCTTCTCTTATTCCTTTACCTTTTATCTTCTCCCGTTCTTTTATTGTTTCCTTTCTTCTTCTTCTTCTTCTTCTTCTTCTTCTTCTTCTTCTTCTTCTTCTTCTTCTTCTTCTTCTTCTTCTTCTTCTCCTTCTTCTTCTTCTCTATCATTTCATTAATTTTACTTTCTCCCCCATCTTGCTTCTATTCCTCTTCCTTTCTTCTTTTGATTAATCTCTTTTTTTTCTTTTTAACTCTTTCTCATAACATTTTATTAATGACCACGGTCAAGATTAGTATTGGGAATGACGTTAACTGCTTTTTAGGCTACGGGCCGCTCAAATACGGTAGATATGGCAGAGTGATATTTTTACATGTTCACTCATCCTCAAACTTCTCTATTAATTATCGTGGCATGCACTTATATGGGGGGACAAAACGATGCAGTAATTGCATTTATATCTTTCTGAACGTTATCCATGCGAGTTATACTTCATTTTTCTTCGCACGGAACATCACCTTGCGCATCACCGTTTCTACTAAGTTTTTATTATACATTATTATTGCCAGTAATACTAAGATTTACTCTTATCATATTACTTTTTTTAATCATTTCACCACAAGCAAGGCAATATATCCATTAATATACAAAGTGTTATTGTGAGTGAAATAATATGAGGAAAACATTATTAAAGAGCGGAAACAATAATAGTCATTAAGAAGAGAGAAGATAAGGATTAATATTGCATTGTTGAAGATCCAATTTAAATCGAAGATAAGAAACTGTTCGCATAGACCTTTTTTTCATCTAGCAATTTCAACTGTAAAATAATCAGATCTATTAGGTTGGTGCAAAAATAATGACGTAATAATGTCGTTTTTTGACGTTAAAAATACGTCAAAAAACGACAATATTACGTCATTATTTTTGCACCAACCTAATAGCTGCAAAACAACTATTTTGCTTAAATTCATAAATTCAAAGGACCAAAGAGAAAAGCTTTGAACAGAGCGATTATCGCGAAAATATTTATAGAAAAGGCACGGGGAGGCTACGTTATGGCGGTAGGCGAGTGACTGAAGCCGATATGGCACGTTAGAACCGATAACATGCCAAACTCATTCTGATGCATAAACAAATATTAGACGAATATTATGTGTCAGATACGATGAGTCTAAATTAGCAAAAGAATTGACGAATAAAAAATTCTGCTTTATAAGATGATAACACCTGCAACTCTTATACTTATTTAACAAACCATTGCATAGTAACCATTAGTCACAAGGACCATACATACGAGATGTTGTACGATGCTCGAAACTAGTATCGAACAAAGATTTTTTCAAGAGAGGTTCACAATTACTAGCAGCGAAGAGAAAGAGGCGACTATTGCGATCGGAATTCTCACGTTGATGCAGCCGAAATGGTGATTTAAGTGGGCTATCGCAGCTAAACAAGCAGATATGGATGAAGGAAAGGTTTGTTCCCTCAACTGAAATTTCCGAGGAGCATTGTACACGTTTTTACACAGTTTCACTCCAAGTGACGTTGCGAAGTAAATCACGAAATTAATCCTAATCAGTATGCTGATAACAGAAAGAAGTTTTTGAATAGCACTTTGCTGACTAATAGACGAGACAAAAGAAATATCAACAGATACGGCAGCATGATCTGAATTGCCAAGAGGACAATATTGCGATACTCGACAAGAGACAGGAGATGAGGCAAGGAACAGATTCAGAAGCATTCCAGATAAAGAAGCATTTTGATCAGAATTACTAGAGAAACGAGTCGGGAATTCAACTATTTGTCTGAGAGACTGAACAACAAAACAATTGAATGTTTGAATACTGGCAACATCAGTAATATTAGAGGGATTAATCCACATGATACAATGAGCCTTGAAATCATCAAATGCAAAGTTGAATGTAGAGAAAGAGCCATTTCTGCATTGTGAGATGTTCTACTTAATATTTTTACAGTCCTGCAAAGTGGAACGATAAAGGAAAAGAGGTAGCCAACAGCGATAAAGAAAGTCGACAGCACATGAAAGAAGCATCCTAAGATTCTAGAGACGAATATTTCTTGGATGTAAGTGCGAAGGCCATACCTATGTATGCTAGAAACGTTTCGACAAAGGACCTAGAACAGATAATTCACTGGTTGCAATTGTAGAGTTTTAAATTAGATTCACAGAGAGCTATCTGGAAAATGTTTCAAGAAAAAAAAGACTCTAAACTAAGGAAATTGTTACGAATACCACGGATAATGGAGAAAGAAAGAAAGAAAGACGAAGGCGGATTAGGTAATTTCTTGTTTATTTGTATATCTTTTAATTTAAAATGTCATTAATTAATTATTTTAATTTTTAAGGAGAAAGCAGACAAAATAATTATTACTATCAAGCGACTATGGCAATATAAATCGGGCGGAAGTGGGTTAAGACTAAAACCTATATGTGGCTTTAGGTTTGCACACCGAATGTACATGCATGGACACCTGTCCATTCAGGAAATAATGAATGCTGCTACAAATAATAACATTAAAAAGCAACTAGGGTCGATGAAATTACATGACTGTTTTATACATAACGTCATGCCTGTGTTCATCTGGAGGTTTAAGGAAATTGTAAAAGGTGGTAGAAATTTTAAGGAGATTGCTGGTCCCCAGTTTACATTAATAGCCAGAAGTCATCAAACGTGAACATAAAAATGCCTGAAATATTTCGAGATTCTTGATAAACTCCAAACAAGAATGTAGTCGATCCTGAGCAAGCATCTCTACTTCAGTCACGTCTCCACCGATATGCCGTGATTTCACTTATTCTACAAAGATTTTCATCGCAACTGCTCTGACGAAATGTTTTCCCTGTTGCCCGACTGTATGAATTTAACCGTACTGTTACACTATCGTGACAATGGTGACTTAGATTCCTCGCAAATCCCGGCTATGGAACTCCCTTCCGTTTACTTGCTTTCCTGATAACTAAAATCCTCAAAAATCTAAATACAACGTCAATCGCCATCTTCTGATTTCCTGAATCCTGTTCATCTTTTGTCTTCTAATTTCTCTTTCACTCCCTGTAATCCCCTGAGTACTAGTACCATTAACGCTTTGCTTGGCGTCAAATGATTAAAAATATAATGATGATAATATCAAAGCTTTGCTATCACCATTAAATCATCAAGATGGAAAAAGTCTAACAATTCAGCATTTGTATAAAGTACGAGGAAGCTGTCGATAATATTGTCTTAGTATGTTCAGGGCTGGCGATAACCAGGTGGTGAGGGCTTTCACAGGCACAACCTGGCAGTTTCATAATTGCACTGAAAATTTTGCAGGTGTTAGAAATAAAAAAAAAAAATGATACGAACAATTGTTGAACACCGCCTCTGAGAACAAGGAATTTATCAACCATTGATACATGCCCGTCCATACTTAGAAGTTGATAAAAACCAATAAGCCTGACATCAATACCAAGGAAAGAAAAGAGATCCTTGTTCGTCGGAATAGGAAACTCATTTGGATAAAACACTTCAAAGGCTCACAAAACGTGCATTGTAAAAGAAATTGCGAATGAGATCAATGGGAGTTTTGGAATATGTAGACAAAAAAAATGGAAGAAGATATAGTAGTTTTTGAACTCAAAGAAACGAGAAGAATAAAGATGTCCGTAGCTGATGACGCTTTGCTTACTTCTTTATACACGCTACTGAGATCACAATTTTCAGAGCAGCCGGCATACTATAGAAATACTATCAAACACGCAACCTTAACCAGTCGTCGCCTCTAATGGATGTAAAGAAGAGGAAAATAAACTTCTTGCTGTATTGTTATCTGTCTATATTTCTGAGATGAGGTATTATGTACACTATTTACATTATTTGGACTATTGTCCTCATATTTGACGCCATATTTATTACAACGTTTCGGCCGTTGTACGCTCCAGCCTTCTTCAGGTGGTTGGAATGTCGAACTGAACCCTTTATTTCGCTCATTGGAGTAGACTGATCTAGTTCCACGTGCCATGTTTAATGGATGTAAGTTCTCAGTTATCTCCTGCTTAATTCCCTCTCTTCATGCGGTGGAGAACTTGGAGAGGGGAATTAACAGGAGATAACTGATAACTGACATCCATTAGGCATGGCACGTGGAACAAGAACAGTCTACCCCAGTGAGCAAAATAAAGGGTTCAGTTCGACATTCCAACCACCTTACGAAGGCCAGAGTATACAACGGCCGAAACAAAGATGAGGACAATAGTCCGAATATTGTTGCCATATTTCGATTTACTGCATGTGATTTGTATAGCCTAATTAGCCTGCGTGTCAGGAAGGGTGTATTGTTTTTTCGTATATATGTATTCAAGCGTCACTTTATTGGCGTGCTGCTCTCAGACTCAACAATAATGATGATGATAATGATGATGATGATGATGACCAAAGATATGGAATATGTGATCAGCGTGTTGGGAACAATGAATTTCTCTTTGTCTGATCTTGACAGCGAAGATTGACCTATAATCGAACAGCATCGGCATTAGAAAATATACTTAAAAATGGATTAAACCTGAAAATGAACCATTCACAGAATGGCATAAAGAACTTTAGAGACAGACATATATCCCAGTAAGCGATTGAACTGAACATAAACAAAAAGATAATAACAATAAGCAAAATAATAAAGAGGTCGCTCATTTTCCTTGTTGCCTATGGACGAAGTATGGACTTGAAGTCGATGACAAATGGTAACGCCACAGGCAGAGAACTTGCTCGAAAAAGTCAAAATCAAGATATTGCAATTTTTTTAAATCCAAACAAAACGCGTTCTTCAGGTCACCAATCCAGACATCTTCGTTGTTGACAAAGAAACAAGAAATTTTTGTTTCTAATTGCTGTGTCCTTGATGACTATAATATCAAGGTCAAAGAAATTGACGACCTTAAGAAATACACCAATGTCTCAAATCATTGTGACAGAACATGGGACGTTCAGCCCGTCACTCTCCTTAGTTATCAATGGGAAATTGGGGTAAAACATACTGTCAGTCGCTTAGGATTATCCTTAGAAAGGTGTTATCTGTTTGAGATCGTACAATCATGATTCCAGATTTACGGTTGAAAACGAAAACAGTGCAAACGCCGGCAATAATAACAAAAACAACTACAATCTGAGTGAAAAATATATGTAAAGCATAAAAAAAGCTGCAAAATACTTAAAAACAAAAGCAAAGGCAACCGTCCAGATACAGAAACGATGACAAGTTAAACCGCTTCAGGGTCAATACACTGACCGTACCAAACAAGCTGATGAGCACGTAGTCGAGAAATGGGCCTGTCGCCGAGTGATTAGTACCTTCACATTCTTACAATAAAACCCAGATTTGAATCTCACCATGGTCAATTTGTAAGGCAGGAAACTTCCTGATGTTATCGGACTGGTGGGGTCGATAACAGTGTGCGTAAACTTTGAAAAGTGCCTGAAAACCATACCATAGGTTGACCCAAACCTTGTGAGTGGAATTGGGTGCCGCCGATAGATGTGCTAGCAGGAAGTTGCAAGTCATCGTGGCCAAGGGCTTGAGCAAGCTGGCCTTGTTCAAATTGTTGATTGTTGAATCTTTCCCAGAAACTATAACTAAGGTCTGCTCAACATAGTTCAAATATAAAACACAGGTGGGATCTGTGAGTGTTGAATAGGCATTAATGCGCCTGAACAAGAGACTTCAATAGGGATTGGCTAGCCGCCCTAGTAGACTGGTATCCTCGGATACGAGTGGCCAGCTATACCAAACAAGCTGATGTAGACAAATCCCATACCCATCAGTGTCTACATAGTGCAGGGTTAAAAGCTGAAACCGAAAGTTTTATACTTGCTGCACATGACCAATGCTTGCTAAGTAAAAATTACCAAACACACATACGGGAAAATTCTGTTAGCCAAAAATAGAGATTCTGTTATAAATATCCAGAAACAATTCGCCATTTTTATCAGGTTGCGCGTTATTGTCAACTACGGAATATAAAATTCGGCATAACAGAGAAGGCCATTATCTGTACTGGAAAATCTGCAACATTTACGGAAACGAAACCACAAGAAAACCACCCACACCTGCTTAGAGAGATAGGATTTGTAACAATCTTATGGGAATTTACAATACCCACATAGACAGAACAATCAGAGCTAAATGCCCAGACATTGAAGACCGCAAAAACAAAATGTGCCTTCTTATTGACATGGCTGTTCCTGCAGAATCAAAATACAAGGACCTTGAAATTGAAATGTGGCACATGAGGACATCAACAATTGCAGTTGTAGTTGGAATCCTCGGATTGATTGGAAAAGATTCCCCCATAGACTTATTGAACGGATTCCTGGTAGCCCATGCCTTAAAGAAATACAAAAAAAATGTTCTCACAAGTAGACCTTACGAAAGTAGACCTTACGAAAGGTTTTATCCATGTAAAATATGTGATTTTTTTTCAAAATTGCTCAGTGGAAAATATCATGATGTCATTTCTGACCTTAGGTCTCTGGTTGGGACCCGGAAAGAAATGAGTAGACACCAGAAATCAAAGTAAATATTATTATTATTATTATTATCATTTTTATTTTCTTTGCTTTCTGGCGTTTACACATTTCTTTCCGGGTCCCACCCAGGGACCTAAGGTTAGAAATGGCATCATGACACTTTTCACTGACAAAAAAAAAAAATAAAATAAAATAATTACATAGATAGAGCCCTTCGTAAAGTGTGGGCTGTACTTGTCAGAACAATTTTTTGTATCTCCTTGAGGCATGGGCTTCCAGGAATCCCTGCAATTAGTCTACTGCAATCTTTTCCAACCAGTCCTAGGGCTCCAACTACAACAGGGATTGTTGATGTTCCCATATGCCACATTTTCGAGACCTCTATTTCAAGGTCCTTGTATTTTGACAGCTTTTTGAATATCTTCAAAGATACATTGCAGTCAGCAGGGACTGCCATATCATTATTATTATTATCATTATTATTATTATTATTATTATTATTATTATTATTATTATTAATAATAATAATAATAATAATAATAATAATAATAGTTGGCTTCGAAGGATATAAAATAGGCATGACTGGATAAGGGAAGTTATCTGCTAGGATCTGTGTAAACGTATCGGGTTTGACCATATAAATAAATAATATATATATATATATATATCGAAATAAAATCTCTATTAGAAAAGTCAGAGAGAAATAAAGATGTATCAATCAGAGTGAGTTGCCCATAGTTCATCATTTTCACCAAGGAGAAAAGTTGTCCTTCGATTCCGTTATCTTGCTGACAACAGACTAACTTTAAAAAGGAGGGAAATGCTGAAAAACGTACAAATCTTGTTAAAAAAAAACAACAAAAAAACAAAAAAACAAACAGAAAACATTAAGGAATATGAAAATTAAATTTCTAACCAACACTACTGGCTCGCTAGAAATTGTCCTAAAAAGCTTTGCAAAAAGATTGGGGAAAGTTAAAGATCTGGAAAATGTACTTACGCGATATATCGTAGTAATCTTAATTGCGTTCTCTTCCTCGTATTTAAACTGATTAAGATTAACCCAATATTTGTTTCAATTCGATGTCGAATCATATTCGTTTCAGATGTTCAGCAAGCTTAATCATGGTAAATGTTATTAAAATTTGCGCCCTATGTTGACTGAGAAGTATCCTATTAAGATTTCGTACTTTTATAAATATTTTTATAGACGCGAGGACCATCGCAGTTTTGCTAGGTGCAATCTTGTCTGGAATCTTAAATTCCTTCAATGTGGCTGTTAGGGCCTTTACTATTCAACCAAATGGTTTTGATTACAAACCTATCAAGTCCTACAGCTTTTTTAGTTCTTAAGTAATATCTTTCTATGTTATTACTAGTTTTTCTTTTTTTTCATCTCTATTTGCTGACATGAGCGCGTCTATGATGTGTTTCCTTATTCACAATAAACAAACTAATTTTTTAATTGATCATTTTGTATAAAAAGAAATTAAACTGTGTTATTCTTTTATTTATTGTAGAACTTATAGTTTGATGACCTTCAGCCCACGTTTGAACAGAAGTATTTTGCATAATTCCTACTGAATCATTATTCACACCCTGTCATTCTTATGATTTATTTCATACGCTCGTCGCTTCCTCCAAATTCACTAGTTGACTAATTTGCCTCAAACATTCGACCAAATTAAATGATAATTTTATAAATCCTTTCTTGATAAATTTTAATCCACTAGGAATTAAATAAAAAGTTTCACATCAAACAGAATTTTATCCACTAGGAATTAAATAAAAAAAAGTTCTTTCTCTTTCACATCCTAGAGATGCAAAATGATGCTTTGATTATGACACGCTGAATACCAGATTCTAAAAAAACTGCAACTTTATAGCGATCTTAATCCATGTGGACTTCAATGCTCTTCTAGGCTTAACTTTTCTTCAGGTGTCTAATACTGTCAGTCTCACAGAAATAAATCATTAAAACTCTTCACAGTGTCCAAATGTTTAAAGTCATGTCTCCCACTTTGCGGTTCTCAAATAAAGTTTTGATATCTTTTCATTATTTCCAGTTGATATTTTTTTATTCTTCTTTTGTATTTGCAAAGTTTTACATTTTACTGTATTGTGCAATAGATTTGATAAATAATTGCACTTTTGAAGGAATTTCGAAGATATCTATTTTATTCATTTCTTCTTCGTCCATTTGCCATCATTCTTGCTTTCTTCATTTATTTCTTTTCGCGTTTTTATTATTATTTATTGATTTCTTTACGTCATCTTTCTCTTTGCCTTTCCATGCCTGCCAAATTTTTTTGCGGCATTTTCCTCTTCACACCCTCCAGAAATTTCCCGCTTTTCTTCCCGCCCGTCAGCCAATGTTTTATTGCTATTCTAACAACATCCCAGCAATTCCCGCCAAAAAGAAACCAATTTGACTTGTCTCGTTGTAACGCATCATGTCTCTTCAGCCTAAAACCAACTCGATTTGCCACCTCCATTTTTCTGCTTTTCGTTCCTATTCACAGTCATTTTGCGCCGGTTTTCTCCCCCTACCTTTCATTCGTTCGGTCATCTTCCGTTCAATAGAGTCATTCCTGTCTAAACTTTTCCTTTTTTTTTTTATCTATATATTTTCTAGGAATTGTTCATGTATATATTATTTTATTTAGTTTCTCTGTTGTTTCTTTTTTTTTATTTTACACTTATTTAATGTCGGCCTTTTATGTCTCTTTTTCATTTTTTCGTATTTTTCC
>OZ010573.1:145617054-145634554 GCA_963932145.1 Acanthosepion lycidas
ATAACGGCCGAAAGTATGCAAGCCGAGAGGCAGACACGCTGTTGAGTAAGCGACCAAAGAAAGAAATTATTGTAAAGCCTCCTTACAAAACCAGCCGGAATAAATCAATACAAAGAAGACAAATGAAAACAGTTTCTATTCAGACCACACGGCTATCGCAAAATTTAAACGCTCGCATATAGGAAACACGGAGAGTAGATACATAATGGATATAAAACATTCCGTTTACCTACAAGAAATTATAACGATGGAGCTCTCAGTGACGATCGGTCTCACTCTAATAGCGAATTTAATTGATTGTAACTTATTAATAGCAACTGGTCTCTAACATAGAAAAAGACTGGCATAGACCGACATAAAAATGTCTTACTCATAATTAAGTAATTCATCGAGTCTAGAAGAAACCACAACAGAATGCAGAAAGCACTGGACAGCCGTTTCGTCCGATATTTAGGACTAATCAGCAATGCCCATCCACTACCGAGAATTGAAACCCCGGACAGTTACGATAGGAGGCAAGCGCCATACCAACTTTACCAACGGACCTCGGTGACGAAATGGTAACGAATTAGACTCGATAAAGCGTCGCTCGATCTCATATTCCGTGGTGGAACTCATCCGAGTTTCTCTTTTACCCATAGGACTATGTCATTACAAGCTACGAGTACTATCCCCAAGCCGCTCAGTCCCATTTCTATCTCTATATCCTTGCTTAAACCGGCGTCTAATGCTCTGGACTGAGCGGTTTGGGGAAAGTAGTCGTGGCTCGTGGGGGCACAGTCCTATGGGTAAAAGAGAAACTCAGATTTCCACCAAGAATATGTGATTGAGCGGCGCTATATCGAGTCTAATTTTTGACCTCTTCGTCACTGGGACCCGTTGGTATAGTTGCTATGGCGCTTGCCTCCTATCGTAAATGCTCGGGTTTCAATTCTCGGTAGTGGATGCGCACTGCTCATGAGTCCCGAATATAGAAGACAGAAGATGTCGATTAACGTTGCATTTAAATTTTTGAGGGAAACGGAAGGGAGTTCCACAGGCAGGAAGTGCGAGAAAAACTGTTGGAACAGAAGTGGAAATAACATTTATCTATTTGCATCGTTATTTTGGTTGGGAACCAAAAACTAATGAACCTTTGCAGATCGACAGAAGGTACTCGGCCGAAAACGTTGTGTCTATAATAAGAACTATCATAATCTAAATGAGAAAAATATTTCAAAGAAATTAAAGTGCATTTTTATTTATTCTAAGATTTGCCTGAATTCAAGACGAAGAAAATGAGCAAATGGCCGCCATTTTAATATTTTTCGAATATCAGTCTAAAATAGTTTAACTTTGCAAATTGTTAAGTTACTAGTATAGTGCCCATCAAAGATAAAAGGATTATTTAGTACGTATCAATACCAGAGTATCTTTTTTCTATGTCTAAAATTGAAGTGTCCTTCTCTGACATTAGGGATGTGATGGATAGTACCTAGGAGTAAGAAATTGTTGAAACGAGTTCGAATTCCAGTTGGGGTCGTTACATTCTATTACATGCATATACACTTTGCAGGTATGAATCCATTTCTTCTCCCAGCTATCAGTTAAATAGTAGGATTTATATCTGATAATATCATTGTTACTCTCAAAAGAATATTACCTCAAAACAAAAAAAAATATTCTTACAATAAATAACACACAAAGGGTTGATAAACCATAAAAAACAAATCAATAAATCTCTGACATTGGCCGAGGATCAATGTAGTATCTGTGGCTTTTACTTAATTAGTATTCCCAACTTAAATCTACGGTGATTTTCCTAAGCAACATAATAATGATGTACTTATGAAACTTAATTCCACTTCATACGGATAGGATTCACTTGTTAATTTTATATATTTTTCTTTAAAAGTTATGGACAGAAATATAATAAAACATACAAAAAAGATGGTTATATATTGTACACTAATTCATAATTGTGCAATATCCTGTGAGAATCAAGAACATTATATTAGGGAAAATGATCCACCAGATATGTCTACTGAATACCACTAAATATATGCTGAATTCATTTCCTATCCGTATGCAAGTGGTTTGCTGCCAATATAGCTGCTGGGTTATTCTAATATCCTTCACAAATATGTTGTGATTAACGAGCAGTTCCAACAGATCTTTGTGGTATACTTTATTGAATACCTTGGCATAATCTATAAAACACAGGTATATGTTCTGCATTTGTATTGTGTTTTCTGATAACATTCTAAGCATAAATATCATGTTCCTTGTTCCAGTGTCTTTGACAAACCCACACTATTCTTGTCCTATTTACAGTCTGATTCTGCTGCATACTCTATTCATCAGAATTTGGATAATTAGTTTTCTTATATGGTTTATTAGTCTGATTGTAAAAAGGATTAGAAAGAAGTAAATCTATATTTTTTAAGGTTTTATTGAAATTTTATTTAAGTTTCCACATGTCCTCCATCATTAGCAATACAAACGGTAATACGATTTTGAAGTTCACGGAAAACATTTGCCAACTTATTTACAGTAATGCGTGAAATCACATTAGTTATTTTAGCTATACTTAAAACTAGGTACATTAAACTTTGTAACATTTTTTACAGATTATTTCTATCGCAAATACAAATAAAGTTAATAATTAAGAATAAGAGGGAAACGAAAATTTGACAGTTTGAATAAATGGATAGGAAAGACTACAATTGGAAACTGGCGTGAATTACTTCCCTAATCTTCTTCTTGTCTTCTTGTTCGTGTTCTTGCTATTCTTGTTCTTGCTCTTTTTGTTGTTCTTCTTCTTCTTCTTCTTGTGCCTCTTGTTGTTCTTATTGTTCCTGTTTCTGTTTTTTGTCCTTGTTCTTCTTCTTCTTCTTCTTATTCTTGTTGTTGTTGTTCTTCTTCTTCTTCTTGTACTTCTTCTTGTTTTTCTTGTTCTTGTTCCTGTGCTTCTTGTTCTTGTTCTTGTTCTTGTTTTTCTTCTTGTTCTTGTTCTTTTTGTTCTTGTTGTTTTATTGCTGTTCTTGTTTTGTTTTTGTTTTTTTGTTGTTGTTCTTGTTCTTATTCTTGTTCCTGTTCTTTTTGTTGTTCTGGTTCTTGTTGTTCGTCTTCTTGTCTCTCTTGTTGTTCTTATTGTTCCTGTTCCTATTTTTCTTGTTCTTGTTCTTCTTGTTCTTGTTCGTTTTGTTCTTGTTCTTATTCTACTTGTTCTTCTTATTCTTGTTGTTGTTGTTGTTGTTGTTCTTCTTCTTCTTCTTCTTCTTCTTCTTCTTCTTCTTCTTCTTCTTGTTGTTCTTCTTCTTGTTCAAGGCGTAAGCGATCGTAATTTTCTATTAATTTTAGCTCTTATTAAGCTTAGTCTTTTTTCTCTCTCTCCTAATCCCTTTTCTGCCAACCAGTTACACAAACAAGTTTGGTAGTTTATACGCTACTTTCCCTTGTCTCTTTTTTACTTCAATGTATACTGTGAGCCTCGTATTTTATAAGCCGTCTTTCCTCTGCATGCGTTAGAAGTTTCAATTGTCTCTTTCTGATTCTAATTCTAATACAATCCCTTTTATTGCAATTTCCCCATGGATTTTTAATTTCTCATCTGTTCAATCCATGGTATTCTCAGCATCCTTCTGTAGAAGCACATTTCTGTTGCAACAGATCTCTTCTTTATCTGTGTTGAGACTGTCCAACATTCACTGCCACAAGAGAGGACCCATAATATATAACAGTGCAGTAGTCATTACTTTTTCCAAATCTTCCTGTGTCTTGATACTCTGCTTAGCTTTTGGAATGCATCTTTCGCTATACCAATGCACCTTAGGATTCCACTGACGGATTTTCCGTCCTTTGATAAAGCACATCAGAAATAACACAAGATAGAAATTTGTAGAGAATCATGATCGTCTTCGTCCTTTATCAAACCTTTTTGGGCTATTTAAAACTGAAACGTATTCCAAGCCGTGGGAAGTGATTTACAGTACCCGATGTTCCACCAAAGTTCTGACTCAGCACTTCTTAACTTCGGTGATGAAACGCAAACCAATGCCTTCAACGTGATTTGATTGTAGGCATCCTGAAATGCAACAGGCAAATTAAAGAAAAACAACAAGAATTTAAAGGAAGATGCTAGAAATTTATATATTTTCCACTGGTGTCATATGCCAGTGTTAGGATTCCCATAAAACGCTACAATGACACTAATTTACAAAGCCTTTCAGTGCTTTTTATTTGCTGAAAGGAAAACATAATTCCTACTACGCTACCTGCTCCAAAAACTGCACAACCAACAACCTTTTATGTAAAACCAACTTTATATTAGATTTCGAATTTTAGAACCGAAACAAGGATATGTGAACGAAATAAATCAACTAATGAAATAAAGAAACTCAAGGTTAAAACAATTAATAATTGAAAGCATTAGCCTTACCTATATGACGAACTAGAAAAAAAAAACAGTTTCATCGTTATTTGACTTCTTAGAAGCTACCAGTATATTATGAATAGATAGCTTTTTTATTGCTCACAAGGCACAAGACACACTCGAGATCTAGCTCATATAAAGAAGCGAAGATTGCCCGATGATCGCCTAAGGCACAAAATTGACATTCACCATGCAGTAATTTTTATTTATATCTATCTATCTATCTATCTATATATATATATATATATATATATATATATGTGTGTGTGTGTGTGTGTGTGTTTATATATGTATACACATTTACGGATATATATATATATATATATATGTGTGTATGTATACACAGACACACACATATATATAGATAGATAGGTGTGTGTGTGTGTGTGTGTTGAAAGAGTTATATAGAAATCTCTAGAAAGAAACACACTGAGAAAGACAAGTCATTGGATAGAATTGGTGAATGCTAAAAGAATCGTCTTAGTTCTATAAATCTGCTGAATACGTCATAAATATTCTTGCTAAATCAGCGATAATGATGCCATTTTAACCGTCTGTTTCAATTCTCTATTTCAAGTTCAATCCCATATTTCCTTTCTCCTACTTCCGTCTTTTCAAAAACCTCATCTTCTTTATGCTTTATCGGAGAACCTTCTAATGCCTAAATCCCTTAAACGTTCTTCAACGCTTCTTATTTTTCTCGTTTTATCTCATTATTTTTTTTCTTCTTAGTATCTTAATCTATCTTTCCTTCTTCCTCTTGCTATCATTTATATATGAATGAATTTCATGATTATTTAATGCCTCACAAGAAATAAGAAATTGTCGAGTCAGTTTGTTCATATAATGACGAATATCTTACTCTTGCTAAAGGATGTTTAACTAGAATTAAATTGAGCTCCTATCTTTCTTATGTTTTCATTCGGTTTCATTCATAATTTTTCGTAACATAATAAGCGAATGCAAGGTATAGAACGTTAAAGTGAAACTAGTGAATATATAAGAAGGAAATAATAAGATAAATCGAAAAGGTTAGTTTTTCTCATTGCAATGCAGCCTGATCCCCGAAGGTGGTGCGGCGAGCTGATTAAAATCTCGCAGTGAATCCTGTTCTCGAACTGCATTAGATTAGAACGATCTGCGTATTTTAAGGGCTTCTGATATCCATCTTGCTTGCGCTCTCTTGGTTTCTATCGTGTGGTGGCGGGCGTGAGTCAGGCTGAATTGCTTGCTTTTCACGAAATCAGACAAACGCAATGAAAGGAATCAAATAGAAAAAGGATAATGTGATGGCGTGGATTTCCAGCTAATATATTTGTTTTTATTTAGATATATGTCCTTTTCAGCGCACAATCAGACACATATATTCAGGTGTCGTTACCTCTGTAATGTTATACATATATATATATATATATATATATATATATATATATATATAAGAATTTTGCACACACACAAAAACATCTAGCCATTTCAACCGTTTAAATTCTTAAACTCTACATACCACAGAGGAAATAACATATTTATAGAAAAGGCACAAGGACTGAAGGTGATATGCCAGGTCAATACCAATAACATTGCATATTCTTCTTTGTATTTTCTTATGAACCGCTAAATACATAGCACAAGCAGTAGACGACCTGTGGCAACAATATTTAATACATGAATGAATGGTAGACTTATAAATGAGTAAGACAGACTATGGCGAGAAAAATTCTCTAGCATGACAACGTGTAGCAATAATCCTAGCAGCACATCTAAAAACTGATTCAATATAATCTTTCCACATCATGTCAACAGAAAACGTTAGCCTGGGAAGGTGCAAGAAGATATTCTCTCGCGGATTAGCACCAGTTATGCTGATGGGAGGTAAAAGAGAACAATTTCGTTTCGGAGGCGTTAAAATTCGGTACGGTCCCTTGCTTGTTATTCTGTAGCACCAGTCCATAAGATTCAAAGAAGAATTGTTTTCGATAAGACCCACATGAGACACAAGATTAATATCGGGATTATTAGTTTCAAGCACAAAGCCATCATCAGTCACTCAAAATATAAAGATCATGTAAGCCATTGTTATTACTATTGTTCATGAATTGATATTATGGAGTTATGGCCATGGACTAAACAGAGCAAAATTCAGGAAATATATATAAATAATACTTTTGACCGACTTCAAAGTTTCAATATCATAGAATCTACAGTATCAGTAGAGTCCACTCTGCCTATTCATCTTTGCTGGTAGATGTCAGCCAGTGCCTCGCGGTGACTAAAATGTGCTGCAGCCCCATCGTATATGAACAACATGCGTGACATCCTCTAGCAGGTCTGTAAGTATATTCGAAATAAAGTCCTTGTATCAGCTCCTGTAAGACGTACAGGGAGAACATATTGACCTACCAGGCAGTCACTAATTCCAGCCTACATATTAATCGTAAACTGACGCGGGTGTCTAGCCATGGGAATTCCCAACCGTCCACAAATGTTGGTTGTGCAAATTTGTTATTCCATCTCTTCCAAATGTTGCCTCATCCTTAAATCAGACTGAAGAGACAAACAACGCATAGACAGTTTGTGCAATAAACCATCGGCAGAAGTTCTCCTGTAGTGAGTAATCGGAGGCTGAAAAACGCTGCACTGATTGCAAATGATACGGATACAGGAGCTGTTCTTGAATCACCCTCCATTCGGTACGATGAGATGTACAACATTCTAGGGCATAGCTTTTGGCGCCACTGTCACAGCAACGCGACGATAAACAGCATCAAAGGTTAGACGCCTCGGCCGCCTTTGGCCTGGAAATGTAACCTGATACAGCCGTGCAGCCTCATGTCCACTACCATTCGCGCGGTGTATATAAAAATCGTATCTGCCTGTACACAATATGATTGTCTTACCATTGTTAAACTGAATACTTCTCAGATAAGTCACTACTATACAGGTTAAACGTTGAACGTTGACTAACGACAGATATACACGAATAACAAATGTAACTTAGTCTAAATGACAATACACCACAATCTACCGTAAACTTACTCTAAAATTAATAATTTGCAAAATCATTTTTATACACCTCTTATTTATATACATATGTGTGTGTGTGTGCATACATATACACAAACTCACAAACACACGTATATATATATATATATATATATATATATATATATATATATATATATATACATATATATGTGTGTGTAATTCTGTTTGCTATATTACAGAGCACGCCAGATAATTGAGAACAAATATATAAAATAAAAAAGACCTTTTTCATTTCAAAATTATTTTTAGACAGATGGTTGTCCGAATGGATAGACAATTACATACATTACATATATCTACCAAACTATTATCATAAATGGTATGAACCAAAACAAAGTTGTTTTAAAAGTCTTCATGACACGTTTCAAATGTCAAAGGTGTTTAATTGTCCAAATGGCCTTCCATACTTGCTGACATCATACATTCTCATTAACAAATAATTTATAAATATTAAAGCAGGTAAAAAAACAGAATTAGGCAAAAATGTTGATATATATTTTTGTTCATAAAACATTTTAGTGTGAATAGTTTCGCTTGTATATATCATATATCTATAATGCAAACTTGTATAATATTCCAATATTTATTTGCTGAGGTATTTTCTTTTCAACATTAACTTTTTCCTTGTATAGACCTATCGATCAAACACTTGAAATACTTGAGAACTATATTTGAAAACAGATATATGAAAATCTTCTAACACTAGTAAGGACTTAAATTATAAACTCACAGTCACTTAATTAAATACAGAAGAATAAATGAATATGTTTTGAAGTATTATATTATTTTCCAATATCTGGCTGAATTTCGAAAACGGCACTGGTTGTCATTTGTCTCAAGCAATTTGCTTAAATCATATAAAATTTATTAAGAACATGAGATATTTTTGAGATTTTCAAAGATATTTACATTGAATAAGATATTTTCTTCTCGATATTATTAACATGATCAATGCAATAATCTAGAAAGATATTAATTCTGCAGATGCTGTTAATGATGATGATCATCATCATCTTCATTATCATCGCCATCCTAATTCCATTGACCGGTTGTAGTTGTAGGGTTGTTGTGCGCATGAGTACTTAACCAAAGCCAGGTCTGATCAGAGCCAATGTCCTCCAACTTTGAGGTTCGTCTTGGTGAAGGACACGGGGACATTGAATCATTAAAGAGACGGCCCTGCCCAGACGATGACGTGTCATTACCGTCCAATGTGTCATTGAATTCCATTGATTCACTGACTTTTAACGAATAGTAACAATGGTTCAAATATTTTCTGTTGATTTTTCATAAAAGCCTTTGACAGTTGAATAAAATACTAAATTGCAAATGTACTCATTTTTATATCTTGTACGTAAATAATCTTTATATTAGAATATTCTCTCATTTGTTTTTAACAGGGTATAAAGCTTGTTAAAAATTGAATTAACTTTTATATGCGATTTGTGTTTCAAAATCACTAATATATATATATGTGTGTGTGTGTGTTTGTGTGTGTTTGTGTGTGTATGTGTAGAGACAGAGAAAAAGGAAACACAGACAAGTGTAGAGGCACAGACTAACAGGTAAATGTTGATATAATAGCATGTGTCTATATATATATATATATATATATATATATATATATATATATATATATATATATATATATATATATATATGAGTCTGTGCGTGTCTGTGTGCACGCGCTTATGTCTAAATCTCTGGCGTTGTAAATTCCCTAATGTGTTTACACGCGTAAATTGTAGGTGTTTAAGATGTAAATATAATAAAATCATTTAAGTTTACCCATTTGTTCACTACTCTGTGAAGGCTTTGTTTTCATATTAACACTTTCCACAAGGCTGCATTTTACGCAAATTCACAGCCCACGAGATTTCAATAAGAAACTGCATTATGGCTGTTCCAAAATTTGATGACTTTTTTCCCTAACTGCATTGTTATACAGAGACAGTTGCTTTATCAAGCTTAGCTTTATACTTATAGAGGTTAGTTTGTTTGTTTTTTATTAACAATTTATTTGATTTTTGATTGCACATATATATATATATATATATATATATATATATATATATATATATATATATATATATATATATAAGCATTCTTTTTCTTGAGAAAAAGGAAGAATAAGAAAAAGAGTAAGACAAAAAAGGGAGGAGATGGTTGGAGGTTTCGTTTTGTTTTAATTTATATCAACCAATCGGAATGGCCTACGTTACGTTCAAAATCAGAGAAAAAACTGAAGTTGAGACGCAGTCATACGCAAGAGTTCATGACCCGCAGATTTCGGCGTGTAGACAACCTCTAGACATTATATTCGATACGGATTTAAATTTGCTACAATGTTACACATTAGATAGATGTCATTTCCTATGAGAGAAGAAACATTATACCCCACAAACTACATACCCTGGGAGTCAAAAAAGGTTTCCCAATTTTATAGTTGGTAAATAATATGGCCCTTTAAGTAATAAATGGAAAGTTTTAAAAATAGATCTAAAAAATATTAAAACATATAGATCTAACAAAATTATTTAAACATATGCAACAAACAAAATTAATTAAACATATACAATAAACAAAATAGAATTATTTAAATATATACATCATACAAAAATAGAATTCAACTGTTAACTAAAGGATCTTTTTATATTGCGTTAATAAAACCAATCAATGTAAAATGTCAAAATGTCAGCCGAATGCCAATACATCTATACTAAATATTACCAACTCTACTAGAAGAAGAATGTAAAAATTATACTACGTCAAAATGAATCTTACTGCCAGAAAGATAAGCCTTATATGGTGCAACAAGTTTTAACTAAAATCTGAGAAGAAGCAATTGTCAAATTTCAAAGTCTAGCAAGATTGTCAAAGGTATTATATGTTTACCACTAAGCGTTAATTCAAATCTTTGATTTAATAAAGCAGCTAAATAAAAACAAAGAACCTGATAATCTGCATTTTCTCCTGTAAACACAGAAAACAAAGTTCATATAAGGATCTACATGCCCTTACCAAATTTTCCATACTAAGAATTCTTCAAAAACCCGGTGGCATCAACACATATCGTCTTTTACTAATAATACCTATAGAAATAATACTTCACTTTCAAAATATTTTGTAGGTTGAAAAATGAAAATAAAACTCATAAAGAGTAGATTATGTTGTGTCTTTCTTTCCTACTCTTTTCTTTCCTTCCTTTTCTCCTGAAAAGAGCTTGTATATTGTTTACATTGTCTACTGATCAGTTATTTACTAACTCCTGATGTGTTAATACGCGTCGAAACATGATTGAATTTGTATAGTGTTTTTACATGTTTTTTGATGTAATATCCTAAAATAAAGAATATTGCTCTACTTTTGGATTGGGCCCTCTTAAACTGAATGTTACGAACGTCGGAATCAGATTCTATTCGTTCTCATTTCACAAGGATATCTATCTATCTATCTATCTATCTATCTATCTATATCTATCTATATATATATATATATATATATATATATATATATATATATTTACTTTTTTTCATTAATAGAAATAGATAGGTTTACCCATCATGTGTCTGCCACATCTACCTAATATTTTGTACCGGGGTAGATGTTTATCCCTTGTTTCCTGTTTAGGATTGGGTCTCCTACTAAAGTCTTTTCTTTCTCTTTTAATTCCAGTATCCGCTTGCTTCTTAGTGACATTATTACTTTACTTTGGGTGCTGCTTCTTAATCTGCAACCCTCAAGTGGCTGTTCGGCTTTGGGAATGTTGAGCATCATTGTAAAAAATTCTTTCGGAGAAATATTTTTAAATGGGGGGGGATTTTTTAATAATTCTAAAACGACACAAACTACAACCTTGCCATAAAGAGAATCGATACTTACAGAATTTCTTATACTGAAAACTATTATTGATATGAAAAAATAATTGATTTGTAAATTCCGACGAATTTTTATGACTTTCTCGATCGATAAGGAATTTTTTTTATTATTTTATGAGTTTTTGGGAAAATATGAAAATATAAATGTTTCCCAACTGCTATGTTCGTATATAAGGGGATTTATTATCTAAACTAGTCATGTCTTTATTTGCTCTATATTATTATTATTATTATAAATTTGTGTATTCCAGTGGAATCGATTACGTTCACTTACGTGCTAATACCCCACTAGTAAAGGTATAAATTCTCTTCTTCCCCAGCTATAGGTAAATAGCAGGACAGACTGGGTTCTATAGCCTTGGGTGACAATTGTTCTGCCGCAGAAAGAAATAGCAACATACTGCGGGAAAAAATCGGCCCCGTCAGTCATGTATCGAAAGATACATGATCGCCTAAGCGTGTATCACACATGGCACATAACTGATATTTACTCATCCTAGCATGACTCTCCAACATATAGCTTAGTATATAAATTAACTGGTTCTTGTTCTTGTTCTTGTTCTTGTTCTTGTTCTTGTTCTTCTTCTTCTTCTTCTTCTTCTTCTTCTTCTTCTTCTTCTTCTTCTTCTTCTTCTCCACAATTTCCTGTCCTCTGTAGCTCTTAGTAAGGTTTTTTCTTTTTGCTATCCCTTATACTCCTTGTACTCCCATCAATTGACACAAGCTCGTTAAGTATGTTATTCGATTCTATGTCTCTTGTCTTCACTATGTCCTATGAGTGTCAAAATCACCAAGCCTGATTTCCCCATTATATACACTAAACATTTCAACAGTCTCTTTCTGATTCTAACCTGCTCTTTCCTTAAAATGTTGTCGTTACTTTCATGTTCTCTATATGGTACTCTCAGCATCCTTTGTAGATCTACATTTCTGCAGCCTCAAGTCTCTTCTTCATCAGTAAGAAGTTTGGCCAAACATTCAATGATATATAGAATGATAAATATTACCTAAAAATTCAGCACTCTGGTTTGACTACACAAAGATGTATTTATCCGGTGACTTTGAAAGGCAAAGAGTTCAAGGGTCACACCATGAAACGATCATATAGGGATCAGAATCAGTTATATACGTACACATTGTCGTCAGATAATCAATAAAATGACGGCATTCTTCCGACAAGTAAAATCTTCTCTCTTACTATATATATATATATATATATATATATATATATATATATATATATATATATATATATATATATATATATATATATATATATATATATCTCACTTTAAATGGTACTCATAGTGGATTCTTGTATAAAGTAGGTGTCTCGTTTATTTATTAAACAGTATATTTATTTATTTTCGTCTACCCGCCTGAATGTTCGAAAAATATTGCACTACCCGACAAGATTTGAACTTGCGACTCTCAGGTCCGAAGAAGCTACTGTTAAGCCCTGCACACCTTAACCGACTTAGCCACGAAGAGCAGTATGTATGTGAGGCAAAATTTCGTCATTTCACGCAAAATTTCAAAGAATCTCTCGAAGCTTTTTTTATTTTTTTTTAATATCTGCACATTTTGTAACCAAACGTAAACAAAGAGAATTTTAGAATGGAATTTTTTATTAATCCGACAGATTATTTTTAATCACTTTAAACCTTATTTATAGTGGATACTAGTTTTTGGGTAGGCGTTCCGTTTATTTATATAACAGTATATTTACTTATTTTCGTCTAGCGCACTCTCCAGCAGGATTTGAACTTTTTTACAAGCGAAAGTGGCTTTGGAAGTAATAGGTTCTATGCTAATATGCTGCCTGATGACGTCAATGGCAAATGCATGTTATAGGTCAGTAAAGATTAACCCTTAATATTTTGTTTTGTTGCAGATAACTGCTGAGCGGCAATCGGCTGAAATGGCATTTTACATAAAACTGCATGCTGAGAAGAAGAGTGTAATTTAATGCTTCCATATAGAAAATTATCCCACAGATAGACATTCATTCCTTTTGTTAAAATTTGATGTTGACCAAACGGGATTTTAGCAAAGGCGGTGGATAATTAGTTGCAGCAATGGTGATTGCGATGTGCAACACAACTGGATGACAACATCTTTCCCACATTCTCTTTCTCTCTCCCCTTCTTCCTCTCTCTCTCCTCCCACTCACTCTCCTTCTCCCTCTCACTCTCCTTCTCCTACTCTCTCTCTCTATCTCTCCCCTTTTCCTCTGTCTCCTTTTCCCTCTCTCTACTCTTCCCACTCTCTCTCCTTCTCCCTCTTTATTTCCTTCTCCCTCTTTCTATCTCTCCCCTTCTCGCTCTCTTTTCTTTCCCTCTCTATCTCCTTCTCTATCCTTCTCCTTCTCCCTATTCCTCCTTCTCCCCTTTCCCTATCTCTCCCTTCTCCATCGCTCTATCTCATTCTTGCTATTTCTCTATCTTTCTCCTTCTCGCTCTCTCCTTCCTCTCTGTCTGTATCCTTCTACCTCTCTCTCTCTCTCCGTCTAAAATAATCATTTGTCTCGTTCTCTCTCTCCTCCTCCCACTCTCTCTCTCTTTATCTCTCCCCTTTTCCTTTCTCTCCTTTTCCCTCTCTCTCATTTTCCCACTCTCTCTCTATCTCCCTCCTTCTCCCTCTTTATCTCCTTCTCCCTCCTTCTCTTTTTCCCTTTCTCAATCTTTCTCCTCTCTCTCTCTTTCTCTTTGTCTAAAATAATCATTTGTCTCGTTTGAGAAACGAGAATCTCTTTGTTTTGAAATCATAAGTATTGTCTATTAGCAGAATTGTTTGATGAAATAATGAAACCTTTATCTTATTTGATAAATTCCCCAAATTCTAGATGTCATTCTACTTGTAGATGTGTCGTTACGTCTTTCCTTAATGAATGTTTAAATTCGAATTATTTCTTATTTGTGGTAATAATAAATAAATAAATAATGCGAAACTTTTGTCAGTTGGCAAAGCACTGGAGACAATTTTCAGTAAATATTCAATAAATAACATTGATAAAGATTTTTCACGAAAAGAGCGTTGAATATGAATGATTTGATAGAGCAATGGCAAAACCAAATAAAATCCACAGATCATTTCAACTTGTAACTAAACGTTACATGCCTAGAAGCGATAGACAGGCATTGGAATTAAAAAAAAACATGAGGCTGGCGTCGTTAAGCACCACTACAACCTACCGTTTTTAAACAGTTCTTTTTGAGTCTGCCATTGAAGTACAAGTCTTTGAATATTTGGTAGCATTAAAAAGGAATGGTTGCCTGTATGATTTGAATTATAAACAAAACTGCTCAATAATGAAGTTCCTCTGAGGGCATGAATTGGTTTAATCCTTCGTTTAACAAGATTGTAAACCCGAAAACAAGTTACTTGTTTATCATTTTAAATCGTAAGCACTTTTCTAAATCTTGTAGACATCATGAGATACTGTGCAGCAACACCCTTAAATTCAATTATTGATTCAGAGAAAAAATGTTCCACTTAAAGAACACACTAATTGGTGACAGTTTTAATTACTCCTGTAAAATACACGAGTGAAGTAAGCTATGACCTGGTGGGGATATTCTGATGCCACCAAGAGATTTTGGAAGCAATATGTTTAAATCATCTTCTATAGAGGGGATGACAGGAAATCGCTCCAATACTCTCAAGGTATATATCAGAACAGAACGATGCATATGAACAAAACATGCGTAAAAAATATATTTGAAGAGTGAAATAGTAATAATTTACAGTTTTAAAATAATTTAAATGTAGCTGTGATCTCTAATCATAGCAGATTATATAGTAAAAGATCTTAAAGTGACTGTAAATATAGGTATGAACAAGTAAATTCATGATGTAGTATTAGGTTGGTGCAAAAATAATGTCGTTTTCTCATATATGTTACTATGTCAGAAAACGACATTATTTTTGCACCAACCTAATATCTCTCATACTCGACACATGAATGGTATGTGTCCGTGGGTGTTTATAGGCGAACAGCAAACTCGAATTTTTTTCATTTGCTTGATGATCGCTTCAAATCGGGAACGTTTTATTTGTAAGTTGAAGGTATGCTATATTTAAGGGTAAAAATGAATATAAGGTATATCGCGTGTGTAAATATAAAAGTGGACAATGAGGTTTCGCCCAGTGACGCAGAACTGATATATATATATATATATATATATATATATATATATATATATATATATATATATATATATATGTGTGTGTGTGTGTGTGTGTGTGTGCGCGCGTGCGTGTGTGTGTGCGCGTGCGTGTGTGTGTGTGTGTGTGCGCGTGCGTGTGTGTGTATAAAAAGGAAAAAATTGAAAAATATAACCAGTAAATTACTGATACTCTCTGAAGAGTAGATGAACAGTTCCGTTTATGAATCTCTGGAGGCGGGATGCTGAAGGTAACATCAATCAGCTAAGTGACAAAGTTTTACTCATATTAACCCTATATATATATATATATATATATATATATATATATATATATATAAACACATGTTCACATCAAGTGTGGGCCTATCAGCTAAATGACAAACTTACTCATATTAATCTGATATATATATATATATATATATATATATATATATATATGGAAGACTCTCCCGTCGTATTCGATGCATGAGGGTCAAGAGGCTCAATTGCTAGAAACCGACAGCCAGACACCAGCACATATCATTTGATTATAGTGGTGAAGGCTCTGTGCAGAAGCAACCGCACTTTTGAATTGTCCTTCTCCTAGACTAGCTGCCATCCAAGGCTATAGAACCCAGTCTGTCCTGCTCTTTACCTACATCAAGAGGGAGAAGAATATTAATACGTTTCCCAACGATGTTAGCGCATAAATGTATTTCACTGTAATTCGAACTTGATGTGTGATACCTCAATCCCTACTATCCACTAATCTACCGTATATATATATATATATATATATATATATATATATATATATATATATATATATATATATATATATATATATTTCGTATAAAATATGCCAAAAGAGGAAAGTGGATCATTCTGCCAAATTAATAAATCGGGATATATTTTTCTAACAAGCAACTTTATCAATATGACAATTGAAAAGAATTTAACTTTGTTTACAAAATGTGTGACAACTACTTCTAAATCAATAAGAGCCTTAACTTATGCAGAACAAAATAAATAATAGACTAAAATCTCAAGAAGGATTTTATTTAATCAGCTGTAATATTTGCTACAAATATACAAATCAGAAATCTCGTGTAATTTAAATTAAATAATATATGAACACAAAAGATATCTTTATCTTTTGTATTAGTTGCTTACCATAATTTTGATTTAAAATAGTTTTAACTAAAAAAGAAAGCAATATGCTGAAACACAAATATATAGAAAGTGCTTTAATCGCTATATCATCCACATATGCGTCCTGGTTCATACAAAATTTCTCTATTTTTAGAAGATCTTCTATTATCACAATATGAGATACTTAATAAGAGAGGAGATAAAAATAGAAACAAAAAGAAAAGAGAAAACAATTAATTCGTCATGTTGATTTGATGCATACACTGCACGTTGTTTGTTTTTCAATTTTTTCGAGTGCACAGTATAGTAGGGTCCGTTGGGCACCGTCTTTGAGAAAAAGAGCCGCATGACGCAATTCATTCCACCAGAAATTTGGAACCGGCATTCACGTCAGACAAGAATTGGGCAAGAGTTGGATGAGTGCAATGTCAGGAAAACTCATACTGATAGTTCTGATACGAAAAGAACTCCCGGATTTATTGGCGAGGGCATCTGACTTAACACTGAAGCCTACATCAAATGCCTTGAGGAAGTAGTTCTAGCCTGGATCAAAAGGGTGGCTGCTGTGCCATACCCCACAAGGAGGAGAACCCAGTCATGGCTGTCAGACAATTTCTGCAACCACATCACATCTTACATCTGACCACATAACTCTCCAGACTGCAACACCCTTGATTAGTATGTGTTGGCGCGGTTGAATAAAAGACCAACAAAACTCCTCGCAACACCAAAGATGAACTGAAAGCAAGGATTATGGCAACATTCACCAAATTAAACAAGGAGACCGTCCAGAAGAACTGGATTCCGAAGTCGTCTGGAATCCGTGGTTGAGGCCAATGGCGATTTTATTGAATAAATTTACTCTT
>OZ010573.1:145637054-145747054 GCA_963932145.1 Acanthosepion lycidas
CCCCCGACTTCAGCCATGTGCCGAACATTACCATGAGAGTTTACCAAGTCAACAATAATATCAATTCCGATTTAGACGCGGGTTGGGCTGATAATTAATTGCATCCGAACTCTAATATAAGAATTTCTTGTACGAAGGACTGGGATAAAAACAGTATTTACTTTTTATTCAACTTATTCCAGTGTTTTTTTTTCGTGTACGTTTTCGCCCTCCTTGAACCAACCCAACATGAACATACCTGCAACGATTTGGCCTTGGCCTCCTTATGATCAAACTTAAATCACAAGGTGGGATAGGGCCAGTTTGAGATCGAAGCGATCTTCATCGATTAGCTGCGGTGTTCGATGTCTTGGACGACCAGGGCGGGTGTTGTGCGATTAAAATTTAAATCTTGGATTGAGGAATCTGAGAGCTGAGTTCGAATTCCAGTCGAATCCATTACATTCACTTACATGCTAATACCCTTGCGAAAGGAGTGAATCGTCTTCTTCTCCCTCCAGATATGGGTAAATAGCAGGACAGACTGGGTTCTATAGCCTTGGTCTAGGAGAAGGACAACTCTGAATTCAAAATCTGCGGAGGGTCGTTTGGGGACCTTGTGGCACGTAGTGCACCAGGTCTCTGTATTCGGCCCTTCAAAAAGTGTGGATGGTCCTGCCCAAAACCTTCACCACTATAATCAAATCTCATGTGCTGTTGTCGGGCTGTCGGTTTCCTAGGAACCGACCTGCTGGACCCTCATACGTCGAATTCGACGGGGGAGTTTCGAGTATATATATATATATATATATATATATATATATATATATATATATATATATTCATGCATGTATGTAATATTTATATTTTGGCGTGTGCCTGTGAAGGATCTATATCTGATCGAGATCGTGATTGCTTCAGAGCGAGTTTGATTAAAGACACATATTTTTTTGATTATTTGGAAACTATTGAACCTGCTTTCAAATCTTCCCATTCCAAATTCCGAATGTGTGAATTGTTCAATAAGTTTTAACACGTTGAGATCACGCTAGACATTACGGCAAGATGATACAAACACTACTGAACTTGTCAACAATGTCCAAACGATATTTCAATTTCTATTGTCGATGTAGTGATTTAATTTTTAAGCTCTTATACAAACGGCCCTCATACCCGGCACGGCACACGATAATGCTTCTTCAACAGACATGATGATTATGTGTCGGCTTTAACCTGCCCGCTTGCCATAGACGAGTTAATGCGCCTTAGCAAGTCGTTAGTTTCTAGCCATGCGCATGATAATTCAACCTACGATATTGTGTTATGCTTACCTCGAAAGATGGTAGTGTTTTCTTGAACAAATACAAGACATTTGCATATTTACTTTGGTAATATGACAACTAGTAAATACAGTCAACGATGAAATTATTTGTACACCCATCAATTTTGAATATTTTTATCTATTTCTCAGAATCTAATACCCGTATGATGCCAGGTATTCTAAATGTTAATAAGCGCCAAAATAGGCATACAACACTCAATACAACAGGTTTGGGCAAAATTAAAAAGCAAGTAACACTGTGACATAGTCTGTGAATAGGAGTTTGTCGTGCTCAGTGTCCATACAACCCATTTTCTATTTAAACAACATTGTATTCTGCGAGTATTTATTCTGAGACACATCTTATCCAGTCTTTTGGCGACGTGTTTCGAAACAACGCTTCGGTTAATATTAACCTTGAGACACAGTTTTCGTGCAGTTCTCGGTAACAATTTGGGTTTAATTCCACGACCAGTCAAATTCTCTGTCGTGTCAAACTGTTTAAAACTTTATAATGGACTGTACCATAGATCTAGACATAGCCAAACGGTTTGAAAATATCGCGGTTTCCCGACTTGTGGAAGTTAATTATTCTCTGTCTCAAGTCAACGCTAAGCTCCTTTGTCTTCCCCAAAGTGTTGTTAACGTAAGGGTAACAATGGTCATACGCTATGCACGACGTGATGTCCTTTGCTGTAATTATCACAAATATTCTTTTAGATGGCTTCACCAATAATATAATTATGTAAATTACTTATACAAATCAATTTAAACGATCGATAATTTCTACTGTATCAATAATTTTGTCTTTTACTATTTTTGCATAATTCGCCTGTCAAATTTGTCCTATTTTAGCTATTGTTCTGAGAATTGACTTCTATATTCTTTTTTTTTGCGCTTATTAACATATAAAAACACTGACATCATATGGACATTAGATTCTGAGAAATAGATAAAAATATTCAAAATTGATGGGTGTACCAATAATTTCGTCGTTGACTGTAAAATGTGGAAAAACTAGTACAATTGGAAAAAATTAAATAACGGTTAATATATGTAATTTCAATAAACATATTTCTGATTTCAAGATACTAAAGCAGGAGAGAAACCTTATTGTAAAACACTACTATAAAGAAAACGCAATAGACAATTTTCCCTCAGTATATATATATATATACATATATATATATATATATATATATATATATATATATATATATATATATATATATATATATATATATATATATATACACACACACACAAAATTGAGTGATATTTTACAGCTTATCAACACTTTGCAGGCCACTGAAAGCCAGAAAATATTTTTAGATTGTAAGTAATTTTTGGAAATAATACTGATTTACTGGTACAAGTCATACTAATTAACCTATACCTGGGGTAAGAAGAAGTATGGGTTTCCCAAGAGTATTAGCGCTAAACTGAAAATAACGAATCCGAATGTAATTGGAAATCGGATCTACGACTTCCAGTTCGCAGCCTTTATCCACTACATATGCACCACAGCCAAGCTTAGAGCACCGGGTATTCTCAAACGGTTACCCATCTAGATACTGATCAGACTCGACTTCGGTGATCGGTCACGAAATGGTCATTTCTATTATCCAAGCTTTGCTGAATCTAAAGGATGCTGACAGATGGTTACGTTTTTTTTTTTTTAATCAACTTAGATTGGTGTCGAACCAAAAACCAAATCCAAAAAAGGATAATCCACCAATGTTAAATTGATTTTCATATAAAGAGAATCGCTTGTTTTGAAAACAAAAAAAAATTATTTCAGATCATAACTGACTTTTTATGACTGTTATATTAAAAAAATAATTGCAAAATTATAAAAAATATATAAATAATAATTAAAAATGTAACTAATTCAACGTATATAAGTAAAGAAATAAAAAAGGCATCTTTAAAAATACAATACGTCACTTTGAATATTATTAGGTTGGTGCAAAAATAATGACGTAATAATGTCGTTTTTTGACGTTATTACGTCATTATTTTTGCACCAACCTAATATAATAATTTCAATTCGTTTAATATTTAATAAACTATTCTTTTTTAGAAACATCTTATATAGTTATTTCGTTATGATTTTCATACAAATACCTTTCCATAAGAGTAAAATTCTCCAAAACATCACTGAACAAATTAAGACGAGACGGTGTCATATTATAGTGTTTAATATAGAAAGATATTTAAAATCCATAATTAACGATTTTTTACAGAATGCATTTTAAAATAAATATAATATTCATAATTCAAGAGATTTATCATATTCTCCTGACGTGCAGATCTGACTACGCATCTAAGAGTCGACAGTCACTAAACTCTATCTACTCTATTTATCTACTCTTTCTCTCTCCCTCTCTCGCTCCCAGTATATATATATATATATATATATATATATATATATATATATATATATATATATATATATAGATAATATTAGTGGTAAATATACATATATATGCAAAATACACAGGTGCATATATACACATGTATATTTTAGAATAAAAAATTTCCGAGAGGATAAAATCCAGGTAGAACTCAATGTCCAGGACAGAGTAAGGATATAATAAAAAGGCTTAAACACTAATATTCCATGGTCATAATGTATTCCATTGGAATCGTAAATACGATCCAATTCATCAGACCTACAAATTCAAAAAGAAAACAGAAAAAAACCCACTCCGGAAATAAAAATAGAATTTAGAGAGAGTGTAATTATGAGAGTGTGGGACGAATGTTAGTTTATAAGAGAGGGGTTTAACAGAGAGAGTTTTATTTAAAATTAGGTGTGAGGGAAAAAGACTGTTGACGGATGTCTAAAACAGTATAAGGATACACATCGAGGTGACAATACACACACCATGGCCGATCAAATCTTAAAGAAGGAGGGAGAGGTAAGGAAAGAAGTGGTGGGGAAGAAAGATGGGGCGGGTGAAATTAAAATTGCAAGGGACGCTGTGTAATTGAGAAAATTTGACAAAAATAATATCGACTGCAGGTTACAAATCAAATATTATAAACAATAAATATGACGATTATCTAATCTGGCGAGGACCTATATTTTTATGTTCAAAACGCATGCAAAATCACACATACACAATAAGTTATACACGTATATATATATATATATATATATATAATTAACGTATATATATATATATATATATATATATATATAATTAAGTAATTCAGCAAGTCTAGAAGAAAACTCAACAGAATGCAGAAAGCAATTGAAACCCGAACAATAGGAGACAAACGCCATACCAACTGTACCAACGGGCCTCGGTCACGAAGCGGTAACGAATCAGACTCGATATAGCGCCACACGATCACATATTTCTTGGCGGAACTCATCCGAGTTTATCTTTACCCATAGGACTGTACTTCCACAGGCTACGATTACTATCCACAATCCGCTCAGTCCAGAGCATTAGAAGCCGGTTCAAGCAAGGATATACAGATAGAAATAATTAGGAGGATTTAAAATAATCATAATTAAGTAATTAATCGAATATATATATATATATATATATATATATATATATATATATATTAGTTTAATAAGGAATAAATGAATTTTCGCGATTCAGTGGGATCTTGAAATCAAGTTTCCTATGAAACTGAGTCATCATACAGTATTGATTCCTACATCCACGCTGTCTACATCCATAGATAGTATATCTCCTATAATGGGTACTCCTCCTATAAATACAGCCTATTGTTAATTCGTCTAATTCAGGAAGATGATTTCATGGAATATGTTTTCCAGCTGAGTTTTTGCAAGTGAGTGTTCTTTTCCAATTGCAGCCTGATCTTTGGGCCTTCTTATATAAATATTCTATTGGATAACCTGCAACACTTGCGAATTTGACTTTATTTCAAATCTGCTCACAAAATCCACTGTGTAATTCAGATAGACAAATATAAACAGAATTAGATAGCGACGTGGTTTAACAATACATGAACGTTATTTAAGTTATCCATAAAGCGACTTTTCGTTACCGAAATGCCACCCTTCCTCGCCAATCTTCAACCTGACACTCGACTAATTCAGTTTTAAGCCATCCTCTTATCTGAGATGACAGCTGTTCAGATTGTCCGAGAAATGACGATGAAAACATCGCTGTACCCAGTGCAATGGGACCGTCAAATATCGAGATGAAGACGCTGATCTCCAAGTGTGTCTTTACATCTGGACATCTGTCAACCTGCCGAGCCAGCTGTCAGCTCATCTTCCTAACATATCCCGCAAGAGAAATAATGGGGTATCGTGTTTGCTGGTTGAGCGAGATTGTGTCCAATTTGATCAATGTCTAGACCAGCGATTTTTCAACAAGACTGCTCGGTAAACGTATGCAGAGAAGCCATTCAACTCTTTGAAAATAGCAACAACCGTGAATACAAAGTTAAAACAAAGAAGAAACTGAATAAAACATTCAACATTATTTCTTAGAGAGTGGATCAAGATTAAAATTTTATTCAGTAAAATTTATAGACAATCTTAAAATTGTCTTTTTATATTATGAAATATCCCAGTAATTATTGTCATGCTGTCATAAGTTTAGTACCATATACAGTGATTCATTGTAGAAAAACCTGTTTGACTATAAAATCATGATTCTATATCTCGTCTTTTTAAGTTGGCACGAATATCGTTTTCTGCTAACGGTGAGCAATAAATTTCTCAAGCTGGTGCAGGGTATTGATGCATTTTGTGAATCATTACAGTTTTGCCAATCCTTTTTTTAATCTTTAATAACATAGTTTGAAACATTTTCGCATTAGCCCGATTTCATATCGGTATCATGTTTCTATATAATGTACAGAGAGAAAACATTAATGATTTACTTCAATATGGATACAAGTAATGACAAGAAAGAAGTTAACGTTTCATCCGAGCATCTTTAAGAGATAAGCATACTTTCTGGATTAGAATCAAAGTTATCAATTCACTACATTGGAATGTTAAAAAAAACCCTTCATCTGCTCTGTTATTTACCAATATCTGCATCCAATTCCCTTGAACATATATAGAATTGGACATAAAGCGGTCAAGTCGGAGTTTGAAGTTTTGTGCCAAGTCGCCTTAGGTCGTTGGTGATCATGACTCTTCACAACTTCCTATACATTTTATCTCTTAGTAAGGTTTGCTTTTTCACCATGTCTCCTAATCTCTTTTCTCCTATCCATTTAAAAAAAGCTAGTTACGTAATTTACTCTCTGCTTTTCCTGTCTCTCTTACCTTCAATATGTACTGAGTGTCAAATTATCCAAGCCTTCTTTCGTCATTACGTATCCTAGAAATTTTATTTAGTTCTTCCTGATTCCAAATATGATCCACTTTTTTTCCATTTTCGTTAAAACTCAGAAGTCCATCCGTGCTATTTCTAGTAGACTTCTGAAGAACCACATTTCTGTTACTTTCGCTATAGAGGAAGATCGATATTACATAATAGTTCAGTACTCTTGTCTTTATTTCGCCAATTCCATTCTCCATGCGATGAGGCATTATGTTAGGTGCGATGAATATAACATAAATATTTTCCTTAATTTTTTTATAATTTATTATAATCTTATATCTCTAAAAATCAATTAACACTTTCCGTATAACTTGACAGTTTGGAATCGTCTAGAATGATTCATTGCTAGTAAATACATTTATCTTTTTATAGTTAATAATTTCTCATTACACTCTAAAAGATTATTCATTTTTCACATTTTCCATATATTATCTAACTTAATTTTAAAATGACGATTATACATTTTTGTTTTTATAAATTGTCGCCAATAGCATCTGATTGGTACTCCAATGATCACTGGATTTATTAAACAATATGGCTTAACAAAAAAATAAAAGCCATGAATATTCAAGAATATTTCAGTGCAACACTTGGTTGAATGAAAGAAAAGCACGTAAGTATTTTCTCAAGATAAGAGAAGAAAATCACTTGTTAAACCATTATTTCTCTTATTGGTAACAGATATGAATCGAGATAGTCGTGCCAAAATACATGACATAGAACTATATCATGACCAAAATAAACAAAATAAAACTAAAACAGTTTGCAACACAAATACCTAAGTCCTACAACCTTTCTTTCTCCAAGATTTGTATTATTCGTACCAATTTGTGTCGTGCCGAATCGTTTGTCTTGGAATTTTCCCCAGACATCTTATATTAAAATAATCTAAACTCTCCAATCTCTACCACTGAATTCTCTGTTCCTGGCTATCTTCCACTCTTTTGTAAAGACTCTCGTGTCCAGATACATAGCATTATTGTCAATGTTCGTGAACATATTCCACTGGCAAGGGAATTGTCTCCTGAGTTTCCGGATTGTTCTTTTATGTTTTTCCGACATTCACTAGGCCAGCTACCTCTTCATCTTTTATCTTCTTCTCAAGATTTTTACCAGATAGATAGAATAGCAAAGTCCACCTTTCTACATTAGTCTGCACATGTCTTTGTGTTTGATCATGTCAAGTGGCTTCATCATTCTAATACCATTAACCTCGCTGTCATCCATAATTTGAACTTCTCAATTGCTCAATCTATCACTGAAATAGCAGATTTCCCTACTCGTTTATCTAGTAATTCTATTAATTCACTCATCATTCACGCATATATTTTTTCGCTCGGCTATTAGTCAAGCACCGCTATTAATAGGACATCTTTTTGTTACCAACGTTACAACACCATTGTTGTATCCTTAAAGTGGTTACAAACATAGGTGTTACTCGAATGAAGGGACAGCAACACGCGCGTAAATGAAAAAAGAGAGATTTATTGTAAAAAAAATAAATACACTACTGAAGAACAGGGAATCGTGTGGCAGGATAGTAATTCCCGAATCAAAGCAGGATGTGGCAAAAGAAATTCCCCGTAGATCCCCTATACACGGGGTCGGGTAGCTGTCTACCATCCCAGACGAGACTCTGCCCTATGAGTTCCTTCCTGCTCGAAAGCAGAGAGTTCGACCGGCACAGCTGGAGACGAATCTCCAACTAATTGTCGAAGTAATGTTATTTATCTTACCTCCCTGTGAGGCAGGATATGGCACAAGGCCGTTTTTTAATGCGGAAAAAAGCCCTTAGGCTCGGGCAAAAATTCCCCGTAGACCCCATATACATGGGGTCGGGTAGCTGTCTACCACCCCAAACGAGACTCTGCCTTTCGGCATAGCCTCGTCTGGTTTATCTCCGCCCGAAGGCAAAGAGTTCGTCCAGCACAGCTGGAAACGAATCTCCAACTAATTGCCGAAGTAAGCCCCCCGACATATCCTGTGCTCACTATAATATAGTCAGTCCACATAGGCAATGGGGACTGTGGGATATTCCATTACAACAACCATGGGAGGATATTTTTAATCTTCTCTTTGAAATTTGGTCAGTGGGTGGAAACCGAAATCGTAGCATTTCTACCAGCAATGGAAATACCAAGTGAAACCAGATTTTTTTCATTGGTTCACTCCTGTCTACTCAACCGCTGTAGTACACTAGAATCACTTGGTTATACCAAAACACCTCTTTCTGTCCTCTTGTAATGAGTGTAAGAGCGTCCTCAACGAAGCAATGTCGCTATTCGCTGATAGAATCAAACCCCATATGCAGAGTTCCCGCCGGTCTCTATCATTAAACCGACATTGTTTCTTATCTTCATCAACAATCTTTCAATGTTGTCAATTCCCAATTGTAAATTTGTATTGAGAATACAACAGTTTACACCTGACTTAGTAGTAAGTCTAGTAGTTACTACAAAATATATTGCAGCTGCTCTCAAAAATGACCTCCAGTCACTTGTTAACTTGAGAAAGAAATGGCTTTTAGATTTTAACACCTCCAAAACGAATCTGCTATCCTTTAATCAACATAGAGAATATTTTCTACCTTCTATAATAATGGCTGGTGCTAACCAGCAGAGGAACTCATTACGAATTCTTCGGGTCATGTTTTCCACTGATATGTAGAATGATTATATTAAGTCAATTGTTAAGTCTACTGTGATTTATGTTTGTGCTAGACAACGTTTCTTATACGTTTATAAATCTACTATTTGTTCGTGCATTGAATATTGTTGCCATATATTTTCTCGAGATTCTAGACAAAATCCATGAAGGCTCTACGTTATTGGTCTTAATCAGGTATCTTGTCTTCAGTCACTTTCCTACCACCGTGATGGCGCTTCCATACAATCTTCAAAAATTAAAATGCTCCTCCAATCACTACCTTGTGTCTTCCTGTATCCTGTTCTTTAATTGTTCCTTTCCTTCATTAAATCTTATCATTCTCTTTCCCTCACAGTAATCTCTTGCGTCTTAGCGACATTTTCGCCTTTTGGGGGGAGCGGGAGATTAATAAGAGACACAAAGTTAATGGTAGATGCCTCCCCACACACTGACCTCATTTTCAGACCTACATCAGTTGTGCACTAACACTTCTGATTTAGTGTGAACACTTGCATGACTGTTCATAGCAAGGTAGCATCAGAGATGAAGAGGGTAGTGCGTGCCAGAATGTTGAGGCATTTCATATCTGAAAATATGGAGCTAATTATCATCTCTCGATGTAATGTGACACATCTGTGTCAGAAAACGTGAAAAAAGTATTACCGCCCATTATGAAAAGCGCCAATGTCTCAACTCTCATCCGTAGTGCACGGGATTCAAGATGCATATCCAGACGTTCAGCACAGTGTTCTTTTGCTTGCATTCTATATGGAAATAGAAGACCCACCAGGATTACATCTAGTAACATCATATTGGACAATGACTTATCTGGGCTCGTAACGTTAATAACTTGACAAGATGGCGTGGTCCGTTGAGTTGTTACTTTCACACTGATTGTATCGTTCGGATGTGGCGCAAACCACATGTGGGTAATGAACTCAGTTGTGAAAAAGCACCGCACGAGCTGGTCATTAATTCATAATGGTTTGCGGTCAGTTCACTAGTTATGTTCGCTGATTCGCCTAAAAATGCCGTGAAACGGCGATCACTGCTTTTCAATGTTTCATTACCACCACCATTACCAAACCCATTCCACAAAAGCAACAATCGCGGAATTTATGCAAGGTTCTATCTATATGGTTCAATTCTGAAGACTTTCAACGATGTATTATCTAATTGGGTCAATTCTGAGGCCTTGCAACAACGTACTATCTTATTGAGTCAATTCAGAGGCCTTCCAATGATGTACTATCTAATTGGGTCAATTCTAAGTCAATCCAATGATGCACTATCTAACTGGGTCAATTCTGAGTCCATCCAACGATATACTAACTGTGTAAATTCTGAGACCTTACAACGATGTACTATCTAATTGGGTCAATTCTGAGGCCTTCCATCGATGTACTATCTAATTGGTTCAATTCTGAGTTCATCTAACTATGTACTATCTAATTGGGTCAATTTTGAGGCCTTCCAACGATGTACTATCTAATTGGTTCAGTTATGTGGCCTTACAACAATGTACTATCTAATTGGGTCAATTCTGAGGCCTTCCAACGATGTACTATCTAATTGGGACAATTCTGAAGCCTTTCAACGATTTAATATCTTATTGGGTCAATTCTTAGTCCTTACAACGATGTACAATCTAATTGCTTCAATTCTGATGCCTTCGCACGATGTACTTTCTTATTGGTTCAATTCTGACTCCATCCAACTATGTACTATCTAATTGGGTCAATTCTGAGTGTATCCAACGATGCACTATCTAATTGGGTCAATTCTCAGGCCTTCCAACGATGTACTATCTAACTAGGTCAATTCTGAGGCCTTCCAATGATGTACTATCTAATTTGTTCAATTCTGAGGCCTTTCAACGATGTACTATCTAATTGGGTCAATTCTGAGGACTTCCAACGATATACTCTTTAATTGGGTCAATTCTAAGGAGAACCAAAGAAGAGTTTAGCTACCACGTTTGCCCGAGATGAGACCAGTCCAGCATATATTGGACATGGTGGAGAAGTCTGTATGCACGAAAATTCCTGAAACTGCACATATTAGGGAACTCTGGAAATCTAACAAAACAACATGATTCAATATCTTTCCAATCGTAGTACACAGCTTGTAGAATCGATGCCCTGTCGGATCGCTACACTTTTCTATTCTAGAGGGTTTTACACTATACTAGCCTTTCAATGTATGCCTTTTTGGATGTTAGTTTATTTCTCTATGATATCACTGTACTAGAATATCACATGTTTTTATCGATTTTTTTAATAAATCTGAGATAAAGTCTCTTTAAATGCCGGCACTATCCTCAACACAACCGCCTTCTCTCTTTCTCTGTAACCTTCTTTGTATTATCTATAAAATCTTGCCAACCAGTAATAATTAATTATTCTTATTTAGAATCTCACCTTCGTTTATAAAGAAACATGGATTCTTAGCCGAGTATTTTTCCTTTCTCGTCTATGATCTGCCTGAATCTAAAAGAAGATCACTTCTCTTTATTCACAAAAAAAAAAGCTAGCTCTGGTATTCTTGCGTGGTAAGCCTGGAGTCATTTACACTTTTTCATAGTTTTTGTGTGACATATGTTCTGCTTTGTCCTCATAACATTAACCAATCAGTACGAAACGAATTTGCTTGTGCAATTATACCGTTTATCATTGTGTCTCTCGTTTGTCGTAACATTTATAGAGTCTCTTCATGGGAGTTTCATTTTTATGATCCAGATGCCAACCGTAGACAATGAAAGACATTCGAGTCAAATCGCAGTACGAACATCCTAGCATCTATCACTATTAGCCTTGTGCCACACTTAACTTGGTAAATATATGATGACAGAGAGCGAATTGAATACATTAGCTACGAAAAAAGTACAGTAATAAAAAAAAGAAAGAAAAGTATGATAAAAGAAAGAAAGAAATGTATAGTAAAAGAAAGAAAGAAAGAAAGAAAGAAAGAAAGAAAGAAAAGAGAATAAAGGAAGGATAAAGAAAAGTATAATGAAAGAAAGAAAACGTATCTTAAAAAAGAAAGAAAAAACGTATAGCAAAAAAGAAACAAAGAAAAGAGAAAAGGAAAGTGAAAGAAAAGTATAATAAAAGAAAGAAAGAAATATATAGTAAAAGAAAGAAAGAAAGAAAGAAAGAAAAGAGAATAAAGGAAAGATAAAGAAAAGTATAACGAAAGAAAGAAAGAAACGTATCTTAAAAAAAGAAAGAAAAAACGTATAGTAAAAAAGAAAGAAACAAACAAAGAAAAGAGAAAAGGAAAGAGAAAGAAAAGTATGATAAAAGAAAGATAAAAGAAACGTATAGTAAAACAAAAAAGAAAAGAAAGGATAAGGAAAAAGAAAGAAAGGTATAATAAAAGAAAAAGACATACAGTAAAAGAACGAGAGAAAGAAAAAGACAGCTATAGTAAAAGAAAGAAAAGAGAAAAGAAAGGAAAGAGAAAGAAAAGTATAGTAAAAAGGAAGAACGAGGGTGAGAGAGTATTAATAGAAAATTCGACAAAGAAAGGAGAGTATAATAAAAAAAGAAAGGATGAAATAAAGAAAGGATGAAATAAAAGAAAGAATGCAAAAATGTGTTTAGGAAAAGAAAGATCGAGTTAAATGTGAATTTTATAATGCTGTCTTTTAAAAAAATACATTCTCTAAGGCGTTTTCCACTTTCAATGATGATTTTTATTATTTTCATTTTTGTCACTTTATACGGTATATTTTTTACATTTTGAAAAGCTCAGCTATTATCAGAAAACTTTGTTGCATTTCTTTATCTCTTCCTCCATAATTCACCCTGAATTTTCTAAATGTAGTGAAATATTTCACAGATTCACTTCATTTTAAAACAATGCATAAATCTTATCTTTATTTTCGAAATTCTTCGTGAATTCATCAGTTTTTTCATATCCGTTTAACTCGATTTCAGATAAAATATAAAACAGTTCTTGTCGCTAACCTCCGCCGACAAAGCCGAGGATCCGGCCCACACCAACAGGTTTTCCTGTCGGAAATACGACATTAAAATTTATTCTTTTCTCAAACATCAAATTTTATCGCATTTATTTTCATTTCGTCTTTTCTCTTCCTAATTTTTTCTTTCATTTTTCTTTTGGCTTTTGTTTTCTCAATTCTTCAATTCCACAATGCTGTTTTATGATGATTTTTGCTACTTATCAATCTAATTTATATCAGTGATGATTGAAAGATGGATGCAGAGAAGCAGGTAGGAACTGAATTTTTAAAAGGTCTTAGACGCAAAAATAATACAGCAAAAAGGAAAAGGGAGAATGAAAATAAAGTAGCTATGTTTTAAGAAAACTTTCAAATCTGGGCAGTTAACGCTTCAGTACAAATATTCATTAGAAAAAAGACTTTAGCAATATTACTTTGAATTTGTAATCTCAATCTATAACAGAAATAGAGACTAGTCCATTTCACTGATAAGAACAGGCGGTGTTCTTTCAATCTCGTTTCAAATATTACGATAGTGAGAACAGTCACGAGATTAGCCGTTGTTGGTGATAGAGTTTATTCTGTTATATGTTTATGCGACACGAGGTTCACTGGGGTCTATGAAATCCCACCTAAAGAAACAAAACATTTTTATCCCTACGGTGTGTGAAGAGAAAAATATAAAGGAGTCGAATGCGCTTTTATGTTTAAAATACCAAAAAACCCACCCTACAAAGAATTATAATAGAAATTCTTTTCCCTCTATAAAATTTATGTATAAAATCATATCTGTTTTCCAAAACTATTTTTATCATTATTCTATGGTGACTTGAATTTCCAAAACTACTTACATAGTGCTCACCATGAGAGAAACATTTGAATTATTTTCTAATTTTTGCAACATTAATAATAATAATAATTAATTCAGCAAATGCACTTATTTTTTTTTATTGTTTAAATAATTCCCTATTTTAAAATAATCTAATTAACCATATTATGTATTAATAAGTAATCAAATTATTTTAGTCCCGTTCGAATAAATTGCAGCTATGCGAAATGTCAGACAACAACAATTGTTATTACGAATGCTACAGAGATCGTTGCCAAGCCGCCTAAACGATTCTGTTACTGATCGGAACAAAAAAAATGAACAGAAAATTATTTTATATAAACAAATGAAGAATTAATAAAAACCTGTTTCAGATTTAGATAAATATGTCATTTGAAAAAAAACAGCATAGAAAATGGTAAGTTCTCACAGGAGTAAAACAATGCCAAACAATGAAATCGCTTAGCCTGATATATTTAAGCATCTTGATATTCCTTTCAGTCTGATGTGTCAAAAAATGGATGTAGAGAATCTTATCCTATCCTTCCATAATTCATTGCTCGTCTGATCTGATCCCATCTCAATTATTTCGATATACTGAATCACTAATTTATCCGTGTAAAAATACAAATGTACGAATATATAATTAACTTCTTTCTTCATTTTAGGTAAAATTACAAACTATGATATCTACCATATGGTGATATGCTTTTAAAAGATTTATGAGTTTTCTAGAGATCTTTGATATTATCAATTTTTAATTCACAGAGGTATATTTATCTGTATTGTTCTAACTAAATTTCACTCAATAAAATGACAGGAGCCGCTCAAGGTAGAGTCGAAATGTAAATGATGAATGAGTTAAGTCATATGAGTAGGAGGTTTTAGGAATAAATATTTATAAAGATAAGGAGGAAAGATAATGGTTGATCCTTGACTTGAAAAGGTCAAAATTCAACTGTTCAATTAAGCAGACACGCCAAAACCTGATTTAAAAATGGTGGTTCTTATGAAAAAGCTGTCTAAGTAGAATTTACTTCTTACATGGGGAAACAGAGAAAATGATGGTGATTCAACCTCGTGAAATTAGCTTGGTTTGTTCCAGGAGCAAAGGTCTGAACTTGTGAAAGTAAAGACTGGAGATCATGTGAGCATTTCCCATAGAAATAACAATAGAGTCACGACAGGCTTTCGACGTTGCGTCTGTGGGAAAGAGGTTGCATAGTGGAAAACATCCTCCCACACAAGACGACGTAAACTATTCTGAAATCTTTCACGGTTAGAAAGTGAGGATTTAGTAGCATTCATTCAGATATACGCATTTTCGGTTCAATCTATCTCTTGTAAAAATAAAGCATAGCAGAAGTTAATTATTTTTATGGCAACTAATCTGACGAACTACTTTCAGTGTTACCCCAACTGTACGAATTTAAGAGTGTTACTAGGTTGACATCTCGGTCCCACCCTTTCACTATTGAAACAATTAAATGTAAGCGCCTCTTCTACTTCAATACCTTGTTCCCTTGCAGTTCCCTTGAAACTCCCTTCCTCCTACTTGCTTCTCTGAAAACTATAATCTTCAAATATTCAAATGCAATGTCAATCAACATCTTCTGATGCCTTGATTCTGATCCCCGGCCTTCTCTATATCCTTTCCTCAAACAACTCGCTTTACTCTTGCTCTCAATTCTCTGTAACCTCATTGAGTACTAGTGACACTTCCGCCTTGCTTGTGGTGAAATGCTTAAAAACATATTTTCTGCAGCTTTTGAATGAGCTGACTATATTTTGCAGTATTGTTAATGAAATTATGAAAATAGGTTAAATTAGAATTTCTAATTAATTAATCATGGCAAAATGATTACAAATAATATATATGAATTTTTTGTTGTTAAATCTTTGCAAAATACTAAGCCCAAAAGCCACTCAAGGTAGAGTGTTACTGAGTGACGTTGGACATTAGAGGAGAATATAACTGCAGCTGATGAGAATATGTCCTCGGATAGATAACGGGTGACTATAGAGTTGAAGAGGTTAATATTGTAGTGATCAAGGAAGCACCCTCTCGGGAGTCTGTGTATTTAGTATGGTGTGTCCTAGCTGTAAAGATCTGGATTAGTCGAAGGTCTTTTTTTTCCTTTTACCCTAAGTAATGAAAGTCGAGTTTTAACAAAAATGCTTCTAGATCATTTCAAATTAATGCGGGGGTGCCCCCCCAATGCTCTATCCTTGAAACTATGTTGTTTCTTATATTCATCAACGACCTTCCCGATACCATCAGTTCCCAAACAGGAATTTGTGCTAATGGCATAATTATTTATTCCTCTTTTAATCGGATAGGTCCGATAACCTAAAACTGGAAACTGCTCTTGTAAATTACCTTCTATCAGTTGTTAACAGAGATAAGAAATAGTGTCTAGATTTTAACCCTTCCAAAACAAAACTGCTATTTTTAATCATCCTAGATAACCTTTCTTGCCTTCCATCAATGTGACTGATGCAAATCAGCAGGAGAGCAATCCGTTGCCTCTTCTTTCCACAGATATGAAGTCGAGTGATCAACTGCTAGGTTTCCTGTTAGTAATTTGTCGTGCCAGACAGTTTTTTTTCTTGTCAGAATCCTTCTTGCACTTTTTTATAATTCTAATATCCGTCTGTGCATTAAATTTTTCTATCACATCTGATCTGGCGCTCCTCCTATAAATCTTGGTTTCTCGACAAAATCCGAAGAAGGGTATGTTATATAATAGGTCCCGAACTGGCATCACGATTTCAGTCACATTCTCATCGACGTCACGTGTGTTGTCTTTGTCTTCCCTATAAATATTTTGATGGCAAATGTTCTAATCAGATAACTTTGGTATCTCTACAGAATTAATTTAAGCGTACCACTTGTAATAAATAACAGAACTACAGAGGTATCTTAAGGAAGGATATAATACAATTAGTTTCTTATATAGACACGAAGAACCCCGGTCGGAGTGGAAGGAGTCTTGAACACGGTGAAAATCTGAGTTAAGCAGTTAATTACCACACGTTGTTATATTGGAGCAAGCAAACGGAAACCGAGAGTATTCATATATTGCTGTTAATATATAACGTTTCTGCGAGTTAGAAGGAAGAGGTCCTTTAAAATATGTGCTAATTCTCTCCATTGGTTATCTGGTTTGTAGAAATATGGTTTCCATCTTGCACAAACTGGACAGTGAGGGGATACTTTTTTAAAGAACTTTTATAGTGTAAGTCTGATTCGCAATTTTGACAATTAATATCAGGGTGACAATGAAGATCATGGAGCTCATACAACTTTTCTTTGGGTGGGAAAGTGCGGCAATGAGTCCCAGAAAATATATCAGCAGGTATATTTTGTTTCCCTGGTGTATAATTAATTTCATAATTGTAATTCTACATTTCCATTCTTCATCTCTGGGTCTTATAGTTTTTCATTTGTAGAGGGTCTCTCAATAATAAACATGAAGTTAAGCGCCTGCTGGTCTGTAACTGTGGTAAAGTGTCGACCAGTTAAGTAGGAGACTTACTTTTTACGCCTTCTATAATAGCTGAAGCTTCCTCTTCTACCAAAGCGTACTTTCGTTAAGTCGGCGTTAGTGATCGTGAGAAGAAAACCACTGGACATCTGGCCTGATTTAAAGCATCGGTAATTGCTGTATCAGAAGTGCCAGTCTCGACTACTAAAAGAACGAATTCTTCAATAACGTGAAGTAAGGCACTTTGAATTTCTTCTTGAAGTTTTTGGAATGCTCCAACGGACTCGCGATTTAAAGGGAACGGGTCAGCTATAATTAAAGGTTTGATGTTATCCGAAAACTTTGATATCAATGGGGAATAATAAAATAAACCAAGAAAACTGCGAAATGCAGATTTATCTTTAGAGATGGGCAATTCTTTAAGTGGGCGTCGAAGGTCAGCATCAGGTTTAAGTAGCCAAGAAAATTAATAGAAGTGGTTGATAGGAGGACATTTTTTGTTTAATGTAAGATTATGTAATTTGGCTACCATAAGAAATTTAGAAAATTTTTATTATGCCCCTCTTGGGTCTTGCCAGCTACAACTATGTTATCTAGATAAACGTATGTCCGTTATTCCTCGTAATAATATTGTCCATTATTCATTGAAAGCAAGATACTCCGTAAGTGACTCCAAATGGAATACCACGAAACTAATATAATTTGCCATTAGCTTCAAACGCGTTGTTCGGTTTGTCTTCCCCTCGAATGGGTACTTGATGATATGCACTTGTAGAAATAGGTTTGCAGTTAAGAAAGAGATTCAAAAATAATGGAGTTGTATCTATCATCGCAGATGGTAGGCTACAGGCATTTTAACTCAAAATAGGCTTTTCTTAGGACCGGCAAATGCAGTACATACACTAGAATGTTGGTTCATGGAGTCTTTCCTCAGAATTACATCACTACAAAGATTGGGAAGAACACAAAGTATAAACTTCAAATACAATTCAATTTAAATCACAGTGCAAATTACCTCGACTTTTGCCGAGTTCAGAACTCCTTCTTACCGAGGTTCCTCGTTTCTATCTAAGATACTGAGTGAGTACTTCACTAATTTGTGTATAGCTACGAGTCAAACAATCCCTTTCAACCACCAAGAGAATGGTCAATCTGAATGATACAATGGAACTTACGTGCAAGCCGGTAATGAACAAATCTAACGCAGTTGTCTCGGTTTGAGCAGCATTGACCGTTTTAAAACTGCATTCTTTAGTTAGTAGTTGTAACTCCTGGAAATATATATCAATATCTTCGTTTTCTTTATCCACTCCTTTTGCTAGAACATGTCCGGCGAAGATTTCGTTTGTGGGGTTCATGTTTACTTCTTTTTAGTGATTTGCAGAAGATTCGAAAGTAGCATATCCGGAAATATGGTCGTAGATGTCCGAGGAAATGCTATTAATTAAGATATCCAATTTGTCTTGATCATCATGTACAGTATCATGTGTAGTTTTTCGTAGGGAAGAAATGAAGGTCCGATACAAATAATTGAAGATTTTAGTCTCAGAGCCTGAGTTAGGAGATACATCTAATGTATGGAGTTTCAAAAGTTTGTCCATCCTTTCATCGAGTCTGTTTATTAAATGTTCATAAGGAACAGAACTAAAGAATTACTTTGACGAAGGCTTTAATTAACAGAATGGTACACGATGGGGCTAAGAGAAAATAATTATATTTATTGCAGTTAAATACAACAAACGTGGCACAAGGCCGCAGTGGGATAAGTTTGGTCAACATTAATTATCCTAGACCTAAGTAATCAGATACAAGACCCATTCATCCATTAAAATTTGCTCATTCACCACAAGAAGTCATCCATCACCATTCAATCCAACATATAGTTTATATTCACAGGGAACCTGCAAAAAGCCTCATGACATAAACGTTTTTTGTTCAAATGTCTTTTCTTTTCTTCTTACAAAAATATATAAAAAATATAGTGATAAGAAATGAGAAACGGTGGACTGACAAAACGAATTAAAATATAACAAAATATTGAAACTAAGAATAAGAGATGGTTTATAGGACCCGTCCGCCCCACAAATATAAGAGCGTCCGCTGTATTTTGCCTATAGACAGAATCAAGACGCTCACTCACTAACGGAAAAGGGAGGAGAAATATAAATAGTGGAAGGGGAAAATCAAAGACTCAGTTGAGAAGGAAAAAAAAAACACAGGAGATAATAAAAAAAGTGAGGATGTTGGAAATCCCGAACTGGATCCTACCAGAAAAGAATGCAAGAAACAGGCCCCGGGTACGATACTTACATTAAATAGGTAAAGAAGTGTCTATTTTGACTAGGAAACCGCCCCATTGTGTCAAAGGGAAATGTCAGAGTTAGCTCCTCCTTAATTCCCTAATTGTTCGCTAGGGGCGCTCTCCCTACACTATAAATACTGGGCGAATTATTGTCTCGTTCTCTTTTCTACTTTGCACTTCAGCGGACACAATGTAAAAAAAAATGTAATCTCTCGTAGAAATCCGCGTTTCGTCCACTTATAAGAAAACACCACGAAGCACACAAACACGTACGTACGAACTTTCACCAACATACAAACTCTTTACGTTTACACACAAACACAAATGTTGATGTCTTTGTCACTTGTAAATTTGTTGTCTAATACATATATTTGTTGACATATATATATCGGTCTTGTTTGTTTTCTTTACATCTTCGGTTGGACTCAATTTGAGTCCGCCATTTTCTTGTAGTTGGACCCTCTTCTAGCAAGACTAAATAGCACGTGTCTTTAATTTAGCAACACTCAAACTCACACAGTCATCTACAGACTTAAAAATAAAAGAAAAATCAAGGCTAGCCCCATTCACTCGAACCAAGTTTGTCACCATTTGCTGAAATCAGTCGATGGCAAACGCTTTCTATCAGTTCTTGTCTTCATTTGAAACTGATATCCAAATTATATCCAAATTCGACTTGATCCTGATGAGAATAGCGTATGTATAGCAAGATTCCCATCATTCGTGATGTCCATACCATCATTCTTGCCACATAAGAAAAACCATTCGTTTCACAGCTGAATACGGTGGCGACACATTATCTTACGAGATCAATGGACACGAAATGTTCGGGATCAATACGAACCGTGAACCTGACGAAATAGTCCCTAGACGGGCGCACATGAATACAATGGTAGAAGGCGTGCGAAGTCGTTTCCTCTAAGCCAGGTTATATAAAAAGAATAAACCAAAGAGGTCGGAACTATCCCATGGCAATGTCAAATTGGTCACCCGACTCATTGTGGATAAGGATAGATATTCTAGCGTTTATGATAATATGCACTTCTTCCTTTGATAAATCAGAGTCCTCGGTGGTGTAATCTAAAGCTAATGTAAAAGATTCCCTTGAAATGGGTGGGTAGTAATCCACGATATCGAACTGAATCAAAGTACCATTAGTTTCATCTTTTATATCATAAAAGCAATTGATAACATCAGTGGTGTAAATCCATTGTATCAGTCCAACGCTCTCTTTACTTGACTCTTTGGAGGATATTTTTACTAATTTTACTAATTTCCAGTCTCCTAGGGTTGATGATCCAGGTGGGAAGATTAGTTCCAAAGTCCTGGTTATGGCCCTTGTTGCTTATATAAGATTCCTTAGTACAGAGTTTTCTAACCCTGTTGGTAATTTTAAGTTTGTCTGTAATGATTTTGCTAGTTTAATTAATTCTGTCAACCAAATTTACTAAGTTATTGTCTACTTTTCTATATTTTTTTTCTAATTGAAATATTACAATCCTTCGTAGTGACTCTATAGAAATTTGGTGTTTTGTCAGATTTTACAAACTGTTTGTCTGCTGAATTTATATCCATTACAATCTGGTAGAGGTGTCAATGAAAAAAAAATTCACAAAAAATTACTTTTAACTTTATATATTCGATCCATATAATAAGTTTCTGTAGTATAAAAAATTTTGAAAAGTTTTCTAAAAGTAATTTTTATTTTGTTTAAGGTTGCTCTGGATCTATTTCACCAAATCTGAACTTTGGATTTAGCTACATTATGTTCGACGCTAACATGTCTAGAGTGTCAATTTATCAATATATATATTATATTTCATTTTTCTATTTTAGCATAGATCGGAATTGTAATTGGTTAATCGAGACATACACACAACTTTATGTTTTAATTCTGACCTTAGGTCCCCCACTTTTAACTTTGCAAAGAAGTAACGATTTGTTTTCAAATTTCCCAAATAAATCATTCCAATTATATTATCTACCATCGCCCGACGAGGAACCATTAATGTTCCGAAATATGAAAGTTTTTGTGTAGCGATGTAGCATGTTTTTATTGTAATTTATTATAATATATATATATATATATATATATATATATGAGACACGGTGGAATAATGGATATCGGCTCTTGGACTGAGGACTCCAGTCGAATCCATTACATTCACTTACGTGCTAACACCCTTGGTAAAAAGTATGTATCCTCTTCTTTTCCTTCCAGCTATGGGTAAATAGCAGGACGATCTGGGTTCTATAGCCTTGGATGGCAACTGGAAACTTGAAGGACAACTCGTTTAGGGACGTTGTGGCACGTAGTGAACCCGGTCTCTCGATTCGGAACTTCAGAAAGTATGGTTGGTTCTGCATAATGACTTCACCATGAAATGAAATGTGCTGGTGTCGGGCTGTTGACTCCTAGTAACTTATCTGCTTCACCTTCATACGTCGAATTCGACGGATGAGTCGAGCATGCATATATATATATATATATATATATATATATATATATATATATATATATATATATATATAGTACAGCAAAAGTTGTATAATTCTGAAAGAGTTCAAATCGGGAGAAGTTAATGCTTATGACGCTACTAGATTAGCACCTTAGGCCTTATTGCTCTACAAGTGAAATCGCTAAACGTGAATTCTATTCTGATTGTTTCTTTTCTCGCCTAAGGTATATCAACCCTTTGAACATTTGCTATCGAAATATGGATAGAGAAATGATAAGTTTACGATGTCACGGCCGTGGAAACATTCATCATTGAACGCTTTTGAACCCTGTCAACGCTGGAAAATGAGTATTGGCTGCCCCAGGACAGATATGGCTGCACTGTTCCATTTTTGGTATGATCCAATTCTTGTAAAAATAGAGCAACAGGCAATTTTCCATCATTTTTAGGGATGAATCGTAATGACAAGTTTCACTTGAAATCTAGTGTAAAATTAAGTCGCAACAAACGTCCAAAGCAATGACTGCCATTGCGAGGATGAGAGAAAGATCCAAACTTGGCTTTTGATGTGAATTCATTTTTCTCTATCTAGAAAAGTTGATAGTAATATCACCGTTTAAGTTTCTAAGAAACTTTTTTTTATCGAAACATCGCATTCTCTATTCGTTAGGACAAAAATACTAAATTATTGTCTTTTACAAACAACGATGTTTGAAATAAAAATGGCGCGTTTAGAAAGACTAGAAATTGCCAATAATATTGGGCGAAATTTTAAGCAAATAGATATGAATATTAGAATCAAAATGTTCACAGACCAGACGAGTAATTGGAAAACAATATTATCGATTAATCAAAATTACAAGGAATTGTAAATCGAAAGAATTTGATTTTTATCAGAATTTCATTTACTGCTGTTTCAAATCCTTCTTAGCACCTCGTTACAACCAACATTAAATCAGTCAGCTTTTATTATTTTTGTTATATTTATTAGATGCACCTAAACCCACCAGGCGATTGAGTGAGAAATATCCTCAGCACATTTCTCAGTATCAACACAGAACCTAATATTCCCCTGGTCTGAACAGTTTCAATCCTCTTCCAAATTCTAATGATTTACAGCCGATCAAATACAACAGTTAATATAAAGCCTCATGTACAAGGGTTACTTTTTCAGTTTCTGTATGAGGTACTGATACTTTTTCATTTCCTTCGCTCCTCTTCGTTACGGCGAACATAAACACATCTACAATCTGGCAAGTTATCTTTTCTTAAATCAAATTATAAAATCTTAAAAGCTTGAGTGTGAAGTTGTATTTGATGTCGAAATCAAAGGTTTAGGTTCTCTGCGGAAACCTCTGGGTTTTACTAAATATGAGTTATTTATATATAATAGAATACATATGCAATGTTATGAACTTGGAACTTTTCCAACTCTATCGTGATATATCTTTTGAGTTGCTTTGCTGTATTAACATAAAGGATTTAGAGATTCTTATATTTTCTACAAATGTAGCATTTATTGTTTATTATTACTTCACACCAAGGCCAACATATATGTATATACACACACACACACATATATATATATATATATACATATATATAGTATAGATACTATATATATTATAGATATGTATATTATTGATATATCATATGTATATTTTAGATATATCATATATGTACATTATAGATATATTATACACACACACGTATATATATATATATATATATATATATATATATATTGTGTATATATATATATATATATATATATATATATATATATATATATATATATTGTATTATATACATATATATTAGGTTGGTGCAAAAATAATGACGTAATAATGTCGTTTTTCGACGTATTTTTAACGTCAAAAAATGACATTATTACGTCATTATTTTTGCACCAACCTAATATACATATATATATATATATATATATATATATATATATATATATAGGCAGCAATTTTTCGTTAATGCATGTTTCATTAAATAATATAGACATGTTTTGTCTATTTATTTTAAGTAAGTTCATTTCGTATTGTCTGATAAGCTTAATCACATTATCGTTGAAAGACGAAAGGAAAACACCATATTGATACATGTATAAATCAATCTAAGCTTTCGGTTTACACAAGCCATTATCAAAGATGACAATTGCAATAAATCAAACATTACACAGACGAAACCATAATGATAGTCCGCCTTTGCTGCTTGAAAAATTTCAAAGTAACGGCAAACTCGTATATACGAGACGCAGAAGCGAAAATCGCGTCACAGCTCGTTACGTCACACATGACCACGCGTGAGTGCAAAACAAGAAGTATTAAATATGGGAAGCCGTTTATATAAGCCAATGGCTCCTGTTATAAATTATAGGCATTTAAGGTTAGGTTTCAACTGTTTTATGTATATAGCTTCAAGAATGTTTAATTTTTGTTTATTGTTTTCATGTTTAACTATAGTTGTCAACAAGAATTTTCCAGAATTGAGTAAGCGGGCAGGCATGTTATTTTAAATGTCTAAAAATGTTAGAGTTATCATTTAAATGTAGAGTTAAGCGCCGTAAAAGCGAGTTTTTGGTGTAATCAACATAAATAAAGCGTAGATTGGATTTAAACATGTATCAATATGGTGATTGCCTTTCGTCTTTCAACGATAATGTAATTAAGATTATCATACAATATGAAAGGAACTTACTTAGAATAAATACACAAAACTTGTCTATATTATTTAAAGAAACGTATATATATATATATATATATATATATATATATATTATAGATATAAATATTTTGGACACTGACCTTTATGCTAACACGGTTTCTAGCGCAATGATTTCATCAGGCAGCAAGATTGATTGCCTGATGAATCTTGCATAAAGCCGGTCTCTTTCTCTCTCTCAACGTCTTCGAGTCCAAAAATGAGTTATATTGAATAATATTTCCTACTTTTTTGATTTGAGCACGCGTAGATTTTTTTTATATAATTGTATAATAGGGACTGCGATCAGAATTTTTTTTTTTTCATAAGTTATTTAACAATATGCACACCAGATCACAAAGATAAAAAAAAATCTTGAATTATTAAAATTTGTAGGGATTTCAGTGTGCTATGAGAATTTATTGTAAATTGATCCTCTTAAGAAAGCCAAAACTATGCAACATGAATTCCTAAAATGAAAAAAAAAACAAATTTAGTATCCGGCTTCTTTTTTCAAACATTAATATCGATTAAAAACGATTACGAAATTTAAAATATATATATTTTTAAAAATAATGTCGTATAAACTTGTTTGTGTTTGATTTCCTAGGGGAACCATTTACAATGGATTCCAAAGTATCTTCCACCGATTAACTTTCATGAAATTTAGTAATTTTTCATTTAATTTTTTTTGAGAGATAGTTTAATCGAAAGTTTTGAAAAAATGATATCTAATCACAGTGCCAATTGTATAACTCCATTGTTCTTTTATTGAATTTTATATAGACTTAAAATCTGTCGGATTAAACAATAAAAAAACCTATTCAATTCTTTAGAAAAATGGTTCCTTTACGTTTGGATTCTAAACTGAGCAGATATGAAAATTTTGAGAAAGACGAGAAAAATTTCGCTTCAAGGTACTATTCAGTTTCATTTGATCAGTTAAGTTTCCTGCTGCTCAGTCACTTAGACTAAGACGGATCTGCCAAAACACAGGTTCGAATCCTAGTGAAGAGTGCATGCTTTTCTTTAATAAGATTTCTCGATTATTCAGGATTGCCGGCGAATATATATATATATATATATATATATATATATATATATATATATATATATATATATATATATATATATATATATATATATATATATATATATATATATATATACTGTTTAATAAATATACGGATCATCTACTTAAACATGGGTATCTACTAAAAATAAATATCCAATACTTCCAATACCATATTCTTTTTGATCTGTGATTAATTTGGCACTAACTTTAACCATAGAGTATAAAGTGATTAGTTTGAAAAAAAGAATATATATATATATATATCCCCACGTCATGTATTACCGGATATAGGTGAGACTTTTGAAAACATAATTTTTAAGGTAATTTTAAGTGTTTCACATCATACAAGAGAGATATAAAATTAGCCTATATACTGTTGGACCTGGCTACGCCGTTGACCAAACCATATATCCATTTACTATAGTCAAATTAGCTTCAAAATTAGGTCTTGAAAAATCGCATGATACGCACGTATATGGATGGTATGGAAATTGAAAACTATATATAGTTTTTGATTTCCATACCTTCAACGAAGGGAGATGTACTGTCGAACAGTTTGAAGACACGCATTAAACTCGTTACACGATATAAAATGCCGCACTTAAATTATTGCTGATCTAATTGTTAATTATACAAAGAACTTTGATTTTTAATTTTTTTTTTTTAAATTTGGCAACTGAAAGCGACACTAATTGACATCGTGATCGAAGCTTGAGAAACTTTACAATTATTCAAGCATACAACTCCGATCTACAGATTAAGAAAAACATGGTCGAAATGTAGAACATTGCACTCTTGGGAAGTGATAAAATTCTTAGGATAATGTCGTCATCGATTTTATTTATACTTGGCTACCTTTTCTATTTGATTTTAATTTAATATTATTTGATTTTAATATTTATATATAATAAATTAATATTTTATTTTAATATTTATATATAATAAATTAATATTTTATTTTAATATTTATATATGATACATTAATATTTTAGTTTAATATTATTTCATTTTAATATTTATTTATAATATATTAATTTAATATTATTTTATTTTAATTTAAAAATTTGAAGAAAAACGTTAAGATATATTTAAATATCTTAACGTTTTTATTCAAATTTTCAAATTATGAATTTTTAAAGATTTTATTCAACTTTTTTCTAATAATGTCTCCATCATGTTAATTTCATATTTGTTAATATTGCACAAAATTGATATTTTTGACATTTTCTATTCCAGGTGCTTGTTTTTAGTTTGTATTCACACTTCTTGCTACCAATTATGGCATCAACCAATTGTTTCTTGAAGTTTCTAGTTGAAATTTGGAAGCAGTTCATACGTGAGAAATGTAGATTTAAGAATACGAAGTTCGTTATTTCTTGAATGATTTCTTGGGTTAATGTAGGAAATATTCAGCGATACACTTTTGGCAAGTTAATTGTGTGATTCATCTTCAAATCCTCTGAAATTTAGTGAAACATTTCTGTAGTCAACAAGTTATTTTCAGTTCTTTTGGTACGAAAAAACTGGCTTATGTAGCTTTGTTTTTAGATGTACAAAAGATATTTGAAATGTGGCAAAAATTAGCATCATACTAAAATGAGAGCGAGTAACTAAAAGGGTTTGGTCTTGTTAAGGCCACTCTACTTGCGATGTCAAGCCTGCTTCTCAAAATCTTGTTTTGTTTGATAGGAGAGTTCACTTGAATTTTATTTCTCTTTTGTTCTAATCAATAAAAGCATTTTTATAGACTCTCTTTCTCCCCCCATCCCTAAGTTTACCACTTTACAGCACATCCTCTTTTTCTCCCTCTCTCTCCATCTCTCTTTCCATCTCTTCTTTCCTTTTCTCGCACTCTCTATTCTTCTTTCTCGCTCCTTCACTTTCTTTATTTCTTCCACTTTCTCTCTTTCTCTCTATTCCTCTCTTACTCACTCTCTCACACTCTATTATTCTCACCCCCCCTTTCACCTTTTTTCTTCTATGTATTTTCCAACACAAACATCACATTCCTTTTACTTTGATTTAGCAGACATGCCTAAACTCGATACAGAACATTTTTTTCGGCTGAAAAATTCTTCAACCTTCTAAATGTGTCTAGTATTCTAAGCGATTTCTGTCTGTGTCTACTTGCAAGGAAGCATTTAAGAAAGTTTGGTGTATAGCGCAACAGGAAAACAGAAGAACAAAACCTCCGAATAATATATGCAACAAGCAACTAACAGAAAACTTCTCTGGAGATTCTAATATTCTATTATTAATATTAAAAGGTGGACTATAGTGTTGTGCTGGCCTACATGCTCACAAATCATTTTCAATCAGCCTATCACAATCTTGTGAATAAGGCTCTTGTATTTTACCTCAGTTCCGTATTTAACTCACTCTGTTACTAATTTGGGAACGAAGTAAAAATTAAAGAAGATGCCTTTGTGCGGTCTTTTGGAAGCTTTAGCTGGTTCAAGTGAGTCTTGGGAACCCTGTTGTGGACGAGCGAATCTGTTTGTTGAAGCCATCTTGATACCAAATGACAAGTCAAGGTTACGGAAAGGAAGAATTATTCTCTTCAGTGTGTGTTGTAGTAAAGTTTACAAACTCATATCGATCCGATTGAGAAGACTTATGAAAAATTGGCAACTCATCGAATTTTATTATAACCCTAAGCTTTCGATTATTGTACAGTGATCAAAGACTTTTGTTTTGGTCCCTTTCTAGACGACGAATAAACTTGTGGGGATAAATTTGAATAAAGAGAAGACAGAGAATGTTATTGGCCAAAAAAGACAAAATGGCGTTTCAAAAAGGCTTTAATATTGCTGTAGGCATGGAATCAGCGTCAAAACATTTACTGAAGATCCAAGGCAAGGTAGAGGTCAACAAAGTATATTCCGAAAATAAGCAACAAGTCTGTCTTTTTTTTTTTTTTTTTTTCGTACAATCAGTTTGGTTTTGTGATTGGTTAAGGTAAACCAAATACCAGTAAATGACCTTTTGACCAGAACGACAAAGAGGAAGCAACGCAAAGCCAAACGGAAACAGAGAAAAAGAATAGAGAGCGAGGAAGAAAAAGAGAAAGTAAAAAAAAGAAAGTGATAATTAGAGAGAGAAAGGGGCTATTCGTGTCAGATTACAGAGGAAAAGTATGAAAGAAAGAAAAATATACAGAAAGACTTGTAAGGCAGAAACAAGAAAAAAACAGAGAAATTGCATTTAAAGCGAATGTCTCTGGTACTCTGGTCTGACTATGTTCAATACGTCTGCACCAATCTGCAACCTGTTTAATAACTCAAAGTATACGTGATCATATCGTCGTCATCTTTAAGTGCATAAACTTGAATTAAAACACGTAACAATGCAAATATTTCCAATTAAAAATTAAAAATTTACCAAGGTTAAATGTAATAACTGTAATAAAAATAAAATTAAATAATTTGGTTAATCTAGTAATTGCGTTAACTGCCTTTCATAATAGGCGCAATTGTTCATGTTTGAGCAAGGTGACAAAGAAAGAATATCGAATTCGAATTCACACTATTTACATTATTCGGATTATTGTCCTCATCTTTGTCGCCATTTTTATTACAACGTTTCAGCCGTTGTACGCTCCGGCTTTCTTCAGGTGGTCAGAACGTCGAACTGAACCCTTTATTTCGCTCACTGGGGTAGACTGTTTTAGTTCCACGTGGCATGTTTTTTTTTTTTTTATGGAAGTCAGTTGTCAGTTATCTCCTGTTAATTCCCCTCTCCAAGTTCTCCACTGCCTTAACCGTGTATTGAACTCACACTCTTTGGGTCCTGTCACTGGATCTAACTAACGCCTTTATCCACTGTGCCATATGATCTTGAGGACATCTGCGTATGAATTTCTGGGTATTATAAACCTAAAAATGGCGACAAAGATGAGGACAATAGTCCGAATAATGTAAATAGAGTACATAATACCTCATCTCAGAAATATAGACAGATACTGAATGGCCGAAACGTTATAATAAATTTGGTGAGAAAGATGAGGACAATAGTCCGAATAATGTAAATAATGTACATAATACCTCATCTCAGAAATATAGACACATAGTGAATTCAAAATCATAAAACAAAGAGGTACCTCTCACCGGAAACTTTGGAATTGTTAATTTCTACCAGCTTTCTTGAATACTAATGAAAGATTATTAATTATTGCTATTATTTTATTCTTCTTTGTTCAGTGACCCTTCAGAACATAGGCGATTATAGCTCGCCACAACTTCCTCGACTTTACATCTATTGCCAATGTTTCTATTTTAATAACACCCCACTGCTCAAGTGCGCTAGATTACTTACGTGCTCATTCCCTCTGTCCAACTTTCCTTCAATGTGTCCTGTAAGTGTCATATTTTCGTCTTTTTATAATTCAAAGCATATGTGTCTTTTCCATAAAAACTTCCTCATTATTTGCATGATCCGTCTATAAAATTCTCAGCATCTCTCTGTAGAACAACTTTTCTGTGCCTTAATTTCCCTCTCCATCTCTGAATTAAGTTTCAGAATTCCTATAGGAGGCTTGACGGTACATAGCGCTTGGTCCCTCTTTTCTCTATTTCTCTTAAAATTGTCCTGTCTCCTAATAATTTGCTTAATTTTTTGAAGGTATATTTGCTTCGGTTTTTCGGTGTCCCCTATTAAAACACTTCCCAGATATTTTAATTTTTGCATGTAATTGATTTTGACCTCTACAATTCTTAGCATTCATCCTGGGCTGTCTGGCTGCCATTCTGTCTTTTAAAAATTGATGTTGAAACCTTTCCTCGCCATTTCATCGATTACGTTTTCTAGGAGTTACTGAAATGGTCCCTCTGTGTCTGCTATTAACACGATGTCATCTGCATATACTTTGTTGCTAAGATGGTGCGAATTTATAATAACTCCCGATAGTCGTCTTAGGATCACCTCGTTGGAAAGGTTGGATAAATCTGGCGAGAAAACACATCCTTGTCTTTATATTTTTGTATAGGGACTCAGTTAGCTTTATATCCGCATGCAGGCGGTTTACTCATTGAAAAATAAATTCTGTCTGAGTCAATGACTTTATTGAAAGAAAGAAATATAGAATTTGCCATGTGTAGCAGTTGTTAATGTTGTTATGTTTCTTCTCAGCTGTTTATATACAGGGTGTGATAGGGAAATTTTCGCTATTTGATATTTTTAATTTCGATCATGCGCGTTGTTTGCTTTTATTTTATGGACTGCACAGTATAGTAGGGTCATTTGGACACCATCTGTGAGAACAAAAAAAGAACGCCATGATGAAATTCAATCTGCCAGAAATTTGGAAACGGTATGCTGTACTGCTTTGCATTCATGACGGAAACTCCAAGTTTTCAGTCTTTTGGTATCAATCCGAGTTCAGTGCAGAGGATTTGAATGATATAAACAGTCAACATGATGGTGTTTTGAGTGGTCACTAGTGAGGATGACGTTATGCCTCCATTCATCTTCCCACATTTACTCAGACTCAACACGGAAGTCTCCATCAAGTGCCTTGTGGAGGTATTGCTGCCCTGGGTCAAGAAGATTGGTTGCTGCAAGAACCTACGGCTTGCAACAGGACTCTATACCATACCACCAAAATAGAGGAACCTAGTGATGGCTGTCAGACAATTTCTGCAACAACATCTGACCACCCAACTCTCCAGAATGCGATCCCCTTGATTATTATGTGTGGAGCGCAGTTGAACGTGAGACCAACAAAACTCATTGCAACAGAAAAGATGAATTGAAGACAAGGATTATGGAAGCATTCAACAACTTAAACAAATAGACATTCCAGAGTAGTTTCAGGTGATTCCGAAGTCGCCTGGAGACATTGGTTGAAGACAATGGCGATTTTACTGAATAAGATTTACTCTTTTGTATTTCAAGATATTTTTGCGTAATTTTGGTAAATATATCTGGTGGAATCTGATATCAGTATTATTTTCATTTTGGAGTAATTTAGACGACAATTTATTCATCGCACCATGTATATACATATATCAGTATATGTTCTTTGAGGGGAATATTAAAAAAAAAACACAGAAGAATGGACGTTCAAGATGAAATCATACTAAATCTCGACCAGAAAACCTATAACTCCTCAACAGGTGAAAAAAGGTTAGCATTCCAAATTCTGTCAAGGGCCTTCGGGATATCTAAGGTAAGAGGCCGTGATTTACTATTTAGTAGTTGGCGAAGAAGTGAGATTGTAGTCGATTAGGGCCTCTAGTATTTACCAAAACGAGATAGAAGACTAATCGTCAATGGATCTGAAATTCCACCCAAACTTTAAAAAAAAGAGGAGCTTTATTACTTTGCATTGTCTGACTTTCATTAAAAGTGCAGCATGCATATTTACTTTTCTCTAAATTAATAATTCAGCTATTTTTTTAAGTTCAACATTTTGCAAATTCTCTCTCAGTGGATACGATAATTAAGTGAACTTATTTAAAGATATTATCACATATACTCTGACAGTCTTCTTCAAAACTTACATTCAAATTTAAAGTAATGGTTATATATATATATATATATATATATATATATATATATATATATATATATATATATATATCGATGGTCTCATGACTGCCTCAATGTTCACTTTTATATTTACATACGCTCTATCTCTGATATTGAGCACTTTATCCCATAGATATAGCATACCTTAAAACTATATTTATTCATATATATATATATATATATATATGTATATCTCTCATAAGCTGGGATTATTATCATTATATGACGATATACGTGTCATTGTGTCAGAACTACGCTATGCGAAATATATTTCTCTTTGAATCGCTGTATTTAGTCCAGGAAATATATTCTGCCATTACTCTGCTTAAGAATCTAATGTTTAATTGCACACATGCACACATGCACACACACACACACGTGTGTGTGTGTGTGTGTGTGTGTGTGTGTGTGTGTGTGTGTGTGTGTGTGTGTGTGTGTGTGAAATGCTATATCTCCTAATCACTTGTTTTTATAGAAAAGAAGTCACTAAGAAAATCGTCTTTCAAAATCATCTCGGGAATTCAGTTTAAATAAATGTTTGTAATTATGGTAATGTTGCCCGGTGTGCCAACATAACGTGAGAACAGAATTTTTCGCATCCGTTCATTCTCAATATATATATATATATATATATATATTTGTGTGTGTGTGAATACGCACATATCACTAATGGTGAAAGAATGACAATGAAAATATATTGAAAAAAAAATGAAAAGAGAGAGGGAATAAAGATAAGGAAAGAAAGGATATACGAAACGCTAAACTGAACAAAAAGAATAACAAATCGAGTAAATATTGATGCCATAAAACGAACGGTTTGCGAAAGTGATTGAGTGAAAGGCTGAATGTGTGAGTGAGTGAAAGGGAGTGTTAGTCAATGAGTGAGAAAATGAGAGAGTCTATAAATATTCATTGACGGAGGGAGTTTTTCAACGTGTGGATGAGTGAGCAAGAGCGTAAATGAGTGGACAAGTAGGCAAAAGAATGAATGAAAGAGTGAGTGAGTGAATAAGAGTGTGAATGAGTGAGTGAGTGAGTGTGTGAGTGGGAGAGAAGATGAAGACGACGATTGGAACGGCGATGTCGCAATCTCCAAGGAAATCATTTCTTATTTTCGTTAAAAGCTTCTTCCATTCTTGTTCACGACAGGAAATTCCAAGATTAAAGTCTGTTTCTAAAACGTAATCACTCTGCCAGTGGGAAAGAAAGAGAAAAAACGTGTCCGAATTACAAATAGGAGCCAATTTCTGAGAATGGATATTTATATGTTTAATTTGAATACTTATATTTTGAACAAAATATTCTACGAATATGAAGAGATGGGTGGAAACAGAGGAAGATGAATAGCTAGATAGACAAACTTACAAACTTCAAATATATATATATATATATATATATATATATATATATATATATATTTGGTACAAAATAATGACGTTATAATGTCGTTTTTTGACGTATTTTTAACGTCAAAAAACGACATTATTACGTCATTATTTTTGCACCAATCTAATAGTATAAAGTATATATATATATATATATATATATATAGTATAAAGTATAGTATATATATATATATTATATATATATATATATTATATATATATATATATATATATATATATTATATATATATATATTTATTTTATATATATATATATATATATATATATATATATGTAAAAGCATTAAAATTGACCATCTAACCCGACGATTCTCTGCAGCTAAACGGTATATTACGGTTCCGTGCAGGATACAGCTTCGATTCCAGTTCGAGGACATATTTAATATGAAAATTTCTCGGACGTTCAGGCCGTTAAATGAATGTTGTTCATACTGTTTGTTATAAACTGAGCATTTACTTAAATATTTGTGTCTATATAAATAACGTATATTACGTTTCGATTATGAAATAAACAGCAGATGTTTGCATTCGATTATATCTGATCGTGAGCATATCGATTCTTCAAAAAAGGATAATTGTAGATTTCTGGGCTAGACTGCTCTATGTGTCCAATCGGTCTGAAGCATGTCATTTTAGACGGTGATTTCTGCTACAAAGGGATACGCAGGTTCAAACCCTGCCCGAAACACATTATTATGTCTCTTGAATGCACTGGCCGGTAGATGCAATTTACTTTATAAAAAATGGGAGGTTTTCTCAAACATTTGTATCCTTAAATAATAACGTTTGAAGTAATAGGACACACACACACATACATACACACACGCACACACATATATATGTATATATATATGTGTGTGTGTGTGTGTGTGTGTGTGTGTGTGTGTGTGTGTGTGAAAATATATAGAATATAGGAAAGAATTGGTTAGGTAAATAATCCAGTTCATAAGTTCTTTAGTATTTTTGTTATTATTTTTTTTAAATAGTTCTCGATATAAAAGTAGAGCATAAATATAATTATTTATTTAAAAATATGATTCCAACACGCTACATAAGAGGTATCATGTTTCAAAACAAGAGCCGAAAACTTCAATATAATTATTTGAATTAAATTGAATTAAAGTAAGCTCTGTTCCATCTTCAAGCGAAATTTTTTTGGAATAACTTATTTCTGAAATTTACGTGTTTTAATATTAGGTTGTTTTAATAATATAATATAATATAATAATAATAATAATAATATAATATTAATGATCGAAATAAAAGTATAAACTTAATATTACGAGACATATTAAAAACGGGAGAAGCAACCGGTTTCGCACACGCTCTTCAGGCTTCAACGGGAGATTTAATTTAAAATTAACACAGAAAAATGTACAATAAAATTGCATCTAGGCTATATATATATATATATATATATATATATATACGTATATAGCCTAGATGCAACTCTTTTGTAGTTACGCCGTGTTTTTACGATCTCTTTTGTTTGATTTGTCCTTTTTTTTATTTCTGTTACTGATGCTGTTTGTTTTGTTTTTTTTTTACTTATCATTTCCAGTGATTTTTTAGTTATTATTTCCAGAGTTGTTTTAGTTATTATTTCCAGAGATACTCCTTTTCAAATTTTATTTGTTCTAGTGGAAGAAAGACTTAAAAAGAAAAATGGTCTTGCAGATGGCAAAAAGCTGAATTGTTGACATGATAATGATGATTTTGAATTTGCCTTCGAAGCGAAAATACGTCTTTCTAATCAAAATGTGAAAAGCACTCAGTCAGTCATGAAGGACAGTTATGGTATTGTCGGAATAACAAACATGTCGGAGAGAGAATTATATAAGAACCCCCTCAAAATCTTTCTTAAGCAAATAGAATCAGCTCCATCAAATCTGATTCCAATAAGAAATTCAAACTAATATTTTAAACTATACAGTATTTTTAAAACGGTGTATTAGTTTTGATTACCAATGGCCTCTCCGCATGCAACTAATGTTCGTTTGGAGAATGGTGACTGAGTGAATGCATATAGTTCGGGAAGGAATGGATATCCAAAAAACAGGTCCGTAAAATCTGCCAGGAAGTACAAGGTATTCTATTTCTTTACATTGCTTTTGAAACGCGCATTGACTCTACCCGAATTACATTTTACATAAACAGTTTGCAAATAATAATGTTAATCCGCAGTGTTAAACAATATAAGTTTCATATAGCCTGAAAGTTATCACAATATAATCTGAAATTTAATTCTTCGCCAAGGGCGTAGAACGTGATTAGTTTATTGTCTAGGATATATGTATATATGCGAAACGGGACACAGATTGCTCATTCTCCGCCATCAGTTTCTTGAACGCTTCTGAATGTTACACGTCTCCCTTTATGGATACCAGGCTGCTTTTTTTGTTTATTTTTATATATTTATTAATGCTGTTGCGTTTCACCCAAAGAAGAGGACACGGCTGAAGAGAAAAAATGTCTTTGGACACCCCGTCCCAAAAACCGATTATCGTTATTTCCATTACAAATGTCTGAACGAGCTCCATTCTTTACTTCCGTCAATTCAGAGCTTTACAAGCTGCATCCACAATATTGAACAACGCTTCCTCCATCCAATTTTACGCATGAATTTCGACAGACAGCTTTTACTTAAGAACGCCTGCTTTTAACAAAAAGATTCCCGCGTGGATGCTGTCCCAAACGGTAACCTCTTCAAGTCAAGGTTATTTGTTACTTATCCTCAATATCTACATAATCCTGACTTCTTACTTCCTTACCTTACGTCACACAACGCATCCAGTAATTCTCTACCTTGAGTGGCTCTTGAGCTTTGTAATGTTTGAACACTCAAAACTGGTCTTCGGAAAAGTAGAGACAGTTTGTTCCCAGCATCTGGGAAAAGGGCCGAGCTATGCGTACGTAATCCCCTCATTTCTGGCGAGTCAAATTATAATATTAATAATAATAATAGGTAAATTAACTTGATTCCTAAATTATGTCCACTCGCATGAGTCTTGTATGTTCGCCGTAATGAAAAGTGAATATCTCATTTATGGAAAGTGGTCCTATTTAATTTATGGAAGATAAGCCCTCCCAACATAATACAATGGAGACGTCTGAGGCTCATGTTGATACTGATCCCAAGTAATCAAATATTCGTAAATAATGATAGAACGTATACGAGAGAGGGAGAGAGAGAGACATAAAAAGAGACGTTTTGTAAGCTCGCATCGGAAATCAAATCGCGTGTTTAGAGAATTCGATCCTCACGATATGTAGGGCCAATGTATCATTGTGTCATATTAAGACTAATCTCTTAAATATTATTATGAGCACATAGATAGATAGATAGATAGATAGATAGATAGATAGATAGATAGATAGATAGATAGATAGATATTGATTTTCTAAGCATAGCTTAGATGTGATACAAACTCGAAAGCTTGGAACATCCTGTGTGTATCGAATTCAATACTCAGTCGTAATTGACGTTACAAGACAAGCTCGTTAACCATTACACTACATCGAAGTTCCCAGGTAATTTGCTAAGCGTAACTTAGATGTGGCACATGGCCTAAAGTGTTGAGCATCCAGTGAGCATCAAACTCATATTCAGTCGCAATTTGGTTCGCAGGAGAAGTTAGCTAACTATTTGAAACTCCTCGAGATGCCCATAGATAGATAGATAGATAGATAGATAGATAGATAGATAGAGAGAGAGAGGGGGGAGGGAGAGATGAACTGACTTCGATAGATAGATACATTGATTTGTAGATATGAACTGACTAAGATATGAACTGACTAAGATATGAACAGACTTCGATAGATAGATACATTGATGGGTAGATATGAACTGACTTAGATATGAACAGACTGAGATAGATAGATAGATAGATAGATAGATAGATAGATAGATAGATAGATTGCATTTTTGTCGATTTATCGCCTTTCCGGTCGTTTTTCTCGGATTCTCTTGATATATACTGAGCATAACTTTTGACAAATGCAGTAAACTTAGCCTAACCCTGATAAAAGGTAATGTTTCTAGCAAAGCAGTGAATATCGTATTCATTAAAATAATACAGGGCTTCACTTCTAATTTGCAAACGACTTCTGTATAATAGAAATATTAATTAATTTTTAGCTTTAGATAACAACTCGTATGGTCAAAATTATTACACATGAGAAACTTTTTCCGAACACTGTTCTAACCTATGTTCTAAGGGGCATGTTTACATTTGTCAGGCTCTGGACGATCGTCGAAGAAGGCTTCGGAAGTAATGTCTTCAATCCACGGTAACAACACCAAATATCCAAATATCTCCGTTGATTAGAGCAATATAATACCAATATATTTTTCAGCAGAGTCCCCATCAGAGCTGTTCATTTCATCCGTTGGCAGCTGTGCAATACCGCTAACCACATATAACCATGCTCACATCCACTATTTGTTTTCCGTAAACGTTCATCAAACGACGAAGAAAGTCACTGGGTGCAAGGAATTCTGCTACAACTTTCTATTTTGGACATTCATTTAGAATGTCAGATAATATCTCGCCAGACTACCTCGCAGATGATACCTGTAACAAGTAATAATATATGGGTTATTGACAAGAACTTTCAACCACTACTGCTGTACTGCCACATCTAGTGTTATCGACCAACGTAATAAAACGATAAGTATTATTTTCGGAGCGCATTACATATAAAGCACTCGGTGAGTATGGAATACAGTAAATGACCATTATTCATTAAGGTAGCGGCGAAAATCATAAGCGCTTGCTATTAGGTTGGTGCAAAAATAATGTCGTTTTTTGACGTTAAAAATACGTCAAAAACCGACATTATAACCTAATATATGTTCATTCTTCTCTGATTGGGTCAAGACTACTGCTGCTTTACTTCAGTGACTGAAAAATCTTTAGCGTAATGAAAAGTTAAACTCTAATATTTTTCTTTATTTTATTTTTTGGCTTTCTATTAATAGAATACTATCATTGTCTACTTCTACGCAGCCATATTTCTTTTGAGCCGCGTAGCATTGCTTTTTCTTCGATTCCATTTGCATCGAAGTGTTCCTTTTTTTGTTTATTTAGCTTTGGTGCTTCTGTGTTCTCCTCATTCTTCATTCCACTACTTCTTATTCGTGTACTATTATTCAACATCACCCACTTATACACCCACATTCATTCAAAACTTCTTTTATGTGCTGTGTCAGGACTTTGACAATCATGGCTCTCCACTTCCCCCTATCCTTTGTAGCTCTCAATAAGTTTTGTCTTTTTGTTATTTCCTTCAGACCCTGTTCTACCATCCACTTGCTTAAGCCCGTTAAGTATATTACGCGTGACTTTCCCTTGTCTATGTTTCTCTTTATCCGCCCTGTGAGTATCATATTTTCTAAGCCCTCCTTTCTCATTACGTGTCCTAGAAATTTCCTGCTGCCTCTTTCTAATGTTAAGTGTAGGTTTCTTCATTGTTTGTATCCTATCCAGAACCACATCTTTGTTCACATGTTCGGTTCATGGTATCGTTAGTATCCTTCTGTTGTCTCGAGTCTCGAGTCTTTGAGAAGACGCTCTAGGAAGACATGTTTATCGCCTTAACGCTATTGTAAGTTTATAGCAGCTTAAGTAAAAAAAAGAAATATTTATGACCCCTACTCATACGACTATCTTCAATTTCTTTTCACTTAGTTTTACTCTATCTGACTGTATCCTTTTTCTTTGTCGATAAATGTCATACCTTTAAGGACTTCATTGCTCCATGTTCTGAACTTAATTTTACAAATTGATCTTTGGAGCTATAGTATTTCTTTATTGGAAACAGACTGCACATTATCTGCAATAGAATTCTAAAATTCATATGTGTTTTACATAACTGTTAACCTGCTTGAACCTACCTCTTCAGATTGTTCTACAAATTTCCAATCTGTTTTTTGAATTTTTTTCTCACATATTCATTTATTTTCATGGTCAAATGCAATAGATCATTCTCTTGCATCAAAAAAACATTTTATTTTCTAAGCTTTTGGTTCTTCATAAACGATAACCTTCAATGTATCAGTCTATCCCTATGTTGTTATCCTAACATGATCTGAAACTCGCCATTAGTACAGCTTTTCATTACCTATGATTCAAAACCAAATATCTCCCCACCTCGTTGATATTTCAACTTTGAGAGAGCACTTTCTGCCAGTAGCGATTCATCATCAGTCTAGGCCATTATCTGTTCTGTTTCTCGTTTATTGAATTATTCTTATGTATGTTTTTCTAAGGTTACGTGATCGGGCTTTACGTAATTTATTAATAGATTTAGAAGCAGGCATTTTCTGCTTTTCGATACTTCATCGCTGCCACATTTCTCTATGTATTTATATTCGCATGTCCAAGTCGTCAGAAATTTAGCTTTCCAATCATAAGACTCGGGTTAAAATCTCACCATAAATGATTTGACTTCAAGGTGCTATCACCCTGGGAAAGCGATCACAGCGGGCGGTCACGTTAGAAAGTGCCTAAAACAAAAGAAAATGAGTTGACCCAAGTCTTGCGAGTGATATTGGACAGACTGAAATATTCGGAAACCATCGATGCTTGTACCAGCACAAAGTCATAAGTTACAATAAGCGAGATTTTGGAGTGCAATGGTCTGTTCACACAGGACAAGCTATACGCTCACCCCTAGAAAATATAATAAACATCAGCTCAGCAGAGATGTGGGTATTGAACGAACACACATACACCAGAGTATGCAACAGGGATTGACTAGCCACGTTAGCAGACTGGAGTGCTCGGATGTAAATTGATAAGCAGTTAGGTAGTTTGGTAGGTAGGGTCTCATAAACTCCCCTATAGAGTAAATTACACAACGTCACCGTTCTAGGATTACAGCCTCACCACCCTAGGTGTCGCGATTTCCGCAACAAATGGTGTTTTACATGGTAGAGTTGCTAGCTCCAATCCAAAGGGAAAATGAATTCAGAATTATCTTTCTCCTAAGCTGGTTGCTAACCAAAGTTAAAGATCCAATATGTCCGCTATTTACTTCTAGTTTGAAAGACGATGGAGATTCATACCCTTCTAAGAGCCTCCATGTTACAACACCTGAAAATTTTAAAGGTTGGCAAAAACGTATTTTATTATAGATTCTATTTTGATAGGAGATCGATAAGAGAGAAACTTTCCCACATCAGGGTTGCAATGCTTAGGATCTTCAACAAACATCACAATTTGGCGGCACGTCTCAATCATTTTTGGAGTTTCCAGTTTCGTTTGATCTCTTACAATTTCTGACGTTATTACAATTTATCTTTATCAAAGCAGATTTGCGAGCTATTTTCAACCTGCAAAAGAATATTACAGTTATTAATTTAGCCATGTTAATTCGAAATTCAAACTGTTTCATCAAAATGGATGACGTTTATTTACATCTGCTCAAAACAAACAGGGTTTCGTTCTAAAGGAACAAGTAGGCGTTGCCATTATTGAGCAAATAAACCTTTATATGTGTAGTATTTATTTTCTATATCGATAAAAGAGGAAGTTGGTAATAATTAGACGCAGTGTATGGGAAGAGGCCTTCCATGGTGCAGATATCACGTGCAGATAGGTAGGCTGACTACAGGCTACAATCAGAAGTACACCTGCAAGATCTGATACTCAACTTGAAAGTATCATAGATAGATAGATAGATAGATAGATAGATAGATAGATAGATAGATAGATAGATAGATAGATAATGTTTTGTGTCTTTTAATAAAAATACGGAACATTCAAACTCATCAGTTACATTTTTTATTGTTTTTCTCCTTTCACCTTAGAGCACTAATATATACGCTCTTTCTCTCTATATATATATACATATATATGTGTGTGCACGCGCGCACGCACGCACGCACGCACGCACGCGCCCACGCACGCAAGCATGCGCCCGTTCGGGTGTGTGTGTATGTGTATGTGTGTGTGTGTGCGTGTGCGTGACGCATGTGTTCATTACTATATCCAAACATGGTTACATACACAGATCTAGACACTCGTCTGCAATAACAAAGGTTGTTGCACATATTGGACGATAAGAGACGACACCTTTGTCGACTCACCTAATATGTGTGTTTGGTTTGACCATCGGAGTCCATTAGACGTCAGTTGTCCACTTAGCAATACAAAGGCCTTCGTTCTTTATTCGAGTTTGCTTTCTCTTTGTTCACCCATTCCGACTACCATTCGCCGAAAGTCTCTCCAGACGCGATATCCTTACAGGACGCGTCGCCATCTTTATTTCCGATACATTTCCTATGCAACAATAAAATAAGCTAGACGGTTGATAAAATATGATAGAAGGAAAGAAAAAATAACGATGAATTACTCAGGAAGTAAATCAGGAAATAGTTAATGTGTTTCCATGGGGTAGAAATAGATTAAAAGAGAAGATTATTTCTTATTGTTTTCTTCTTGATTAAATACACCCGACAAATGCTGCAAGTTCGATCATATCGATATTTACACATTAAGAGACTTTAAGAATTTCAGTCAAGGCAACCAAAAGAGAGCAATTTTGCCTTTTTGAATGTTAACATTTTGATACCAAGAATCTCTAACTAGTCAAATAAATTGAATTCATGAATTAACAATTATTCTTCAGATGATAAATCAAAAATAGATAGATAGATAGATAGATAGATAGATAGATAGATAGATAGATAGATAGATAGATAGATAGATAGATGGAGAGCGAGAGATATTATACAGTAGAAATTTATATCATTTATTCGGAGACATGTCAACTCCTTGATCAAAAAGATTATGCAACGTTTGTCATTGAAAAATCACACATTCACATTCACACGTATATATACTCATACACACATACAAACGCAAACAGACCCCCACACACACACACATCCTAACACACGCAAACACACAAAAAGATGCACACACTTGCACACACGATAGAAACATAGACACTCACACGCATATACACTCACACAGACCATACAAACACAATCACACTCATACACATACACACCCTAATACACGCAAACACGCATAAAGAACCGCACCGTCGCACACAACATACATAGACACTTTTACACATAGACACACTCTCACACGCGTATACAGTAGCATACATGCACTCACTCACACACACACTCATACATACACAAACACATACACACCCATATCTAGAAGTATTCCTTGAATTATATTAACGTATCCTCATTCATTCTTCAACATCTCGAATCGGCCGAATAGTCTAAATTGTTGGTGCAAAAGTTAATAAATGGTGGTACTCGCTTGGAAAAACCTTAGATAGTTCGAACAAATAGTAGAACAAATCGGTACCCAAGGAAAAATGAGGACTAAAAAAAGAAAGAACGAAGAACATTATACTAAGGCGAAAACAGTCGTCCAGTTTTCAAGCCCAGAGTCCAAAGAAAATAAACTCCAAAACGAGTAAAAGGCAACTACGTAAAGTGCTCTATACACGAAGTAGAGCAAACCTAAAATAATCCTTTAGGGGCCAGGCAAAGCTACCTAGGTTACACCTAAATAGATCCATTTAGGTGAAACCTAGGTCGGTTTGCCTGTTTCCTTAGGGTTATCATATGATATATATATATATATATATATATACTCACATATGTGTGCGTTTATGCGTACATATACGTGGTGGATAAGAAGAAATATAATTTTACGGTAAGGTGTATTTATGGGATAAAGTGCTCAATATCAGAGATAGAGCGTATGTAAATATAAATATAAAAGTGAACATTGAAATCAACACTCAGAGGCAACAGGCTGTTTCATACTAGACGCAATCATCAGACTTTATGATTGCGTTTTGCGTAAAAGTCTGTCACATCTGAGAGTTGACTTCAATATTCACTTTTATATTTGCTTATTTACATATATATATATATATGTGTGTGTGTGTTTGTGTGTGTGTGTGTGTTTGTGTGTGTGCTTTTGTGTGTGGATGTATGTGTGTGCAATGGGTAAATTGTCGCCATTTTATATTTTTATCGTCCGCGTTGTTATTTTTTTTTTTTTATCTTGTCGACTGCACAGTACAGTAATGTCAATTGGGCACCGTCTATGAGAACTTAATCACCAGGACGCAATTCACTCCGCCAGATATTTGGAAAAGCCATGAGGTACAACTTGGCATTCACACCGGAAACTCAAATACGAACATTTCAATGTGATTGGTGCCGAAGATTCGGAAAGAGTTGGATGAGTGTTATGGCTCTGATCGTTCTGATAATTTGGTCAGGACCTCTGACTCAACACGGTGGCTTACATCAAGTGCCTTGAAAAGCTAGTGCAGTTCTGGGTCAAGAGGGTTGCTTCTGGAAAACGCCATGTCTGGCAACAGGATTCTGCACCGTGCCACACAAGCAGAAGAATCCATTCATAGTTGTCAATCAATTACAGCGGCTACATCACTCCATATAAATGGCCACTCTCAGACTGCAACCTCCTTGATTATTATGTGTGGAGCGCAGTTCAGTGAGAGACCAACAAAACTCGTTGTAACACGAAAGATGAACTGAGGGCACGGGTCTCCGGCAGCATTCACGAACTTAAACAAGTAGGCCGTCCAGAAGAGCTGCAGGAGATTCCGAAGTGGTCTGCAGGCCGTGGTTGAAACTAATTGCGATTTTATTGAATGAATTTAGTGTTTTGTATTTTAAGATATTGTTGGTAAATATATCTGTTAAAATGAGATGTCAGTGTTACTTTCATTTTTCCGTAATTTAAACGACAATTTCTTTATCGCAACATATATATATATATATATATATATATATATATATATATATATAGTTTATGAAAAACTAGGTAATCCGTATGGATAAACCCAAGGAGGATAAAATCCAGAGAGCGCAATGTAAATCCAGAGCAAATAATTTAAATAAAAACAGACTACTTTAAGCTTCCATGTAATAAATTTAAATAATAATACGGCCCGTCAAAAATGTGTAAATTTTCTTTTCATTTTTTGTTGGAAGTAAAGTCTGATGATCCGCAGTCTTTTTGAAAGGGCTGTGGTGAAATAATTTATTACATGGAACCTTAAAGTGGTCTGTTTTTATTTAAATTATATATATATATATATATATATATATATATATATATATATATATATATATATATATATATATTAGGGTGATGACATTTTCTAACCCTATGTTCCAGTTTCATGAAATTTTCTTCAAACATAACGAACAATACATTATTTTTGTTTTTTAATTCTTAAAAGAGTTTACCCCAAACTGAAAATTCGATTTTATTCACATTAAGAGAAAAAATCAAAATCTTTCAGATGCTATATTTTTTCAATTTACTAATGAAATAATTCTTATGTGTTTTTAAAGCATTTAACAGTTTATAGTCATACCATACAAACCTACCAAAGCAAAATTTGCAAATTTGCATATACAATGACAAAGATGAACTTCTTTTTACAGACGTCATAAAGGTCTTAAAGGCACTTGATTGCTCGTTCTGCAACGCTGATTTGTTCTGGAAATTTCCAGTATCGATGATTTTGGATTCTAAATATGTTTTGCAGGGTTTAATGCTTTTTTGTGAGCCTGCAAGCTAAGACATAGCTTCATCTGCATCACAGATTTTGTCAGTAAATCAATGGCCCAGACATCTGTAAGAAATGAATCTACAAATTTCGAGTTGCGAGTCTCTTTTCTCTGGTACAAGAATAAATGCCAAATATCATAGTATTGCTCTAGAATTCCATCTTTCATTACTTAAGTTAGGTATTTTTTTAAAACATCACAAAGTTAAATGAATTTTCATATCATTGTGTCATTCTCCTGTTTCATGAATCTCTTTTATACCATTTTTGATATTCTTCTTGAGCTGTTCGTAGTTATTTACAAGTTCACAGATAAATGGATATTTGATACTGAGAAATGTGTTGTTTCCTCCATCTTCCTCGTCTATTACTACGCGAATCATTCGCTCAAGACCATGACAGCCAAGGAATTTGGGTTATTCCAGGTTTTTTCTGAGCAAATAGTTTTTGAAACTGAATGACAATCCCATTCCTATTTCCAGTGTTCACATTTGTAGTATCTGCAACAATCTTTTTTACACTCTTCCATAAATTGTATGCATCCAAAACAGATGTTATTCCATTAAAACCGCCCATCCATTTTCCATTTACATAACTTGGCCAGGAATTCGTTTACCAGCAAAATGCAATGACCAATTTTCTAAGTGTAGTATTTTCTTATAAGTCTATTTTAAAAAGTTGTTAAATAGTGTATCTGTAAATACTAGATTGAGAAGATATTTCAACATCAATCTTGAAATAACTGCTGGCAAAAATTTGCTGCTTTGCACGTCTAGAAGTTTGAAGATGTTACTAATTTGGTTGCAGTTTTGGCTTTGCTAAACATCTTCATTTTTTTTGTGGATTTTTCTCGAGAACTTTCGGTCTCTCCATATTCACACTCTGAATGAATCTTTGATTCAGTCTCTGATTCGGGAGTTGAAGTCGTTGTTGTTGTGATTGTTGTTGAAGTTTGTTCCAAGGTTACTTTGATTCGTTTAAATAAATGAATAGTTTTTGAACTCACACTCTTTCCAGTTTTTATATACAACATGTCCATTTCTTTCGCTCTGAAAATGACATAACCATCTGTTCTCACTGCACAACCATTGAACATTTTCTTTTTGTTCTGGCAACAATTGCATTCACTGGATCATATCTTCTTCGTCTCACACATTCAGCCCATTGATCCACATTTGTTTATATGAACTGAATTAATAAATGTGGAGAATTTCTATTACAATAAACTTGATACTTCTTTCGAGATTTCCTTTATATGCTCTTTCTCTCATTGAATTGAAGCTCCAAGTTTGGATTTTGAATGGTATCTCGCTTTTGTTTTCCAGTGATTTTTCTTCTCGTGGAAAAGTTCCTCTTTTCTTATGTGATTCTAGAAATCTTATTATTCGTCCAAATTTTCTTACAGTAATAGAAGCAAGTTTTATGAGACATTATAGTTAAAAATGTATACTTGGAGATCTTTCAGGAAATCAATCAGCGTTGTTCAATATACTCTGAAACAAAAAATATTTCATCACAAACACAACACACTTTTCCATTCATCTTATCTGACAACCAACCTACGCTCACGCATATATTGTCCAACAAAATCCACGTTATAAATTTCCATAAAGTTCTAGAAGGCACCAGAAATTTGAAAAACTCTCCAAAAAGATCTAAAAGTTTACATAAAATTCTAAAGAGCTACAGAAATTTTTACAAGGTTCTATGAAGATCTAGAAGGTTCCAGAAAGTCATAGTACTACTATACTTACAATTTTCGTGTTCGGGATTACATTTAAAAAATAATCTGAATTAAACACTTCTTCATTATCTTTGAACAAAGGTTCATCAAATTATACAAAAAATCAATCATTTAACAAAAAGTAAAAAAAAATCATAACAGTAACATATTTTATTAAATATTTCTTTTTTGCCTGTGCCTGGATGAATTTCGAAATCCATTTATTGTTGAAACTGCTTGGTCTGATGAGACGAAACCAAGGAATCGGCCTGGCGAAATGAAATATTACCATGGATTTCTAAAGTCTCCGCTTACATCATTATTATTTTCTCTGTTCTTACATTGAGCTCTCTTTGGATTTATATCTTCTTTGGAATTATCCATAAAATTATTAAAAGTTATCAGATAATATTATATATATATATATATATATATATATATATATATATATATATATATATATATATATATAGTTGTATATTTAGGCAGCAATCCTTCCTTTATGCATGTTTCATTAAAAACGACAGACAAGGTACTACGGGTAAGCTTTTTATTTAATTTTTCTTGTGTTCGGACAAGAGGTTTCTTTTCTGGACAAAGGGTATGTAAGAACTGCCCAAATGTTTTAGATTTTCGAGCGCTTTCGGCTATACCTTTAGCCATTATCAAGGATGATTCGATTTTTCAGCTTAATTGAGTGTATGCGTTCTGTGTATGTCTTAGTGTGTGGTAGGGATGTTTTTAATTTCCGAATACGGTTAGCACATTGTGGCCTTGTTCGTAGTTAATATTGTTAAGAGTTGGCTGTTTCTTTTTTTTTTTATTAATGCTTCCATTATTTTTAGTCTTTTTGCAGGTGGATGCAGTTAATATATTTTTGTTTTCTACTAATGGAGTCTGGTAAGTTTGTCTGTGTGTTTAAACGGGTTCTAATGGAACTGTGATCAGATAGGTTTAACGTAAGACGTCTGGATAAGCATGTGGTTGTGTAACCGATGTAATTATTTATGAGTCCGATTTGATCAGGAACACAGTTCCTTAACGGGCATTTGAACTCATAGATAATGTTCGTTCTTTGTAATTCTGAATTAGCTTGTGTGTTGTTATTTTTGAAGATAAGGTTGGCTGCCTTAAATTTTTTTATAATTGATAATAATTTTTTTATTCCGATCAATTGGAGTAGTATATTTCTTTATAATATGCCTTAGAGAAGATTCGTCTTGTTTGTGAGTAATATGCATTTGGCTTTTGTAATAAATGTGTATGTCATTTTTGGCTGTGTGTTCGCTATCGTTATTACTTGCTTTGGGGAGAAATAGTCTAATTTGGTGGTCTATAAGATGATTAGGGAAGTCGTTGTTGATTAGTGTTTGTTTAACGTTACTAAGTTCTTTGAGAAAGAGTAGTCGAGAGGATGGTGTGATCTATTTAGAAAGTTTTTTATTACTGCTATTTTGTACCTAAGTGGACATTCGCTTTTGAAGTTAAGGTGGCACGATATATATATATATATATATATATATATATATATATATATATATATATATATATATATATATATGCTCGTGTGTGTGTGTGTGTGTGTGTTACAAGTTTATTACATCGAGATGCAACAACCAATCATTTTGATTGCAAGTTGGCATATATAGAAAAATTCACTTCTTGGCTAGATCTAGCCATGTACTCTACCTCAAAGAGACGAATCGGTATATAACAAGACTAACAGATAGGAAGGTCATGTTTACAGCTTGATTTTAAGATTGTTTGAGAAAAGAAAACAATACATGGATTAGCAGAAAAATAATAATTGCTAATGCATGTAGAAATTTGTTTCGCCAATGTCATACTAACCCCACCGATCCGCGGCAACCTTGTGTCAAGAGGGCATTTATCCGGACCTATTTAGCACGTATGCTAGATTTTACGAATATTACATTTGTTTGCCCAAAGTATTTATCAATTTAAGCGTCTCTTTAAGGCTGATTACATAGGCAATTATTGTGGCATCCAAAAAGTTCAACTTCATAATTTACATAAATGTTCAAGTAAATCCAGGCTAGCACCATCTCCAAACATCTTATTGCTTCTCAGCAGCCTAACGAGAGTACACATTTTGTGCCGTGAGATGATCTTTTTTGAAATTTTTATTCGAATGTCCTCTTAGAAACCATTTTCATCAATTCTAAGAAAACTTCTTTAAGCAAAAAGAATAGATGTTAGCTTTCAATCTGATTAAACTGTAATATAAGTATACATAAGTTAATTTAATATTAATATATGTCTACTTCCTATCCTTAGTTTCCTCTGTTTTAATCGAAGTTCATTTTCTCATACAGTCTCAGTTTTGGTCACATCAAATTGACTATCAGTTAGGAAAATTATTTTTAAAAATATTTATTGTTTTATTGATTTTTCAGTCTATTACCCGTATCGAACCTTCTCATTACCTAAATGGGTAACCACAGGTGAATATTGTGTACCGTAAGCTTGGATGTGCGGGGGTGTAATGTATAATGGCTTGGAATTGTTAATCAGACATCAAGATATAAAACCAAGCACACCGAGTTTAGTATCCTACCGATTTAATTTTCTTTTTTATCGTTGTTCTTAAATATCCCCCATTATAATGGCAGTGTTTTTGTTAGGAAAGACGGCATCCTGTTTGATCCTCGGCGTAGATTCATCGTGGAATACAGTTTTACTTAAAATAGTTTCAATTAAAAGCGAATGTAATTTATTAAGACGAAAATATATAGTAAATGCACTACAATCTGAGACTTCTAATCCCCTCCACGTATATATGAATAAAAAACACAGACTTATATCTATGTAAGTATATATATATATATATATATATATATATATATATATATATATATATATATATATATATATAAGTGAAGATTGAAGTCAACACTCAGAGGTGACAACCTGTTTTATGCTAGACACAATCGTCAGGCGGTTATTTTGGCGGAAGTGGCTTGTTTATTTATTTATTTATTTGGGTAAATTTATTTTAAATGATTTTTTTGTTTTCATTTTTTATTTTATATATTTATTTATTCTTTTTGGTTTTCGATGTTTTATTAACGTATTAAAATAGTTTTGGCACGAGTTGTATAATTATTTAATAGTTTGTTTTCGTCTGGGAAAATAAAGCTATTTATTCGTCCAATTATTGGATTGATTGCCGCAGTCTAATCTGCTATTAGAGCGGGGGACAGTTTTTAATTTGTTTAATATATTTTGGTCTGGGAAGGTAATAATAGATATTTTTTCCTCCAGACAAATTTGCAGGTTTTCCATGATATTTTTGGTGTGATATGCATTTTGTTTTTTATTTCCCAGATATACTTAGAAAGCACTTTGCTGTTTCCGTATTTACTATTTGTGAAAGACGTTTTGTGCGCATAGTTCCTTTGTTTCCAGGGTCCATCAGTTACTCCCATATATACTTTTTCTTCATTATCTTTTCGGATGATACAATAAAAATTACTACCCATAATGACATAATTACTATAATATATAAATATTTGAAACAAAACGTTGATGATTGCGTTGGTGTTGGTGTCAGTTTTCACTTTTTTGTGGCCTAGCATACAATATGGGAACCAGTAATAAGGAGTGCAAGAGAAAAGCTATAATAATAACGACAAAAAATCAATATGAGCTCTGATAAAAAATGGTTGATAATACCCAGAAATTCATACCCAGATGTCCTCAAGGACACATGGCACAGTGGATAAAGGCGTTAGTTAGATCCAGTGAAAGATGGTGAGTTCAAAACCCGAGGGAAATTAATAGGAGATAACTGATAACTGACATCCATTAAACATGTCACGTGGAACTAGAAGAGTCTACCGCAGTGAGCGAAATAAAGGGCTCAGTTTGACATTCCAACGACCTGAAGTAGGACGAAACGTTGTGATATATATGGCGACAAAGATGAGGACAATAGTCCGAATAATGTAAAAAAATGTCTACTATTGAATAAATTTGCTCTTCAGTATTTCAAGCTATTTTAGTAAATATATCTGTTAAAATAGGATGTCAGTGTTATTCACATTTCGTTCATATATATATATATATATATATATATATATATATATATATATATATATATATATATATATATAGCTTATTTCTATAAACATTTTAACAACTTAAGCCGGTTATTATATTACAGTGATCGCAAGTCAAAAACGCGTTCCCACTAAAAATAACGTTTCTAGCATACATACATACATACATATATATATATATATATATATATATATATATATAGCTTATTTCTATAAACATTTTAACAACTTAAGCCGGTTATTATATTACAGTGATCGCAAGTCAAAAACGCGTTCCCACTAAAAATAACGTTTCTAGCATACATACATACATACATATATATATATATATATATATATATATATATATATGTGTGTGTGTGTGTGTGTGTGTGTGTGTGTGTGTGTGTGTGTGTGTGTGTGTGTGTAAAAGTTAACATTGAAGCCAACACTTAGAGGCTGTTTCATGCTAGACACAATGGTCAGTCTGACGATGGTGTCTAGCATGAAACAGCTAAGTGTCGACTTCAATGTTCACTTTTATATTTACACACGCACTATCTCTGATATTGATCACTTTATCCCATAAATATAGCATACCTTGCGAGTCTATTTCTTCATATCTATATCTATCTATCTATCTATCTATATATATATATATATATATATATATATATATATATATATATATATGAGAATTGTAATGGTTACCAAGCTTGTATCCCTCAATAAGTTACGATTGAATAGTAAGTTCCTTTCACACCACAGGTTGCTCATGATCTGGCCTTGTGCCATATCTAAACTACGCTTACTAAATCAATATATGGTTGATAGGTGTATCTCTGTTTAAATATTTGCAGAAAAATGTTCTCCTGTAGTTGCAGATGACGTACATTCAGCTTGAAGCAACAATGAAAAACTCTTTTGTGCCTCGATGTGTCGCTTAATAGAGTCAATTTATGATTTGTATCGTTAGCCACCATCTCTCGTTTTCCCATCCCGCTCATACCCCCACCATGTCAATGCAACCGTTCTTTTCCTCAACTTCTTTCCCATTCACATATCAGCACAAGTCTCTCTCTCTCTCTCTCTCTCTGTCTTTACCGCCCCTTTATTCCCACTGACCATTCTTCTTCAAACTCTTCTGGATGTACACAACTACAATTTGCAACACAACCACAAGTCGAATCATTCATTACAAGACAAAAAATAGATTTCCTGTCATGTTATTGCAAACAACTTGCAAAGACGAATTCTTGACACGCATCGATCATTCCTTTTTTTCTCTTTTCATTGTCTCCTTTTTTTCCATTCATTCTTTTCTTCTACCTTCTTTTTTTCTCCACTTACTTCAGAGGATTTTTTTCTAATTCCTTCTTCACCATTTTCAGTTTTCTTCTCGTCTTGGCTTTTATTCTTCTCTTTTTTCTCTACCCATTTTGTCCTCCAGTTTCTTCATCATAAGCTGATACTATTCTTTCTTTTTCTTCTTCACTTATTACTCATTCTTCCTACTCTTAATCTTCTTTTGCATCTTTATTTCTTTTTCTTCTTCCTCCTCTACCCTTTCTTCTTCTTCTTCTTCTTCTTCTTTATTTCCATTCAGTTAAATTTCAATTCTATTAAAGTTTTATCCTCAAACATGTAACAAACTGTCACCGTTCGGTGTTAACATCAGCGTCTACTTTTCTTATATTTACTTACAATCTGTCCCAAATATTGAACACTTTTATCATCCTATATACACACATATATATATATATATATATATATATATATATATATATATATATATATATATATATATATATATATTATGAACATTTATTGTTAAGCATAACAGAGAATAAATGTTTATTTCCCTTCTAAACTCCGTATATTTGCTTTAATTTCGGTTGAAAACAAAGTAAAAAATGTCCAACATTTGGATATTTTTTATTAAGCCGTTCCTTGATCTAAGCTTTCGGCTCACATGCGCCAACACACACAAAATATATCTTCTTCCAAAACCATATTCTATAAAGAATTACATTAAACGAACATTTGTTCATAATGGATTTCCTAATTCCGTCATTGATCAGCAAATTAAAATGTATCTCAATAAACTTAATAATACTTCTAACAAAATTGATAATTTTAATAATAATGTACGTCAAAATGAAAACTATTAACTTATATTATTGTAACCAAATAAATAATAATTATAAAGATGATGAAACAACACTCAAAAACATAATAGCTAGAAATGTTAAACCCATTAATAATAATAAACAAACAGGCTCATCATATATTATAAAAAATTTAAAACAATTGTCCTCATAGTCTGTAATAACCCTAGAACCAAACAACTAAATCCTCTGCAAAAGACGAATGTAGTGAATCAGTCTACATCCCCGTTCAGACATTGTATTCTGATACTAATTATAAACCCTCTACATATATTGGTTTTACTACAACCACGCTCCCCTGTAGACTTACCTGCCACCTTTCTGATCTTAGTTCTATTAAACAACATTTCTTAGAAACACATAGGCAAGTACATAATATTAGACAGATATTAGCTGATAACACATCAATACTCAGACATACACACAGTAAAAAGAAACTTCAGATATTAGAAGCCATCGACATTAAAACAAGGCAACCCGCACTCGACAAAATTACATTTCAAACTAGTCACAACACATTACATTGCATCTAGATATATGGTTCTGTTTTTAATATTTCGGTCTGTTATGTGGTACGACGTCGTTGAACTTAGAATTTATGGCCTGCATATGCTATTCCGCGACCGTTATCGTCGCATCGCAATCGTCTTTGATGGCGAATATCCTTGTATAAATGTCCACATAAATCTGCAAATAGGTCATGTGAGTCGAAAGCTTAGATCAAGGAACAGCTCAATAAAAAATATACAAATTTTGGACAATTTTTGTCCTTATTTTCACACAAAATTAAAGCAAATATACGTAGTTTAGAGCGGTTCATAATCAAACATAATAGATATTTATTGTCTGTTCTATTTAACAAAATATGTATAATAATTATCTGTTGCCCAATACACTATATACATATATATATATAGTAATGAGGAGGATTCGATAATTATATTAATTGATTCATCGAGTCTGATAGAAACCTCAGGAAGCACTGGACGGCTGTTTCGTCCTATATTTGGAACTCATCAGCAGTGCGCATCCACTACCGAGAGAATCGAAACCCCGACAGTTAGGTTGGCAAGCGAACACTATACCAACGGCTCCGCCGGGCCTCGATGACGAAGAGATTGCAAATCACGCTTGGTGAGAGTAGTCGTGGCTCCAGGAGGCTCAGTCCTATGGTCAGAGAGAATTTCAGTTGAGTTCCACCACGGAATGTGGGAGTGAGCGGCGCCTCTTAGAGTCTGATTTGCAGTCTCTTCGACACCGAGGCCCGGCGGAGCAGTTGGTATAGTGTTCGCTTGCCAACCTAACTGTCGGGGTTTCGATTCCCTCGGTAGTGGATGCGCACTGCTGATGAGTCCCAAATATAAGACAAAACGGCCGTCCAGTGCTTCCTGAGGTTTCTATCAGACTCGATGAATCAATTAATATATGTATATATATATATTATTATTATTATTAAATATAACAGACAATGATAATCTATTATGTCTGATCATGAGCCGTTCTAATGTTAGAATGTTTGTTTTAATTTCTGGTGAAAATAAAAACAAAATTATCTAACATTTGGATATTTTTTTTATTAAGTTGATTTTAAGCATTCGGCTCACATGCGCCATCCTTACATTGGTTATGCAGGCATGAAACAAATATACCATCCGTCAAAGCTGATATTTTGTTATTTTGATATAGAAAATTGCTATGCGACGATAACGGTCGCAGAATAGTAGACGCAGATCGTAAGTTCAAGATTCGGTTCTATGACATCATACCACGTGATAGACAGAAGTATTACAACTGAACCATTGTCTAGATGCTATGTATTGTGTTATGAATAGTTTCAGATGTAATTTTGTTGATATTGGAGGCCACACTCCACAAAATTTTCAGGTTAATATTTTTGTTTCGTTTTGTAGCAATTTGCAATGCTGTGCAATTCTATATTTAATTTCCTTTTCTCCTATACTGAATCTGTTAAAACTGATCCAAACACCAAGATATTTGAAGTCTTTAGTGTATACTAATTTCACATCTTGAATGTTTTTGATGGATTCAGGAAATGAGCCGTCAGTGATTTAATTCCAATTCCGGATCATATCTATTTTGGATTAGTTTATTTTGAGTCCTATTTCTTGAGAATGTAGTTATCATTCAAGATCATACTTATTTCAACAATGAGCAACTTTGTTATCGGCATAGCTCCCATCATCATCAATACATTGTCCCCGGAAGGGAAAGGAAAAACAATGTTTTTTTAGGCGATTCGTTTGGGATATGGTATGGAGTACTTAAATGATCACTACCCATCGCTTCACATTCTTGCTCAGGATATAGCCTTGGATAAGATTAAATAGAGTGGGCTCCTCTTAATAAGCAAAATAGAAAAGTGGCAAGATGCTGAACGAGGTCGGCTCGTCTGTATAGAGACTAATTGGATGTCAAGAATTTAAAATTTCCATAAAGTCAAGTGTCCCTATATCTATAGCATTTCTCTCGCGGTCTATAATTGTAACAGATGTTATTTTGTTTCATCCATATATATATATATATATATATATATATATATATATATATATATATATATATATATATATGAGTATGTGTGTGTGTGAGATAATGAATAAATACATTATTTAATCTGAAGAAGTCCTTTCGAAAGACGAATCGTGTCACGAAGGATTTTCATTTGTTATTCATTTACACCCTCACGTTATTTCTCTGACATATAAATTTATAAATCATATTCTCTCTTACATATATATATATATATATATATATATATATATATGTATGTATGTGTATGTGTGGTGCGGTATATATATATATATATATATATATATATATATATATATATATATATATATATATGTGTGTGTGTATGTGGTGCGGTATAATATATATATATATATATATATATATATATATATATATATATATATATATATATATATGCTAGAATTCAAACGTTTGAAGCCACTAGTTTAATTAACATGTGATGAACTTGACAGAACAGTGAAAAAAAAAGAAAAAACTCTTGGTGTCATTGAAAAAAGAATAGAATCAATTATCCAACTAATACTTTGACAAAAGTTTGCAACGAGGGCCCAAAATTTGTCTGAAGTTATCAAAGCTAAAGGAGGATACTTTGACGTGAGCAAAATTTAATCATAAAATGTTTTTTTCTTTTTCTCATAATAAAGTTTCTAATAAAATATCATGTGTAACTTTTTTTCAACCATGTATACTAATTTTGTCTTTCCTGGGACCAATTTAAGAAATTACCCGAGATGGCCTAAAATATTTGAACTATATATATATATATATATATATATATATATATATATATTCAAATAATTATGCCAACCTGCATACATACATTTAAAATAAAATGCATCTATATATATATATATATATATATATATATATATATATATATATATATAAGTTATGATGAAGATATACTTGGTATATTTTTTAGGTTTTCTTATTTAGTTGACTTGTGAGAGCAGAATAACGATTGTGGAAATTAAAAATATTTTGGCTACCCCTGTTGCCTCTGTCGCCGCTTGTTATTGAATAAGAAAACATCTTATGCCAACGTGTTTCCTTCCCTGAGTAACTTTATCAAGGTAAACGTGGAAATTTGATTTGTTAATCATTATTCTCACCCAGCATTAATTTGGTGTTGTTCACCACTGCAGTAGCCAAGTACTGAACTTAAATCTCTTTGGGTCAAGTCCCTGAATCCAATCATCGCTTTTATCTACTGGAGAATGTGTCTTTGAGGTATGACACGTGGAATTAGCACAATCTACCCGGGTGAACAAAATAATGGGTTCAATTTGAAATTCCAATCACCTGAAGAATGCTGGATCGTATACTGACAGAATATGGCAAAAAAGACGAGAACAATAGTCCGAATATTGTAGTGTAAATAATTACATTACCTCATCTCAGAAATATAGACATATATATATATATATATATATATATATATATATATATATATATATATATATATATAATGATTTTTCTAAATATTATTAAAGATATATTAATATTAAATAAAAATGAATCAGTAATAACAGAAGTTTCTTTGGCACAGCGTTACAAAATAGGACTCCTCTTAATGATTGAACAGGCGACGTTTGATTTGTGAATCGTTAGCCAAAGACTTCTTCAAGTACCTATATGTTACATAATGAATGTACGCGTATGTTTTTTGTTAGTATTGTCTGTAACTCCTTTCTGAAAAGTATCTCCCTTGCTGGAACAGATATACAATAATCATAGGAACATCGAATTCTTGAACATTGTAACAATCTGGGAAGTTAGAAAATGTCAAACAGGAAATGGAAACGCCAAATAGTCATATTCCGTAAGCATCATATAAAAGAATAAACAATGGGAAATTAACAAGCGACGGACACAGAATCTGCCTATATCTCTGAGATGAGGTATTATGATTACTTGTATTATTTAAATTATTTGGATGTTATCCTCATCTTCATTGCCATCGTCACAATTCTTCGGCCGTTGTACGCTCCGGCTTTCTTCAAGTGATTGGAATTTCGAACCGATCTCGTCCACAAGAGCAGATTGTTCTATTTCCATGAACCATGTCTTTTCCGGTTGTCTCAGTTATTTCCCTTTAACACAACTCTCCAAGATTTGGTTCTAATTACCTGAAGAAGGCCGGAGCGTACAACGACCGAAACTTTGTAAATATGGCAATGAAGATGAAGATGAAGATAACATTCCGATTAATATAATGCAAGTGGACACAGAATCATATATACATGAGGACAGAGAAAAGAGGAGTAAGACTGATATTAGATAAATGCGTTCGTCATGTTAGAAATGTGTTCGTTATTGTTGGGAAATTGTGGAGAACCATGATCAACCACGTCATGGAAAGACAGGAAAAAGAAGTTTTATTTTAAATTCTGTATTACTAGCGTTTTACCTATATATTTAATTACTATATACTTAAGTTAGTTAATGACTGAAAAATATACGTTATTTTTGACGGTATGAAAAGAAAGGACACTCATTTGTTTTTCAAAATTTCATCCAGTAGAATTCTTGTGATTTACTCCAGGTAAGAAATTACAGACAGAATGGTAATGATAAATGAGGTGTGTAAAATGAATGGAAAAGAAGGTGGTAGAAAATCAGGATTATAAGGATAAGGAGAGAAGATAAGAAAACAAATTAAGCGTAGATGATATATAATAACACCTGAGACAATATTTATAGGCATAATAAATATTAATGAATATAACTAAAAAGTGTGAATTGGAAATTAAAATAAATAATGTCAGAAATAAAAAAATTAACAGAACAATGATCGCAAACAATAAATAAACAATACAGAAAAGGAGAAAAAAATGTTTACCACGTTCCTCTCAAAGTCATATTCTTCATTTGCTACTTGTCATCAAATTTGATTTTTTCCATTTTACCTTCCTATATTCATTTATTTGCTCTCCTAGTCTCTAATAGTTAGAGATGGAAAATATGGCGTCGACCGATTTCAAAATGTTGCGGTCTAATTCAACACATTTTTATTCTTACTCCAGAAGTTGAATGGAAGTGTTCCCAATATACACACAAACACAAGAATATACACAGACATACACAAACACGCACGCGCATATTCATACATGTACGCAAACACACAGACACAAGGGCACACGAACAGGTGCGTGCGCGCAGGAAGATTCTCACACTTATATATATATATATATATATATATATATAGTTCTCATTATGGGTCATAGAGCATTTTACATATAAACATTAAAGCTGATATTCGCTTGAAACATGAAACAGGATCAATATGAAGTACTGATTTCGAGATCAATACGGTCCATACATACGCAATCTTCGACTATTTATATATGCTGGTCAACAGTGCATTATGGGTAGAAGGTCTATTTAATGATCGTATCGGTTATTGGGTAGGCGGTAACTGTTACGTTTGAAATTATTCTAAAGGCAAAAAAGAAAGAAAACAAAGAAAAAAGAAAGAAAGAAAAAAGAAAGATAGATAGATAGATAGATAGATAGATAGATAGATAGATAGATAAAAGCGTAGAGAAAGAATTCGATTAAGCTAATAATAACAGATACTAGACATTGATCTCAGCCAAATGGCTGATAATTGATTGTATTTACTTGCTTTCCCATACTGGCAGAATGTGACACATGGTCAGTTTAATTTGGAGAGATCTAGGGCGTGCAACCTGTTTAGTTCCCAAAATAGACCACCCCACTCCGCAACCGTTGATTGCTGTGGTATCGAGTATTAGTACCGATCCTCCTATTTAGTTTAACGAGGGACGTACAACTGCTGGAAGCTGTTTCTCTATTTGGCTCGAAAGAAAGAAAAAATAAGATTTAAGTGAAGTGTTTAACTCGTAAATAATGTACAGTTCCGTTTTGATTGCGTAGAAAAACAAGATATACGAAATAAAGAAAGAAGAGAAGATAGAAATGTTTAATAGCAGTTTCAGTGAAATGGAAAATGTCAATTTCAAATCTGTTCATTTGTACCCACTTCTTTAAATAATGGCTAGCATTCATATTTATCATTGTTTTTTGCAATATTTTCTTAAAGTTTTTAAACGCGATAGGGGAATTTCTTGATTTTTTTTTTTTTTTGTCTTAGAACTCTTCATGTGTTTATTTAATTATTAATATAATAATTAAGATTCAGTAGAAATTAAAATAGGAAAAGCGTGATATTTTCTGGATTTTTTTCTAGCATCTATTAGGTTGGTACAAAAATAATGACGGTTTTTGACGTATTTTTAACGTCAAAGACCGTCATTATTTTTGCCCCAACCTAATATAAATACCTCTGATATTCACCATTATTCTACCAAAAAATATATCAGATTTTAAAAACGTGCGCCTTCTCAGTATCAACGTTCTTTTTCTTTCCACTTTCCATGAAGCTTCATCCTTGCTCATATCTTCCGTTCAAGGGGTTCTCAGCATCCATTTGTTGAACCGCTTCTCTGCTGCGTCAATTCTCCTCTCCATCTACAAGGGAAGTTTTCAGCATTCACTGATGTATTCATGTTCGGCATTCACAGAAATGTCTATGTTTCTGAGATGAGGTATCCTAACTATTTAAACAATTTACATGGTTCGCCATCATCTTTCCATATTCACGATGTTTAAACCATTGTACGCTCCGGCCTTCTCCGGGTTCAGGTTCCTCTTCAAGTTCTTCAAGTTCGAATTTCCAACGTATGTCTCCTGAAGAAGGCCAGAGCATAAAACGGCAGAAACATCATAAATAATAACAATTTAAATAGCCTTATAATAGGGTGGATTGTTCCTAACCCCAACCCAAATGCCCACTTTTAGTTCATGCCATTCAATATATGTATAATATCTCTGTTTATCCCTTGAGGTTCTATCATTTTTACGACCAAGAATAATCTTACTATGTTTTATATTAAAATAATAAATATCAATAATTATATTACAAATGTTTAATTCCAATATGATGATTACCGTTGTAGTTTCATCAATAATCTAAGTCGTAGTAAATATTTAATAAAACCAGATTTATTAAATGAAACCTCTCTTGTATATTTGCCATATAAATGAAAGCGTATCCTGAAAATTTAAACAAAATCATTCAAGAGTTTTTACGAAAACAAAAAAGCCAATAAATATTAAAATCTCCAGGGTTATTGAAAAGTGACTCCCCATTTTAATTTATTTATTAACTTATTATTTATCAATTTATTTTATGAGAAATGGATACGAGAGGAAAGTGTTTAACATGAGGTTTTATTTCAAATTCGATATGCACAACAGATTTCGCTACGATGTTCCCAAGCCACACAGGAATTGCGTCAAATGATTTCACCAGAAACTCTTGTGGTATTGAAGATATACCTTCCTGTATTCGTCCTTTAAATCCTTCCAATGTCTTCGTTTGGTATAGTAGACTTACTCCTTTAACCAACCTCAAAGAAAAATGTCACAGGCTGTTAAGTCAGGACTCCTGGCAGGCCACTCATACATAAAATCGCGAGTTACTTTTCAATCCCCCTGTATATATCTCAAATTAAAAACATAAATGTCCATAAATAATTTTACAATATGATAAACAATGCTTTATTTAGATAATAAAATCGAATTACACCAAACAAGATATTGTAAGTATTCGTAAATAGAAAGAAACAAGCTAAAGCTAGGGTCTAGGGTAGATAGCCTGATGGAGCGCATCCATCTTCAAGCTGGTCGAAGTCGGAGTTTCCGTTGTGCTATACTGGCAATCCCCTAATACCTAGTTATTTAACCCCTAGCGAGATAGATTTATGTTTCTCCCAAGGGTATTAATGGAAAGTGAATAAAACCGACCCGCGCCCAGAATTTAAATTCAGCTCGCCGATTAACCCATCCGCCATAGTAACTGGCGCACTCTCAGCCCGTCTCGAAAAAAAGGAAATCGCGACAATGACGGCCATATTGCGAGGGGAAGGCGAACAGAAAAATAATGACTAGATGAGTGAGGAGAAGGGTGCCTACCGTTTAACGATATTTGACTTCTTATTACGACGTTTCCAGTTTAGGTCGCCTAGTGTAACGCAATTGCTAACAAAATCGGCAATTCGTTAGAAGAATGACTTCAATCTAGACTTCCTCATGACAATGCTCTTATCCTTCATCAAGATGAACCGAATGCGGAATTTGATAAACAATTGGTAGAATGTTATAAAAATGTAGACAGGGTACTGTCAACAGGTAAGCTTTTTGTGTGTCAATTTACACCACGGCACTGAGTTCCAGGCAGATTATTCTTGACCCATCATAAATATTAATAATCTAAATGATTATACAAATAATGAAAGTGGTTAGAAAACTCACACAGAAACACACACATACATATACATTTACACACAACACACACGCACACACACACACACACTCATATATATATATATATATATATATATATATATATATATATATATATATATATAGTAGCGGCCATAATATAAGGAACGGAAACAACAAAGACATAAATATGTGTATTACTTAAAAAATAATGCATGATTAGCAATTAAATTTTTACCGAATAACGATAAGGGTGTAAGGCATAAATATTATACAAATTTACAAAACTTTACATAATAGTTTTTTTTTGTTTTGTTTTTTTAAATAAAGATTAAATGGAACAAAGGAAATAAGCTACTGGACAAAAGTTAAGGAACGATGTTAATAATTTGCGTAAACTTTTAATTTACATTGTTATAAAAACTCGATGGAGCTTTTCAACAATAAGTAAAAGTTCATTCATCATTAGGACTTTATTTTTAAGCAATACGGCAACTTCTACACGCAAAACGCTCTCTTTTGAAGAAAAAAACTCATTATCACTATCAAGAAAAAAGGTCAATTTCAGAAATTTCTGATATTGTTCATAGGTCTAAAGTGTCGTTCATTGTGTAATTAGCAGGTATAAAACCGATAAAACGTTAGATGCAAAATCAAAAAACGGCAGACCTCCAAAAACTTTGCAAAGAGAAGATCGAAGAATTGTTACAATATCTACAAAAAACCGTTTTGAAACTGCTACAACAATTGCCCGTAAATTTAATGAAGAGAGAGATAATAAGATCTCAAGGAAAATGGTTGCTCGCAGGTTAAAAAATGCAGGATTGCCTGGCCGTATTCCAGCTTCTAAGCCTCTCATTTCAAAGCGAAACCAAAGGGCACGCCTGGAGTATGCGAGAGAACATGTTGTTTGGAGTGACGCACAATGGGATACAGTTCATTTCAGTGACGAGTCCAAGTTTACTATATTTGGTTCTGAGGGCAAAACTTACGTACGCCGTAGAACAGGTGAAAGACTGTCTTCTCAATGTGTCAAGAAAACCGTTAAGTATCTTGGCGGCAGTGTGATGGTGTGGGGAATGATTTCATCTGCAGGAGTTAGCCCTATCATCCGCGTACATGGCAATATCAATGCTGAGATTTACAAAAGGCTTCTTCAGCAGCACGTGGTACCAAGATTACACCATAATCTTTAAGAATCTCCTATTTTCATGCAGGACAATGCACCTTGCCACAAGGCTCAGAAGGTTATGGCTTTATTTGAAGAAGAAGGAATCGCCCTAATGAAGTGGCCAACCCAGAGCCCCGACCTGAATCCAATAGAAAATGTTTGGAAGATAATTGGAGAAAGGGCTCAGAAAAGAAACCCGAAAAACCAGGATCACCTATGGGAGTTATTGAAAGACGAATGGGAGGGAATTACTGCTGATTTTTGCAAGAAATTAATTAGATCATGTGGTCGACGATGCAGAGAAGTCATTGAAAATAAGGGGATGTTTACCAAATATTAAATTTTCTTGATATTTTGTTCACAATCAAGTATTAACAAGATCGTTCCTTAACTTTTGTCCAGTAGCTTATTTCCTTTGTTCCATTTAATCTTTATTTAAAAAAAAACTATTATGTAAATTTTTGTAACTTTGTATAATATTTATGCATTAAACCCTAATCTTTATTCGGTAAAAATTTCATTGCTAATCATGCATTACTTTTTAAGTAATACACATATTTATGTCTTTGTTGTTTCCGTTCCTTATATTATGGCCGCTACTGTATATATATATGCATGTTTCGTTAAAAACGACAGCCAAGCTTTTGATTTCATTTCTCTTGTGGTCGAACAAGTGTTTTCTTTTTTGGACACAGGGTGTGTAGAAATTTTCCAAACTTCGGCTATACTTTTAGCTATTATCAAGGATGATTTTTTTTCAGCTTAATTGAGTGTGTGCGCTGTGCCCCACAATATGCTGTGTTCGGAAGTTAAAACATCTCTATAACACTAAAAACATACACATAACGCACACTCTAAAAGTATAGCTGAAAGCGCTAGGGATTATAGAACATCTCGACAGTTTCTACACATTCTGTGTTCCCAAATAAAAATGAAATTAAAAGGTTAACCGTAGTAACTTGTCTCTAGTTTTTAAATGAAAACATGCATAAATTAAGAATTGCTGCCTATATATATATATGAAAAATTGCTGTCTATATATATATATATATATATATATATATATATATATATATATATATATATATATATATATAACGTTTTCAGGAGTGTTATGTAAAATAGAGCGTCTGTAATTATAAAGATGGACACTGAGGTCAACACCAACAATCTTTTCTCATGCTTGAACTCAAGATGGCCTGAAGAATGCTTTCAAGCATGGAACAGATTATCGTCACTCGTTATTGACCTCAGTGTTCACTTTTTTATTTACAGGCTCACAAACCCGCATACACACACGCATACACGCACACACATCACACACATATATATATATATATATATATATATATATATATATATATATGTCTGTGTATTTTTTCCGCTGGTCATACTCGACATGGAGTTTGTAGCATATAAATATATATATATATGTGTGTGTGTGTGTGTGTATGCGTGTGTGTGTTTGTTAATGGTTTTATAGATATTATAGATATTGAAGAAGAAGAAGAAGAAGAAGAAGAAATAGCAAAAGCTAAGTGGCTAATATCTTAAAAGACATCCAGAAATAAATATTCGCTTTTGCCTTAGGCGTAATTCGCTCCTTTATGCCGAAGATCTTTAGCGTCAATTAATAGACGTCAATTAATATTTGGACGATTAATTTGTAATGGCAAAGAGCCATCAAGCCTTCACCAGGAGTGACTTTTGGCGCGCCAAAATTGAGAAGTATTTTAATCCGTCCTTAGGTGCCACTGAACTCACCCAAACATTCAGATTTTTAATGACACTTTTCAGATGCGGAAGCAAATGATATGTGCGCACGTTGCACACACACAGACACACACATACACACACACATATATATATATATATATATATATATATATATATATATATATATATATATTCGACGTATGAGGGTCAGGCAGATCAGTTCTTACGAAAATGACAGCCTGACACAAGCACATGAGATTTGATTATATTGGTGAAGGTTTTGTGCAGGACCATCCACACTTTTTGAAGGGCCGAATACAGAGACCTGGTGCACTAAGTGCCACAAGGTCCCCAAACAACCCTCCGCATGTTATGAATTCAGAGTTGTCCTTCTCTTAGACCAGTTGCCATCCAAAGCTATAGAACCCAGTCTGTCCTGCTATTTACCCATAGCTGGAGGGAGAAGAAGAGGATTCACACCTTTCCCACGTAAGTGAATCTAATGGAATTCAAAACTCGGCTCTCCGATTCCTCAATCCAAGCCGCTATACATTACCGCACCGTACCTCCTATATATATATATATATATATATATATATATATATATATATATATATATATATATATATATATATATATATATATATATATATGAGTGAATGCTTAAATGTTTTAAGGTACATACGAATTCAAGCAGACATATACGTATTTACATATGCATCTGATCCATATACATGCTTTACATATTTTCTTATTAATATATACGCCAGCGTGCTGTAAAGTTCTTAGTCTAACTAAATTACCAATATCACATCTAATGACCAAAGATGGTCTGGTTGACATCCTTTCAGTGCCTCCTCGTGTACTTACAGTATTAATATTATTACTTGTGGAAACATTCTGCGTAACGTGGTTCGTTCTGAAGAAGGTTTTCTTTAGACTAAAGTAATGTTTTATTTGTTTTGGAAGAAGACGGAGAAAAAAGTCGGTTAGAATTATGCACCTATAGGAAACGCTGAAATTTTAAATCCTTTTTTTTTTTTTTTTTGTAGTGTGGCCAATTTCATTCAGTTTCCTTGTTGGTTTTATCACTTTTATTATTAAGTATCCCACATTGTGATATTACAAGATCTGCCAAGAAAGGTAGAATATTGTAAGAACAAATTTACCAAGAAGGTTATTTAGCGATCACTTTCTATACACTTTCGACTTATTAATTTGCTTTCTCTTTTAATTAGTTTTAAATCCAAATTATGGTCTGTCATTTATTTAAATTCCTCGAGGTTTCTCCGATGTCTTTTTTGTGGTAATTATTACAGTCTATATGATAAATTCCTGCTTCCTGTTTTAGGCTGTCTCTTATTGTTGTAGAAGTAGAAACATTTTACATTCAAATTCTTATCAGTGGTAGTGCTGATAGACTTGATAGGTAGTATCATACTTTTAATAAATTTCTCTATATCGTCCATTCTATTACATACATACATATTGTATATCATTTTTTTATAATCTTGTAAAATATCTCTTTTTTCATATAATCTTTTATTTAACTTCCTCGAGGCTTCTCCGATGTATTCTATTGTAGTTGTAACATTTCATAAAATATATCTATTCGATGGCTTAGTACATATCATCAGTGATGTTTCTAGCAGAGGATCTTCAGGACTTTCGGGTCTTTCAACATCATACACCCTCTCCACAGTGACTCAGCCGATACTGATCAAGTATCGACATGTGTACATTCCATCAGCTACAACTTTTTTCATCTTCCGAAGTGCACACCATACGATTCTTCTTGGTAATTTATTGTCCAATCCCGGATAACTTCCGGTTCACAGTAGTGTTGGCTCTTCAAAAAAAAAATAGGAAGGAAACACAGTCGCAATTTCTATCTGACAAGGAATATGGCGACGTGCTTGGCTTGAAGTGGTAAGTACAGATTTGATTTCCACCCACCCCGCGGTATATACACCTACACGCGCACACCGAGAAACGCACTGAAACATCACATTCTGCTTACACTTATCCCCATTTTCAATCATGTTAATCATCCAGTGAAGGAAAAGGACCTTCCACCTATATGAGTTACACACGCACATATCAATGCACAAAAAAAACTAAATACCGTAACCCTAGTAGGGGGCAAACAGGTGCAAGATTTTAGCCATGGATCACCTGTAAGTAACCATGGTTTGGGGTCGCCTAATTCTGCCACTTTTTATCAGAAATCCATTGTCAAGATAATTGCATTAAAATTTAATTCAAATTAATTTATTAAAATGTTTTATTCCTGTAATCATTTCACTATATATTCACTTTTTCATTTAATAAAATTCAAAATAACAATTATCCTATTATCCTATTAAACATTGCTATAGTATATTTTCAAATATATTTTCCTAAGTTTGAAAATGTACTATAGCAATGTTTAATGGAAGGTTTTATTGGTGGGGAGGGGGTGTTTAAATCTGGAGTATGTTAGAAAAATGTATTTCTGATGGTTGCCTCATGATTGTTTTGCTGTCCAAAATATTCCATTTTCTTTCTTTTTTTTATTTTAATGCACCTGAAACATTAGAAATACGTCGTTTTTTCCAGCATTTGAGTATTTCTATTGGAACAATTATAATTATCGCACTTGATTTTTTTTTTTTTTTGTTAGAAAGCGAAAAAACTCATTTATTTCTTTTACTCTTGACGATCCAAACTATAAGAAATAGGATATTGTTACCCTCGAAGAATGGGAAAAAAAAAGATAGGCAGTTATAAATATTCAAATTTATTAAATTTTGACAAAAAGAAATGGATAGATCGAATAGACCAGTTGAGATCTTTTGGAAAAGAAGAAACTAAACTGAAATGGTTAAAGCCTAATTAAATTTTAACAAAATAAATTCTTCGCAGATGATTTTACCCAAGAAGGCAAATATGAAAGAAATTATTAATTGGTTTGAAATATGATATTAGGTTGGTGCAAAAATAATGACGTAATAATGTCGTTTTTTGACGTTAAAAAATACGTCAAAAAACGACATTATACGTCATTATTTTTGTACCAACATAATATTTAGAGTGGTTCCTGTATATGGAGCTTTATATTGAACTGTAGTAAAATCATTGAAATTAAATGAACGAGGAATTCGAGAAAAAGTTTAACTGGAAGTTGCAAACATACCGTGGAATACACTGGCTATTTGAAAAGACTAGCACTCACTCAGTTTTGACTGATAACAATCAAACATTAGGTACAAAAATATAACAACAGCAATAATAATAATAATATTATTTTCTTCTTTTTCAAAGGATCTCTAAAACTAATCGCCCAGACATCGTGGTCACAAACCCCAAGGACAGAATATACTTTATTGACATGGCAGTCTCAGCAAATTGTAATGTGTCTTTGAAGATCTTAAAAAAAAAAAAAACTAACAAAACACAAGGATCTTAAAGTGAAAATTTAAAACATTTGGCACATAAGGGCATCAATAATTCTAGTTGTAGTTGCAGCTTTCGGGTTGATAGGAAAATATTCCGATAGATTCCTTGAAGGCGTTCCTGCCTTAAAAAAAATTTAAAATTCTACTCGCAAATATGGCAAACATATGAAAAAAGGGCCTTATCTATCTAAAGCGTGTAATCTTAAAGTTTTTTTTTTTTTGTTGTTGTTGTTTGTTTTTTTAACAAAAGTCAATGGAAAAATCATGAAGCCATTTCTGACCTTAGGTCTCTGGTTGGGACTCGGGGGAAATGTGTATATAACAGAAATCAAAGTAAATAATAATAATAATAAGAAGAAGAAGAAGAAGAAGAAGAAGAATGTTCTCACGAGTATAACCCATATATTGCGATGGGATTTATCTATGTAAAATATCTGTATTTTTTTTTAATTGGTCAGTGGAAAATGTTATGATGCCATTTCTAACCTTAGGTCTCTGGACGGAACCCGGAAAGTAATGTGTACACATCAGAAATCAAAGGGAATAATAATAATAATCTGCAACTTCCATGGGAAGGACACTGAAAGAAACTGGTATGAACACCACCCAGATCCGGTTACGGAGATAGGACCTGTTACAATTCTATGGGACTACACAATTCACACTGACAGAACAATCAAAGCCAACCGCCCAGATATTGTTATTAAAGACCACAAACAAAAAAGTGTCTTCTTATTGATATGGCAGTCCCTGCTGACTGCAATGTATCTTTGAAGATATTCAAAAAGCTGTCAAAATACAAGGACCTTGAAATAGAAATCTCAAAAATGTGGCATATGGGAACATCAACAATTCCTGTTGTATTTGGAGTCCTGGGACTGATTGGAAAAGATTGCAGTAGACTAATTGAAGGGATTCCTGGAAGTCCATGCCTCAAAGAGATACAAAAAATTGTTCTGACAAGTACAGCCGACACTTTACGAAGGGCTTTATCTATGTAATTTTTTTTTTTTTTTTTTTTTTTCAGTAGAAAGTGTCATGATGCCATTTCTAACCTTAGGTCCCTGGGCGGGACCCGGAAAGAAATGTGTAAACGCCAGAAATCAAAGAAAATAAAAATCATAATAATAATAATAATAGCAGAAATAACTCATTTACCGTTATGTTCACAAATATTCGAATACTTAAGTTTCTGTCTGATTTTGCTTAGGATTTCTGACCATTCGTTTTGATGGCAATTTCCCTTTGTAGCACCTACCCACTGAAATAAATTTGGCAGGGCCGGCCCAGGACACAGACGGCAAAATCGATGGAACTGGTCACCGTTTAATTAAAACGGTCTCGAATCACATTGTAATATTTTTATTATCGAACTTTTCTTAAAGGAAAGTCTATTTCGGAATGACCAAGAAAATGTAAATGAACCACGCATTAATTTTACCAGCAGTCAAAATAAGTCAACCTGTTTACATTTAAACATCAACTTGTGTTTTCGCCATTAGTTTTATATTCTAGATTTAAGGATCTAGGGAAATTAATTAATGAATATTTAAAGAATGTACTAAAGATAAATATACGTATATTTGTTACTAATTTTCTGATAGATATTTTCAAGACATTTCCAACTATTAAAGTAAAGTGTTAAAAGATCAGCACATCAAACAAAATGACAATTTCTTTCATGAATACACGCTTCGAGAATTACATTTCTAGCACAAAGAAAATTATAAAATTTTCCAAAAATTCTTCTTTTAACACTAGCTCTCAGTAGCTAAAACAATAACTATTAATCATCTAATATTTATATTGTGCAACTAAAAATGTTCTCCTTAAATCCTACGATACAACGAAACGGGCTTTTCGTGCGATTGTTACAGGACCTCACATATCTTTCAGAACACAGCTGGAATAGGACTCAATCCCTGTAAAGCATCTTCCAGTTCACTTAATGATGTTATCAGTTGACTATTTCTCAATCTGCAACTTCTTTTGTTACTTAAGATGGTACCTTTGACAATGATAATGGAAAGATAGTTGGCTCTTGCGACGTGATCATTTCATGTCAACTTCCTCTTCTCAAGTTATGTTTTATATAGTGTCTTCCAACGGGCCTGATTCTTTTCAGATGAGATCTTATCAGATGATATGTTTCTTATCAGATGTCGTTTGAAAGATTTCGTTTCTTATGTTTGGATCCTTCACTGTGCTTCTACTTTTAATGTCCAAGATGCATAATTATGCACAACAATCTGATCTTTGATTTCAGAGAACTTTTCTTGTCTTTCTTGGTTTTGCGACAGCTACCACTTTTTGTGATACTATTGCAATTATTTTTATTCTAGAGCCCTCTTCGTGGATAATGAAGCCAAGATATTTATCTACTTTAAGTTCCTGATCACTGACATTTGTCCTGGTTGAAAGTACCACTTTTTGTACATGTTGATTTTGTATTTTTGGCATTAATCTCCCTGACATCGTAAGAAGGTTTCATTCAGATTTTGCAGTAGACTAACGAGGTTTTACATTTTGTTCAGATAGTCTATATAGTGTGAAAACGCAAAAATAAGGGCTGATGCTCCCATTAATTCTGATTATGCTCTGGAGTTCCTGAAGAGCAACACTCATAAGATGCCTCTTGATATAACGTAGACAGACAACAGTCTTGACGTACACCGATTATTGTGTGAGGTTCTGGAATAGTCCCGCGTTGCTTGCCTTATCATACAGCCGCTGAATAATATTGATCATCTACTTACCCAGAGGGTATCTGTTCATTATTACCCATAATGTCTTTAGCTTTATTTTGCCAAAGGCTTTTTTTTTTAAATCAATGAAGATGTCGCAGAGCGTTTATTGGAGTGGCGAGTATTTTTCACACATAACTCAACGAGTGAACATCTGTTGTGTTGCTTCTTCTAAAGATAGCTCAGCTTACGGCTACATTACTTTGGAATACAAGTTCTCGTACGATCACCGAAGTTAAGCAGCGACGAGCTCGGTCAGTATTTAGATGGGTGACCTGTTGGAAATAACAGGTGCTGTAAGCTTGGATGGGCGGGTAGTGTAATGAATGACGGCTAGGGATCGGAGAGCTGAATGAAAATTCGTCGGGTTTCGTTATTTGTATTTATGGGCAAATACCATTGGGAAAGTTATAAATACATCTTTTCTCCTCCCCCCATCTATAGTTTAAATAACTGACAAAAGGTTGATAATCCATAAAGAAAACTAATCAATGAATCTAAATCGAAATCCTGCTTATTAGTTTATTTCGTCTAGCCTACGTACGGATAAATACAGGTTCTTCAGTAAATGCAAATTAGACACGAAATTTATTGATAATTTAATCAGCTGAACCATTATCAGAAGTGCAAGTATTTAAATTATGAGCAACACTAAACTCAACTTAGTAAACGCATTAACGAATGAATGTTGCTGGGCGATGGTTAACAAGCTTGTGCTTCTGACCATTACTTGTTTAGTGAGTTATAAAATGGTTCTCAATTTAACGCTGCGTTAATAACCTCAGATTTTCGCAAAGGTATAAGTCCCTGGTGTCTTTACATACCCCAACACAAAAATGCTTATGATGTTACAATCAGGAAAAATATTGTCGAACTGCTGAAAAAAATAACATAACGGACAATCTCCATTACAATATACATGAAATCAAAACTTGAACTAAAGATAGAATTATTCATTGAAATGATAAACTATTAATATAATAAATTTCTTGCATAAACATAGTTTGTGAAATTTGGGTGAAACCAATACAATAATAGAGAAAAATTTTATTAAACGAAAATAACCACAATATATTGTCGTGAATAGAAAAATATTACATTAGCTAGACTCATAATTACAAGACTGAAATAGTAATAATATATATATATTACTTGCTGCAGGCGACAAATCTATACTGACAGATGAAATTTATTAAAGCAGGATTTTGATGGCATCTGTGCTTCAGAGCTTGACGAAGCTGATCACGGTGATGCAGTCTACCGTGTTTAAAACCTTCAAACTTAATGAAACATGTCTTACGCCACGCATTTTGGTTTGATGCTTGGGCCTCACAGGTTTTCAGATCAAATTTGATACGTTTCAAGTTGTCTTTCATTTGGTCTGTCTAGCGTAAGAGTGAACGTCCAACTGAACGCTTGGAATTTGGTAATTGTCCATACAGCACCATTTTTGCAAGCCTATGCTCATCCATTTTCATAACATGACCTAAGTTGTATGTTTGCGGATAATGGTTTCAATGTCTGTGATGTTACATTTCTTACGTATTGCACTATTCTTGAAGCATTCATCGGATTTTATATAAAATATGGCACGCATCTGAAAGGCGTCATGTTGATTTATGTGCTTGTGGTACGGGGTACAAGTTTCAGAACCATAGAGAAGGGTTGAGGGAACGACTATATATATATATATATATATATATATATATATATAGGTAGGTAGAGATGTATAAATTGTCGGCATTTTATATTTTTAATTTCCCGCATTCGAGTTGATTTTTATTTTGTCAGCTACCCAGTATAGTAGGGTAAATTGGACACCGTTAGGAAGAAAAGGGGTTTATGACGAAATTCATTACACCAAAAATTTGGTAACAGCATTCAGAGTGCTTGAGTGTCAATGCGAGGACATTGAAGAGGATTGGGAAAGAGTTGAATGGTATATCCAATGGTTTTTGGAGTGATGACTAATGATGGCAACATTACGCCTCGATTCCTCTTCCAACAGAACCTCAGACTCAACACGGTGTCCAACATCAAGAGCCTTGAAGATGTAATTCTGCCTTGGTCAGGAGGGTGGCTGCTGGATGTGTACCCACTCATGGCTGTCAGATATTTTCAGCGACGACATCACTCCTTACATCTGGCCACCTATCCCCACAAACTCCTTTGATTATTATCTGTGAGCGCAGTTGAGAGACCAACCAATAAAACTCCTTGTAACACCAAAGATGATCTGAAGGCAAGGATTATAGCCGCATTCACCAGATGAAAAAAAAAGACCGCCCAGAAGTGTTGCAGGAGATTCCGAAGTCTTCTGGAGGCGGTGGTTTAGGCCAATGGAGATTTTATTATTATTTACTCTTTAGTATTTTTGTGTAAATTTAGTAAATATATCTGTTAAAATCAGATGTCAGAGTTATTTTCATGTTTGCGTAATCAATTTATCCATCGTACCCTGTATAACAGATAAAAATATATACCCTGAAAAAACTTATCTTAGGTAGTCAGGTCGGTGACAGGATACACTGAAGAGGGGGACTGAATGGCTTACCATACATATATATATATATATATATATATATATATATATATATATATATATATATATATATATATATAACGTTCATGAATATTACGGAGAGTAATGCGAAAGAGTAGAAAGAAGATACCTACTCGGAATGACGATTAACTTAAACATTTTGAGGTAACAACCCCCACCCACCCGACTAACGCAGGGTTAAATAACATAACCGATGCAGAAGAGAAACTGTTTGGTACACGATTCCATTGTCCACTTTAAGAATAATCATGTAACATTATTTGGTTTTAAGTCTTGAATAGGGGTACCAGATTTAGCCACACGCGATGGGCTTAAGCATACAAATCCTTACATTAGCAATGGGCAATGATTCTTGTCTTGGTTGATTTTAATCTTTGTTCTATTAAGCAATTGAACACTTGTCGAAAGAAAAACCAATAAAGATTCGACCAAAGATATTTGTCCAGGGATTTTCCTCCGTTCCGGATATTGTAAGGGCATAAATAATAAATCGACGATTGGCGTGTGTTGGAATTGATTTTCACTCGGACCATTATTGTTGGCAGTTTCTTATTATCTTCATAGAGCTTATAATTTGTTGTCGAGGACAAGGCGCACAAGCAGTGATAACAATACATATATGAGTCGAAGTAAATGCTTAAGGATGAATACTATTCATTATGTGCAAAACTTCACAACGCTCTTTTAACTGGAACTGAATGCATTACACTCTAGAAACTTTTTCATACACATATCTATTATAATATTAGCACTATAAATAATATTGGTAGCATTAATAATGGTGGGTACTGTCACTGAATCTAACTAACGCCTTTATCCACTGTGCCATGGGCCTTTGAGGGCATCTGTGTATGAGTTTCTGGGACTTATAAACCTAATATCTTCAGTAATCATTTTTTAGCAGTGCTCAATTTGCAATTTTTGTTATAATTTGATTTTTATCAGAGCTCGCATTGCAATTTTTGTTGTACATATCGCTTTTCTCTGGCACTCCATATTACTGGTTCTCATATTGTATTCATTTCTATGCTTGGTCGGCTCAGGGGATTTTTTTGTGGACTAGCATATGTGCTGATTTACGAATTTTCCAATTATGTTCTTTGTCTATGATTTCAAACATGATCCCACAGAGGGCGTTGCACTCGCTTTTCTCTCCATATGTTATCAGCCAGGATTGATTTTTGCACTTCCACTCGTGTTACAGATTGTTGGTGTTCTTGAAGCTTTACCTTAATGGGGCGGCTTGTCTCCCCTTTAAATTTCTTTCCACAGCTGCATGGGATGGCGTACACACAGTCTTCAGTCATGTTCTTCTCTATGGGGCGTCTTATTCGGGAGACATCTGTGAAGTGACGTCCAGCTTTTGAAGGTTGTCCTGGTATTATAATTAACAGGAGATAACTGATAACTGACATCCATTAGACAAGGCATGTGGAACTACATCAGTCTACCCCAGTGAGCGAAATAATGGGTTCCGTTCGACATTCCAACCACCTGAAGAAGGCTGGAGTGTACAACGGCCGAAACTTTGTGATAAATATTGTAACATAGATGAGGATGATAGTCCGAACAATCTAAATAGTGTACATAATGCCTCATCTCAGAAATAGAGACAGGTAATATCATCTATATAAATAAATGGAAATGTTAGTGTGTCAGTGTGTCACTTTGTACTTAAAAGCTGTAGCCCAACATATCATACCAAAAACAGGCCGACTTCGTGAGCAAATTAAAAACATTCCACGCTGGATTCTCAATTTTCATTACTGCCTTTGTTTTCGGCGATATTTTACGTGGTTTTTACGACGAATTTTTACTCCGCCAACAGAGGATCAGATCGTAATCAAAAGAGCCAAGGCTGCAACGAAGAAAAGAAAGTATCGTGTAAATGAAAACCCAGATCAAGCGGCAACCAGGAGAGCTTCCAATGCTGAGTATATGCAAAGACTGAGGTTTTCTGAAACTTCTGAACCAGCTGAGGGCTTAATGAAGTGCCCTCCGCAAAAGCTAGCTTAAATGCCGTCCGATAGGACGTCTTTTAAGCTCGTTATAGATATTATTTACAGTCGAACCAATATCCTCATATTTTTGTTACTATCACAAGGTTGCGTAACGTATTAAAGCGTTGTTTTATGAATTTGGAGACACAGGAATTGTGAGTTCAATCCATGAGCCTGCTAGTAAAGACTTCGACTCAATGTGAATAGGGCTAGCCTTTAGTACTAAGCCGTACTAAAAAGTGAACAAGCCTAGATTTATTTAGACATGGGGAGTTGAAATACAATGACCTTCCCTCTTTAGATTTAATAAAAGGTTCAGTTCGAAATTCTGTGAGTGTTAGTCGGGTTGAAGGATTCTTAAAGTAGCCCAGCAAGCAAAACAGCCGAAACGTTTTGATAGTCAAATCAATGGTGAAGACTGCTGAGAGTTATTTCGTTTTCTTCATGACTCGCCAACAAAAAAGTGGAAGATTGGAAGAAGCAGAAGATGATGATGAAAAAGAAACAAAAATAAAAAAAAAATAAGAAAATTAAATAACTAAAAGAAAATTGTGTCGGATAAAACTTGAAAAGCATTTATTTGAAGCGTGTTTTTTTTTTTTTTTTTGATGATATACGAGTTTTCGATATAAACACTTTTCAAAGGGAAACAACAGAAAATACCAAGACTTTGCTTAAGTCATTTCTGCATGAAAGGAAAAGTAAAGTTTATTTAGTAAGATATCAGATCCGACGACAAAGTACGTTTTTATAAAGAATGTCATGATTCCAGTGTAATTCAAAGACAGCATGTCAAAAAGAGAATTCACAAAGACGAGGAAACTAAATTTACATAAATTCCTGAGTATAATGGTGAACTACATCTGGCATCAAGCCATCTGAACAGGTGTTTCGATGTTTTCAAGAGCGTGGAACCACCTTTTAATTGCTGTTGTCCTTAGTTTCACCCTGGCGCAAAGTGGTAGCACCTGATGGGGCCTCAGCTGTGGAAAAATAGTGAAACACAAACAAAACAAGACTATGATAGTATAAAGATACCAGCAAAAATTTTTATAAAACAAATTACCTACAATACAAATTTATAGTAAAATTACTAACAATATCTGTAGTTGACGGAATACATTAGCGTTCAAAATATTTAGATTTTAGCATTGAATAAAAGATAAAAGAACAAAATTAAACAACCGACAAAATGTACATAAAAAGATCAAATTGTGATCGGGTATAAGCCGTGTACGAAATCAGTTTATTTTTTTATCGGATTGAAGTAAATATTTGGTTGGTGCAAAAATAATGTCGTTTTTTGACGATTTCTTTGATTATCGTTCACCCATTTATCCAACTTTTTTGACTTCCCTATTTGCTTTAAATGGCAAACGACTGTTGAGTGGTCGACCTCGAGTTCAACTGCAACTTCTCGTGTGGTTTTGCGAGGATCGGCTTCAATTAAGGCTTTCAAATGTTCGTTATCAAACGCAGTCGGCCGGCCGCGACCGTCTTCATCTTCGAGGCTCTCGTCACCATTGCGAAATTTCTTGAACCACCGTTGTGCCACACGTTTGTTAGTGGTTCCTGGGCCAAACGCATCATTGATATCACGAGCTGTCTCAGCAGCATTTCGGCCTAGTTTGAACTGGAATAAGAAAATTGTGCAGATTTGAATTTTGTCCATGCTATCGAAAAGCCTGCAAAAAAATGAATGAACAGATTGAGAACGGTAACGAATAACACGATTCGATAGAGCGAAAAACGCGCTTCAAAATGATATATAAGATGGCTATATATATCAATGAATTAATTCGGAAATCATATATAAAAGTAACAAATGTGAGAAAACGACATTATTTTTGCACCAACCTAATATAAGTACGCCTATATGTCTCTTCCTACGTGTGCATAAGGTGGGCACCTGGCTTTGTAATAATGTTTAACAAACCGGTCTAACTCAAAATTTCTCCCATTTAGTGAGTTCAATTCTCACATGGTACCTTTATTTATGACTTTGAGACAAAATCAAAAAATAGTAGTTTTATATACCGTACCTATGAACACTAATGGACATGTCCCAATCATAATAAATACGTTGGACACTATTGTAAATGAGGGCAATATGCTAAGTAGTGCACCACTAGCAGTGGTTTACCTACATCACGCCGCTGACGAGTATTGTAGTTTGTTGATGTTATAAAGATTGCCATTTCATTTCCAACTTCCGTTTTGTTTATTCTTCATTCAGTAACACTTTCTAGGTAGGTAAATAGGTATATGCATGTAAGCATATATCTGCGTATATGTATTTGTAAGTACATGTGCACCTATATTTTTGTAATACACCTGTGTGCGTGTGTGTGTGTGTATGTGTGTGTGTGTGTGCGCGCACGCTTTTATGTCTTCATCAGTGTATCTCTTTGCGTGAATATGTGTGTACTTTGGTAATTTTGATTTAATCGATTTTCAGCTTACATTTCTTTCTTTTCGATGTTCTTTTTTATTTTCCTTTTTGCATAAACTTACATGACGGTCGGATGGTAACGAATATAAACATTGCAATATTAAAAAAACTCCTAGAGACAAATCTAACATGATCGTGGTAGATAGATAGATAGATAGATAGATAGATAGATAGATAGATATCAGCAGATGAGATTGATAGATAATGACCAAAACTTAGAGAGATAGATAGATAGATATCAGCAGATGAGATTGATAGATATCAGCAGATAGATAGATATCAGCAGATGAGATAGATAGATAGATAGATAGATAGATAGATAGATAGATAGATAGATAGATAGATAGATAGATAGATAGATAGATATACAATAGCAGAGAGAGCAAAATTTAACAGCAAGTTTCCTGCTGTACCAACAGAGGATGCAATATGTCATGGGCAGCTGAACAGGTATAACCTACCCCCGCAGATTAAATAATGGTTTAAGTTCGAAATTCCCTGAATTTTACCTGGGTCGACAGAAGGCAGCATGTGCACACAACGGGTAAAACATTTTTATAATAAGAAGAAAAATGAAGAAATTCGGGCAACTGTAAATAAAATATATGAATATAAATTATTTTCCTATCTCCTATTTTTAAGCTTCTTTGGGGTTTACTTATCAAAATATAGTTTTGATTAAATGTGTAATTAAAATAGATATTTGAATTCCTTTAAGAATTGCTTTCGACTGTCTAAAAGAAAACAAAATTTTATGTGAAAAAAAACCCAGGCCAACACCAGGTAGGCCATCTAGTATATTACATTCATATAAAAACATTGTTATCGGAATGGATGTTCCTTAAAGCTTCTATCAAATGGCAGTAACATTCACGCAAATATTTGCCCTAAAATACAATCCCCACCTTAGTTTTGGTAGGAGAACAGAAGTGTTAACAAAAGCAAACTCATTACTCGGTTGTAACGAACAGCGAGACCAGCTTGTTAACGTTTGAACTATTTCAAGTTACATGTCTGTCGGTATTAGTTTGCTGTTTTAGAATTTTTCAAACTGCTATTCAGAATCTGCCTATATTTCTGAGATGAGGTATTGTATACGCTATTTACATTATCCTCATCTTTGTCAAAGCTGTAACACTAGGGGAAGTGGAAAAATCAGGCATGACCTCATATGGTGAGAAAAGGGAGATCACCTCCCTCTGTGGGATAAGGTTGAGATCATAGACAAAGATCACCTGAGAAAATTCGTAAACTTAAGGAATCAGTACATATGCTGCCACAAAAATCTCCTGAGCCGACCAAGCATAGAAATAAATACAATATGGGAACCAGTAATAAAGAGTGCCAGAGAACAGCGATATAACAACAAAAATTGCAATATGAGCACCGATAAAAAATGATTGCAGAAAGACATTAGGTTTATAATAACCAGAAATCCATAAACAGATGTCCTCAAGGACACATGGCACAGTGGAAAAAGGCGTTGGTTAGATCCAGTGACAGAACCCAATACCCGGTTAAGGCAGTGGAGAACTTGGAGAGGGAAATTAACAGGAGATAACTGATAATTAACATCCATTAAATATGGCAAGTGCAACTAGAACAGTCTACCCCAGAAAGCGAAATAAAGGGTTCAGTTCGACATTCCAACCACCTGAAGAAGGCCGGAGCGTACAACGCCTGACAAAGATGAGGACAATAGTCCGTATAATGTAAATAATGCTATTCAGAAGATCGATTTTCCCTGCCTTTTTTATATTGGTAACCAGGTGCTCTATACCCTAATATATTTTCCGAATACTTCAATAAACAAATCAAAATGATCAATTCGTCGGTATATTTTTCGCAAAAATCTTGCCAACTCAATTAATCCAAATGACCCATTGTTAAATCCACGAGCGCTAAGAATTTCCGACTCTCCATTTGTCACAAGATGTTAAAATTTCTAACCGTACAATTATTGGCACTTTTTCACTTAACCCTTTTCAAGGCTGGAGTTGCTTTCTACTTCAGCATCTAAAGCATTTAGAATTTTCCTAAAGCAAAACATCGGTTTACTGCTAATTAAATAAAAATCGCTTTCAAATTTAATTCAATGACTTATTTTGTTTTTTGATCTGAAGACGATGATGATCAAGAAGTTCGTCTCTGGCGGAAATCTCCATCAGTCACGAAATCATCTGAAACTTCCACTTATTCATATACACATCTCGTCACGCAGTATCGAAGATGATTAACAATACAAGATTGTATTAATGAAACGAATAACAGACAGGGCTAAAAAACAATATCATGATTGTCTTGAAGCAGCCATTCAGCAAACAACAAAGTAACAATACAAGGTTTGTTTGTTTCAAAGCAAATAAATAAATAATAATAATAATAATAATAATAATAATAATAATAATAATAATAATAATAATAATAATATCGGGGATTAGACCTAGAGAAATAAACTTTACAATATTAAGTTTTTTAGATTAGTTTAATTCAGTAAGTGTGTAAATGAGAAAGTAGAAATGAGCTTCAATATTTTGTGGCTTTCTTCCGAATAGAAGAGAATGCTGTCCTTGAAAATTGGCATTTTCTGGCTATAATCTGAACTCAAACACTGACTACGGGAACTAAACCACTTCTACTCCAACAGTTTCCTTTCTCGCACTTTTCTCCTGTGGAAATCCCTTTCGTTTACTTGCTTCCTTGATAACTAAAATCTTCAGGAATTTAAAACGCCCTCTACTATCTTCTTGAATCCCGTTCAGATGTTTCTCTTACTCTAATCCTCCCTATACTAAGTCTCCTCTTTCACTTTCACTTTCACTTTCACTAACACCGCCTCCCCAACTGCGCACTGGTGGCACTACCGCCTTGCCTGAAGTGAAATGATTAGAATAAAAGAAGGTTGGTATACGCGCCTACCTACATCCTGATGTATCTTGAGTTTAATAACGCCGCCCCCCCACCAATTATCTTAAAAACTCAGATACCTATTTTTGCCCGTTCATGCACACGTTCATTACAAAATTCGGACCGTCGGATGAATCAACGAACTTTTCTGAAGTGGGACAATTAAGGAAAGGGTTCGTTAGTAATCTGTGTGGCGTTTCTGTCGCGAGTGTAATAGTAACAGTAGGTTCGACGGGCAGAATACCGTAATTCATTGCAAATAATCCGAACCAGACAGTTTGAGACGAGGGAGCTTGTTATCTAGGCTTAACCAGGTGAAACAGTTAAATGCAATATCCCGATTTGAAAAGGGAGAATTAGAACAAGCGAAAGTTCCAGATTAATTTAGGACAGCAGGTAATAATCTTCCAAAGAAAAACCTGGATTCATTTGCACTTAAATAGGACAGATACAGTGAAAACGAATGCCAACACCAACGGACACGTGCCTAGCAAAAACGCCCATATCGCAGAATCTTCACACAAAGAAAAGTAGTAGACGAGAGTCTAGATGAAACGTTAGATACTAGAAGTCCTTGGGGTTTCCTAATGGTGCTAGTAGAAGTGTGGCATTATAAGATTTGTGGGTAGATTTTAAGGCACACCTACTTCCGGTTGATAGTTTAGTATCCTTAGGTTTAGCGAAGTATTTCTCATAATTAGATTTAAATTCCAGATGCTGGCCGGCAGAACTACTTGAGGATGATAAAAGAGAAATGCATTCACGTAACATCATAAATTATTCTGCTTCAACGTTATGCAATTTACTAACACGCCAGGTGTATTTCATCGTTTTACTGTGCCACTACGACATGATCTGTCATATTTGGATGATATTTTAGTTTCACCTTCTTAGACCATTTAGAACACATTCGGATGATTTTCAACAGCTTAAGCAAACACAAGATGAACGTAAAACTTCTAAGTCAGAGACAGTACGTAGGTTTTCAAATCAATGAGAATAGAATAGAGCCAGAACCAGAATAATTCGATCCTATGTGATCCGTAGCCACTTCGATAGTTTCAGAAGTTTATTGGTATGTGCTCCTACTATGGAAGATTTATTAGAGCATTATCCAAGTTAACCATTAATTAAATAGTGTAGTAATAGTTTAGATGAGTAAATTAAATAAAATTTTGTAAAGTTCGTTGAAAACGAAAATATATTTAATACAAACTAAGAAAAATTATATGATTTAAATGAGAATGTATATATCATATATTATTCTAACACATTAATCAGTTAGAAAATCTTTAGCTAAAGCTAATGATTTCCTAATTGATTAATGAATTAATTAATTATTAATTGATAAATTATAATATAATTATATATTATGAAATGGACAAAGTCTGACAATTATTTTAAGACATTTTTATGTTTATACATTCTTTTTATAGATACAAATATTTAAGTAAATACTCTGTTTAAAATAAACAGTATTAACAACATTTACCGGCCTGAATGTCCGAGAAATTTTCATAGAAAATATTCGTCCTCCGACAGGAATCGAACTTGTTTCCTATACAGAATCGTCATTTAGTATGACGTGCCTTAAAAGCAGTAAAATCTACCTTGCTAATCGAACGATCCTCAGTGGCTCGATTGGTTGAGGCAGGTCAGGCTAAATGACGCTTCCGTACAGGATACAGTTTCGATTCCTGTCGAAGGACGAATATTTTCTCTGAAAATTTCTCGGACATTCAGGCCGGTAAATGTTGTTTAATACTGTTTATTATAAAACAGAGCACTTACTTAAATATTTTTATCTATAAAAAGAATGTATAAAAATAAAAATTTCTTAAAATAATTATATATATTATATAAATTATAATAATAACGATTTCCTAACTGATTAATGAATGAATTAATTAATTAATTAATGAGTTGGATAGCGACTACACTATGGAAACATGTCACAAAACTGTTTCCAAAGCTACGCCTATTTTTTTTTTTCCATAGCAAAAATCAACTGAAAAATAAAACTTTATTTTAAAATGTTTGGCAGCAATACTAAACCGTCCTAGTTTACCGTCGGTCATGTGGTTGTAACCACGTTTATTTTCTTCTTTTTTTTTATCCAATTAAAACGATGTCGAATAAAAACACATTCTATGACATTGTATCCGGTCAGATAACGCGAAAAAAGCACCTCCTTTCAGAATGGAAAACTGTTGCCATTGTTTTAAATCTGTCAGCAGCATTAGAAAAACATGTTTTAGTAGATTACATTGAAAAAAGATATTTTCTAAAACTGTTGTAGCAAGCAAGATTTACGAATTATTTTATTGATTATTCCCCTACTACAAAGTTTAAGAGCCTCGTAATGAAGAGGGTTACAAAATGTGTTAGTTTTATGAGCCTAAAGATTGTAGATTATGAAGATATATAGGAAAGATAATGTTGACTCTAAACTTGACGAAGTTCAGATTGTAGTGATCGTAGAAGCTTCCACTTGGCAGTTGTTTCACAAAGTAGCAGTTCTCGGGAATAAGCAGTCTAAACTAAACTTCCTACTTCCTAATAATGTACAAAAGGAATAAAAATGATTCAAACTCTGTACGCGGCTTGGCGAGTCTTAGTTATAAAAATCCATGTGAAAATACAAAGCATTCTTCCAAATATCCTGCCATATTGCCATTTACGTTTCTGCGCTTAGTCTGTCGGTAGTAGGGATCAACTTATTTCCCTAACCCTGCCGATAGTTTTATGCTTTGTGATTTGCCACAAAACCACCATATGTTTAATGTCTTCACAGTAGACTTTGACTATCCTATTGGTGTGTTTCACATACTGGATACCCCAAAATTTGACCCAAATGATTTTGAGCATATTGTTGCATAAAATATGAACTGCTATCCATATTTCTTTTAATCTCATCCAATGAAAGCTACTCTGATATAAGAGGATGATTTCTACTAAATCTTTAAACTTCCTTAACAAAATATGCTGATTATATTCTTCACGTCAACTTCTAATGTACTATACATTATATGACCCAAAAAGGCTTACTTTTAATTCGTCATTCCATATAATTTTAGGCCAATGTCCCAAATAGCATTCTTTATAGTCTTTGGGGATTTGGATATGAACGAAAATCATATTGTTTTGTTGGACACACACAACTTAAACACTAGGATAGGTTGATCACTAACAAAGAATGTACTTGTCTCCGTTGAAGATTCCAACTATTTAACGAGACCATGTCACATGGAATGGAGATGGACAACATCTTAGAGATGCCATAAAAATGCAATCTAGAACACTCTGGAACACTCGACATATTTATATATATAAAGAATTACCTTTTAACCGCACTTGGCTTACAGATGCCATAATAGCTTGGTAGTTCGACGACTGCGCATATAATCGGATCAGCCAAGTAAAAATGCCTATATCAGCGTATTCAAAACAACACTTTGCTTTTCGTTTGGAATATTTTATAAATCTTCATATTTATATTTGGTTTTCTTTTGTCTTACGTTGCATCTCTAAACAAAAGAACGTATTTCATATTATATTTTGATCCTCAGAAAATGCAAAACTTAATTCTTAAAACAAAAGCGAAAATCAGCCAAGAATAGCGTCTTCGCAGAAAGACTAAACATGAGGATCATCCGCGATAATCCCTGAAAAAAATGACCGTATCCTCTTCGAAATTTTAACATGCAACTTATTATAAAGAAAGTCAAAAGAGATAAATTGAACATAAAACTACACGTAATGTTCACATGAAAGACATCAAGTTTATTAATAACGTCGTTATAATTAAATATTCTAACAGGATATATCCGTGGTTCAAATCGAACTCACAATAGAGATAGCCGTTGTATTATTGCGATCTGTACTACTGCTGTTCTTAAATTAACACTTGTAGATTCGTGACAGATTAAGTGAACAACAAAGATCGAACTCACTGGTTATAACAATGGCCTGCTTAATTAGCATGGTCACTAATGTTCGACGGCGATTTACTTCATGCGTTCTTTGTATGCTAAATTGCTAAGTTAATTTCGATTAAGGGGTCAACAACGCTTCACAGAAATCCTAGCAAAAAATAAAGTTCCTAAATTTTAAAGAAATCCCAAGTGTTTCTCTTGACGATCAGTACAATTCGTCAACTTCGTATTCTACAATTTATGAAGATATTTTACAAAATCTTAAGAATTTTTCTATCTTATTTTATCTGTCTATTGCAATGGCAGCTTTTTAAATGTGTCAAAATATTGATTATTTCATCATTAATAACAATTGGGTCCCTTCTTTTTAGTTGAATGGAGAGATTAAAACAGTTCAATGAATTGCTTCTAGTAATATCAATTATTGGGTTTCACTTCCTCTAAAATGATCCAGTTTTAATTTGCTTGTGAAATTTTATTGAAATGCAGCAGCAAAAGCACAATGATGCGGGATTTTAGTTAAGGCAAATCCATAAAAATGCACTAATAAATCTCTTTCCACACATAATGATAATCATTTATAACATAATAATATTAGTAAACATCCTGGTGTTAACGTTTGTAGCCGCTTGTACTGAATTTGTTTTGTATTTGTTAAAAAAGATGAAAAAAGAACATCATACGAATATTGAAACAAGAACCTAATTGAAATTATTTCTAATTGATCTAGAAAATAATATGTTTATTTAACAAAAAATATATTCAATATTTGTTTATAAATAGGGAAATATATTATTTCATGGGTTTTTTTATATTATACCCACATTTTTCTTTAATTTTTTTTTCCAAATTGTAAGCATGTATGTTCAAATATTCTTCGGAACGAAACACCTGTTCATTAAGGACGAGAAATAAAAAATAACTGTGTGCAGGTAAATGAAATGGATGCCTGCGGAGAAATTACAATCGTCGAACCGATATCAATTTCCAGTTCAATTTGATGCGTTCACATTTGCATTAATGACTTTGAGAGTAGCGAGAATCTGCTTCCCTCAAGCTATGAGTTAAATAACAACGTAAATTCACCTCTCTAGCTTTGGGTGGTAATCAATCTAAAGAAAGAAAACTGAATTTCAAACAGTGGGAAGGCAAAGGGAAAATCAGTCTTTCCTAAAAAAATACTTGACATTTCATTGATAACAAAGAAAAGGAAGTTGTAGTGAACCATGTTCGCCAATCCACTAAAATAAGATCGTTGTCTATTTCATTCCGCACCGATGATTTATGTAGTACACAGAAAAGCGATCAATCTTCTGTTAAAGATCTCCTTTCAGCCCTTCGGTGATCATGGGTCTCCACAAATCCTACCCCTTGTAGCTATTAGCAATGTCTGCTCAACATGAAGCCTCCTATACTTCATTCAGCCACCCATTCACAAAAGCCCGTCAGGTAGATGACCTACTGCCTGCTCCTGTCACTTTTGCCTTTGATAGCACCTGTGAGTGTTAAATTATCCAAGCACTCTTTTCTCATTATGTGTTCAAGGAATTTATGCCGTTTCTTACTGATTCTGGGCTTAAAAGTGTTTCGATTTTACTTAAGACTTCTTCATTGCTTACATGATCCGCTCATGGCATTCTTCTATAGAATATGTCTGTTGCCGCCAGTTTTCTCTTCAACTGTGAGGAGATTGTCAAACATTCACTTAAGTATGAAACTTAAGTATGAAACAGATCGTGGCCGCTAGGTGTTGATGTAATGTTCACTTTCATATTTACACACGTTCTATCCCTGATATTGAGCATCATAACATAACTTAAAATCATATATATATATATATATATATATATATATATGCGTGTGTGTACGTGTGTGAGTGTGTATATTTATGCGTGTAGAGGAGTAAGCGAATAATCGAAGAAATAAACAAACTTCAAATACAGTTCTACAAATTTAAATAATTTTTATTATTGTGTATTTGTTTTCTTTCAAATCGTAAGAAACAAATTACAAACACCCTTACGAAACAGTCACACACAATTATTTTTTCTTTACTTCTTTTTTTTTGCAACACATTAGAATCAATTGCTTTAGTATGATAGAAGAAACATTATATGCCAACATAAGTGACGTGTTACGTAATTACCTTGCTTTATGAATGCCTGTAATTTTCTATGAGTCAGTATGCCAGCATTGTTTACATAACTCCGTTCGTATGTTTTAAGTGTGCTTAACTTACTTTTAAAATAGCGAAGCTGTTACAAGAAGTTACTCGATATGTCAAATATTGAGTAATTAATTATACAAAAAGTTTGAGAATTCAGCTTGACCACATTAACGAACAATCGCCCCTGGTCATAGATTTACGAAAAAATTGAAAAACTAACTTAAAACCACCACTAGTTATAAAAATAGATATGCTCGAAGCTAAAAATCAGCTTAAACTCAGAAGTTTATTGGTTAATATATATTTTCCCCTATTGTTAAATATCTATTTTAGGACGGAAAATATTGTTGATGATTTTTGGAGTGATCCTTCAAATTATGTAGCAGGCAACAAACATGGTTGTTTGATTTTTCAAAGGTTTCTGCGCATTTGAAATAATGTCACTGATTGCTTAATAAATGCGAATGTGGAAATTCAAATCTGGGGTCTTGTTTTGTAGAAAAATGAGCTAATTGAGGTTATTGGCGACATTGCTTAAATCTATTGAGTTTTTCTGTAACTTTTAAAGGGGTTTCATATATATATATATGTGTGTGTGTGTGCGCGTGCGCGTGTGTAGGTGTGGGTGTGAATGTGTAAAACATCATTATGGTGCTCTAATGTTGGGTATTAGTGAGCTTTTAGAAGAGATCAACATTAACGTGTCGGGAGTTCGAGTCGAACTTGCTATTTTATATTGTACTTTTGTACCAGTCTCATCACTCTGTGCCGTAGAATAAAATATGACACATTTTAAAAGCGTTCAAATCTTATAATATCATTAGATTTGGTTAAAACAGCGAGCAGGAAATAGGCTGAAACTCGAAAATACATTTCCAATGTATGCACCAAAATAAAGATAAATTCCTCCTCAGAGATGGACGTATACCAATAATAATCAGCATTTCAGCGACTGTAGATAAAGAGTACTTACTTCCCTTATAGCGATCCATCCACGTCAAAATGTCTTATACAACTCTTGCATGTTAAAACGTTACGTATTTGATGAATGAGCCGAGAGCATTTGCAATGAGGGCACCGGACAGGACCGAGTACTGATGGATGTGACAAGGAGCAGTAGAGGCTAGAGGGCACGGTTTGATTGACGACTGTCTTGATGAGAGCTTGATCGATCGCATCAGGCAAAAAAAAAAAACTCTAAATGTGCAAAGATATTGATAAGCTCTAAGCTTGAATAAAGAAAATAACATTCTGCAAGTTATTTAAAGCTTGGCATTTAGTATATCCGTCCGTAGCTGTCATTATTTTGCGAATACACGAAAGAACGCAGAAGTATTGTCGTTTTATTATATACATTTGATATTTCGAAAATGGTTGGTTTTATTTCTGGACATATTTTCAGTGTTGTTCTTTTGACTGTTTCCTTCTTCGAATTTGTTTAATTCGATTAGAAGACTTAAGAAAACATATTTCATTCTATCGAACAGATATTGTTATATATAGTCCTTTTTTTATAGATAGATAGATAGATAGATAGATAGATAGATAGATAGATATTGAGATGGCCTAGATAGATAGATAGATAGATAGATAGATAGATAGATAGATAGATAGATAGATGGGAAGGAAGACCAAAAACCTACTGAAGAGAATGAGAGAATAACAAAAAGTGCTGTGAAGAGTATGATTTTCGTCTTAATAAAATATTTCTCTGGTCCCCCCTCTCCCTCTCTCTCTCTCTCTCTCTCTCTCTCTTTCTCTATCTTTCTCTCACGCATACACACAAACAGATATATATATACTCACATATGCTTACACATATAAATAGACAAAATCTTTGCCTGAAGGAGATCGTTCGTACACTTCTTTGCTAACCTGTGGCTATTACTTTCGTTTACACTGTGAGTTTTCGCCATAGTCAGCTTTGTAAATAATGAATAGATGATGATCAATCAGAACAGAGTAAAACCAAATGAAGAAAAAGCGAATAAAAGATAGGGTTAGGGATTGGGTTAAAGGGGAAAAGAATGAGATGAGTGGATAACCTCATCGTCCTGAAGGCTACAGGGGGCCTTCGCTTTTGAATAGTGACCTAAAGTTTTGGAATTTCATACTTATGAACTGCCACTTCTCTGTGGAATCGGTGAATGCGAACAAATCGAGAAAAGGTGTTGGGATGATAAACGAGGAAGGGAAAGGCGGCAGAGATGGCGGATTGAAACGGTGTGAGGACGTTGAGTCACGAACCATACTGAAATAATAATTATGGTCACTTGCCCCCGACGAGATGTAATGCAAAATTCGGGTATTTGTGCGTGGAATCCCAACTAAATGCTCCTCGCTTGACTGGAGAACGTTAATCAATACATCAGCGTGACTCGACAGAACAAAACAATCTGATAGTAAAAGCTTATCATTTGCACTCGAAAAGTCGTTCAGAGAATTGTCATTTCTTTGGAGATTCTAAAACGCTAAGCTCGATGCTGTTTCGTGAGAAAATCGTTTCCTCTTATTTTGCCGTAACAAATTTCGTCCCTTTTCTTGTCTTTCATTTCTATACAGTTGATTATTTGAATGCTCATCTATTTGTTTGTCTTCTACACATAAACATTGATTCATTTTGTTTTCAGTTACATCTTAATCAAGTTTTAGATTGTTTTCTTGGTAAGATTTCTCTATTCTTTCTTGCTTCCTTTAATATTTAACTTTTACAAAACGAATCTGTCTTTCAATCTCATATCTTCTCTTTTACTTTATTGTTAGGTTCGACTTCAGATCTTTAGGTTCTTCTTATGCTTTCTTTTGTTACACATTATGTCTTTTCGTTTGTTTTTTCTTGATTTTTTTAATTTCTTCTAATCGTTGTTATATTTCCATATAAGCATTTTACGATCAATATATATATATTGCTCGTAAAATGGTTATATGGAAATATATATATATATATATATATATATATATATATATATATATATATATCAAAAAGTGTGAGTTCAATCCCCCGTTAAGGCAGTGGAGAACTTTCAGAGGGGAATTAACAGGAAATAACTGACAACTGACATCCATTCGACATGGCACGTGGAACTAGAACAGTCTACCCCAGTGAGTGAAATAAAGGGTTTAATTCGACATTCCAACCAACTGAAGAAGGCTGGAGCGTAGAAAGGCTGAAACGTTGTAATAAATATGGCAACAAAGATGAGGAGAATAGTTGCAATAATGAAAATAATATATATATTATTTTTTTATTATTTATGTGTGGTACTTATTGGAAAGTGCTTAATATCAGCGATAGAGCTAACATATTTATTTGCATTGATGTGAGTTTTGTGACTCTCACAAAGGGTCACAAACTCTCATCAACACAACTAAATATATATATATATATGTGTGTGTGTGTTTGTGTGAGGGTGGGTGTTATACGCTCTTTATTTATGAACTGGTTCTTCCTTTATATATATATATATGTATATATTGCTTTTTAACACACTGACTGCCAAATACCCTGGTCGGTAGTTTTTGCTATGACGTCGACTACAAGATATCTCGTGCCGAATACGAGATATCTCGTGCCGACTACGAGATATCTCGTGCTTAACATTTGTCTGATACATTTTCGTTATTTATGACTGTCAACCAGGATTTTATTCGCAGTGATACTTTCAGTTTGAAAACCATGTTAATGTATTAAGATTTATAACTTCAAATTCAGTTTTATAACATCAACTGAATTTATAAAAAGCTTTATTCCCTAAGTTGTCTATCCTAAAGTTGGCGTTTGAATCAGATTCCTTAATTTGTCACTGGCAGTCAACGCGATGCCCTGTGGACTTGGGCTTCAGAATACGCTGATTGCACCACCTGCATAGGGGTAAGACACCCCCACCAATGAGGCGTCCTGGATATGATGATAAACTACATCCGCGTCCTGGGAATGACGATAAACTACATCCGTCAGCAAATCCTCTGATCAGGAGGTTTGAGAAGGAAAGAAACATGTTAATTGATGGCGTTCCCAGTTTCACCATGACCCGGGGTGTTAGCACCTCTTAGAGTTTTAGGTATGGGTAAATAGTTAAACTCGAAACTGGAGTCAAAATAATACGAAAATGTAAAAATAGGTTTTAATACCAGCAATATATTTTTGGAAAAAATTATTACTATTAGGTTGGTGCAAAAATAATGACGTAATAATGTCGTTTTTTGACGTTAAAAAATACGTCAAAAAACGACATTATTACGTCATTATTTTTGCAGCAATCTAATAGCAATATATTATTGAAAAGAAAAAAATTTTTATAAGCAATACATTTTTGGAAAAAGAAATATTACGAACAATATATGTTTGAAAAAAATTACCAGTAATAAAAATTTTGTCGGCATTAAATAACCGACTGAGATTCATATGTTGTAAAACAAACGTAACGAAACTAGACCAAACAGATAACGCGTTAATGTCTTTTTTTATTGCTCTAAAAATTCTGATTTGTCTCATCTATTGATGATTCTATATAAAGTCTTTGTCTGATTGACATCAACTTTTCTTAACATAACATTTGGTGGTCTTAGTAGAAGGGAGATGGTTGGCCCACATTATACAGTCTGTTTCGGTAGGTGGATTCATATAAGAAATAGCATGTTACTATTTGAAAGTACATGGTGTTCAGTTTGGAATGTTACGTTGGAGAAGATTCAATGATTGTAGAAATTTTAGATACCTTGGCCTTTTAAGCGATATATTCTTCGTTCTTCCTCTAGTGTTAGCATTGGTTGACCAGATATTACGCTGATATGACCCAACACAACAATTACCCTGACATTGTATTTTATTTATTTACCCCAGTATAATATTCAGTTAGCTATATAATTGGTGTATCCATTATGTCTGGTGTCTCTCCTTGTGAATAATCAGAATCCCTAATGCATATCAGATACGACACGGGATGGCAAATATCTCAGCACTACCTAAGGATTACATTTCCAGAGAAGTCGGTGGGTTTTATGTATTAGATTATGTTTTATACGATACGCAGAAATTTATTTTTAGGGCCTTAATTCGCCGTGTCGTAATTAGTAGTAATCATATTGTACTGATATATATGGCCAGGTTTCTAACTCGGTGACTTTCGAAGGTATCGACATAAAACAACGCAAAGAAGAATATATCTATTAACAACGAAACAACAACTCAAACGGTAAGATGAAATTATTTCTATAACATATTTTTATTGAACATTCTTATTTTTCTATATAGCGCAATGCATAATTTCCTCTCAGTCTGTTCATCTTCTATAATTTTATTCATTTTTTTTCTTTTCCTTTTTTTCATTTCCTTTCTATATTGGACTTAATTCCCAGTTGTTTTTTCTTTTCTTAATATTGCAGCTTTTCTTCGACAACCTTCTCTTGCTGAACAATGAAGGAATTTGTCAACGATTTATTTACGATCCCAAAAGAAGTCAACGAAAAGAATGTTTTTAAACGACGGCTCAGACACCATCAAACAATATAATCCATGAACATCGTCTTGTGTCACCATGACACCATCCAATGAACATCGCCTGGTGAAACCAAGATACCATCCGATGAACATCGTCTGGTGCCTCTCTCTGGGACCATCCGATGAATATCGTCTGGTGCCACCCTGGCACTATCCGATGAATATCGCTCGGTGCCTCTCTGACACTATCCGATGAACATCGTCTGGTGCCACCCTGACACTATCTGATGACTATCGTCTGGTGCCTCTCTGACACCATCCGATGAACATCGCCCGGTGCCTGTCAGACACCATCCAAAACATCGCCTAGTGTCACTCTTACACGATCCATGAACTTCGCCCGGTACCACCCTGACACCATCCGTGAACAATTACCCATGCGTCTCTGACTAAATCCATGAACATCGCCTGGTGCATCTAAGACACTGTCAATGAACATCATCTGCTGCGTATACCTATGTCGATTTTTTAATTCGACTGACTTCATTTTTATCATGATGAATGTGAAACTCTATCAGAATAATATTCTATTCGTGTTTAAATAACTCGTCTCTTGTTGATAGAATTCGAGGAAGGAATAGATTGGTAGCGGTGGCGGCAAAATGTACGATATAGCGTGACGATAAATCGATCTCTGTCTATTATTCTCTGCGTAGACAATATATCCACCTGACTTGAATTATGTCTTCAGATACTGCGGATCAAGCTGGTCTTCATTTCAGATGAATACAAAAAATATACACCACCTAATACACACATACAAGCGCACAAGTGTAAGCAGTGATAGAATGAAAGAGAAAAACTTTTTAGTTAATACATTAGACACACACACACGTGTGTGTGTGTATGTGTGTGTGTGTGTGTGTGTCATTCGCAGACAATACTATTTCGCTGTATCAGAGCTCCTCAGTGCGACTAGACAAGCGAATGCCTGAAGCCCGGTTCGAAACCCAACCAAATTGGTGTCAGTCAGAGCCATCTTCACTCGACTGAACGAATCAGCCAAATCTAGCGTATTATTTTTTACAAACGTAAACAAACGCCAAGCAGCCAAAGTGCTCCATTCATTTTACTGAAGAGCTTTGCAATTACGCAAGTGACCGTTGGTTTTAGAATTAGCTTTTCGTTCAACAGTTCTTAATTGAAAATATTGTGTGTTGTGTGTATGACACGATGTTCGTATTCTAATATGTAGTTAGTCGTTGTATTTTTGACTATATAATATTCGAACTCTATGATTATAATTCATCCTTAAATTGCGTGCATTAATTGGAAATATTGTATCTTGTTCATGCTATTATTATTATAACACCTATGTCTTTTTATTTGTGACTAGTTTAGCCATGGTCCCAGATATATTAGGTTGGTGCAAAAATAATGTCGTTTTCTCACATAGTAACATATGCGAGAAAACGACATTATTTTTGCACCAACCTAATAGAAGAATAATCAACTGGATGTAAAATTGTTCCGTTTGGATAATATAGTACCCCCTGTTTGGATATTATAGTACCCCCTGTTTGGATATTATAGTACCTCCTGTTTGTTTGCAAAACATAAATTGTCGATTAATTTAATTTGCCTGAAGTTCAATTTATGCTCTACCCAGTTCTAATCGGAAAAGAAACTGATTTGCTTTTTTATGAATGTTGAATTCAAGAACTAGGTGGTCTGCAAAATTTGTGTATGTGATGCTGATTTTAGAGTATCGACTCTCTCTTGTTTTTTTAGGCTAAAGCTATCGCTTTTCTCGTCTTTTGTTTTAAGTCCCTTCGCGTAGTCAAGATTTATGATAAACAAAAATTTGAGCCAGTTTATCTAATTTTACAGCTCAAATGAGTTTTTTTTTTTCTCTCTCTCTCCGATGATAGTCAGTCTGTTATGTGCCATACGTGATACACGGTTAGGCGATCATATATCTGTCAATACACGACTGACGAGGTAGATTTTTTCACGCAATAGGTTGCCATTTCTTTCTGCCGTAGGCCAGTTTCCATCCAACGCTATAGAACCCGATCTGCCTCGTTGTTTGTCCATAGCTGGGGTTAGGGAGAAGAAGATTCACACCTTTTTCAAGTAAGTGCATGTAATGGATTCGACTGAAATTCGAACTCGGCTCTCTAATTCCTCAATCCTCGCCGCTAACCATTACTCTACCGTGACTCCTGATAGTACTGTGTATATAATATTGATAACAGAAACTACTGCATAAGCGGGTTCTCATCTCTGTATGAAAACAAAGGCTTTTTTGAAAAGGAACAAATGTTAGATTTGCTAAAAGGTTTGCAGCTTTTAACCCTCGTTTAGAAGATGAAATATTAGTGCAGCAGTGGATTGATCTTTGCAAATGCTATTTGATTAATTCTCAATAATGATTCATCCATTTGAGGAATTCTCTTCCAACCTATGGTTGTAAATCTTCGCCATAACATTTGTTAATTCATCCAATTGCTTTGGGAAGGTTCAGATCTTTCTTACTTCCGAAGCAGATTTAATTTATACATTTCAAAACGAAGACGGAAATAAACGCCAAAACATTTAATCATCAAATGACAAAAAATGGTTTCCGAATCAAAGGATTCATTCATCGTTCCAATTAATAAATTAATCCATTGAAAATAAATATTTAACAATAAATATTCAACAATAAAAACATGGTTCGTGATTCTTGGGAAAAGTATTAAAGGTTCTAAGCAGACAAAACCAATAAGGAAATAATGACGGATACATGCGAAATCAGTTCACGACGGTGGCTTAAAAGAGATTACCTTACTCATTCACCTGTCTTCTGCACCAAGTTACTTGGCACTTACACTCTTCCTCGGCAAGCTACGTGACACTTACAATTTCCTCTTCACTTTTTCCCTTGCCTCTATTTTTTCACACATACACGCGGAGAAATCACAATTCTTTCTATTTTAATAAAAAAACAAACTTTAACACAAGAACTTAAATAGTGATATACGATGAGAAAAATTTAGTTGTAAAAACACGATAATAAAACTTTCTTCACTTGGGGGTTCATTAAAATCCACAACACATAGGTAAATACATACATGCATATGTATTTATGCGTGTGTGTGCATAGGTAGAGTCTATGATGCCAAATTTGTCGAATTTCGATCACAGCTAGAAGCAATCCGATGTCTAGACACAATGACGAGCAGTGATGCATCGAAACAGGCTTGTATGTGGATAATTTTTTCTCGTTCGCCGACTGGGCCCTAAAGGTAAAGGGAATTTTTAAAACATTCGCTGCTCCTGCTTATAACTTATGGCTCTTCAGTTTTGAATTCAGCGCTCTGGCCGCTGATTTGGCATTTATATACGTCACGTACATAATACGCTAAAAGATTTCCTTCTTTTGCCGTGCACCGATAGCTTAGTGGTAGAGTCTCTGACTGATGCCAAATCGGTTAAATATGACTGGAAAGGAAAATTTAATTTTTCTTCAGTCTTTCCGGCGTTCTTTCATTTTTCCGTTTGGTGGGTGTAAGGGAGTTTATTTTTTTTATTGGCCTAAGCGCTTTCGACAACTTCTCTAGCTATTTTCAAAGGGGTTGCTTTTGATGTTGTTAATTTCTCTTCTGTTCATTGGCTATCCTTATCTAAGATGACAAGACTTCACATTGGGGGGTTTTATATGGGCATGTGCTAGATTCTTTGGATTTTAGTTCTATATCATCATCAAGGAATGCGATTTTGCTATAAACCATGAGTTCATGTGTAAATTTTAGCGTTGAGTGTGTTTTTCAAACGTTGACTTTGGATTTATAATTTCATCTACATTTTTATCAAAACAAAAATTTTGTCAAAGTATTTTCCGTATATATGTTGCTTCTTAGTTGTTTTAAACATTTTCTTTTCAATGTGAGACATGAAAATTTATAGAAAGCAGAACCTAATGGATTTCCCTTGCTCAAGTCATTAGTTTGGACGCAGGTGTTACCATTATGATCATAGAATGGACCATTCGTTGTACAGGTGAGTTGTAGTTTCCGAAGAGTTGCTGGTCGAAATTTGGGAATAGGGGTTGACAGGTATTTGTAAATGCAGTCACTATGTTCATTGTTTCTTCAACTGAGACGTTGATAAAAAGATTTGTTTTAAAAATATATGTAATTGTGTTGATTTGTGAATTATAAAAATACTCATGATTATATTATCATAATTATTTGTTTATTTAATAGAAAATAACCAAACAATTCTTATGTTAGAGAACAAATGGAAAATATTTTATCTCACTTAACTTGAAATGCAAATTATTTATCATTTATTTTGCCTACTCTAAAATTTAAAAGAATTATCAGAATCCACTTTTTACAGATAGATCGTGCTGACCCATATATCTGTCACTTTTTTAACAAAGTATTCCACCTGTGACCCGTTGAGTCAAGCTTGTTGTGTTTACTGTTTACATTTAGTTTCATGAAGAGTTTGTTAAAGTAGAGATATTTTAAACATACAATTATTTGCAATTACTCTAGTGAATCATTTTTTATTAAACTTTATATTTATTTACAAAACACTTTTATTTACAATATTTTTTGCTCGTTTAAATTATACTGCCTGCGAACCGTAGAGTCATTGAAGATTCAGATTATAAAACATTGACGTTGCTTCCAACATTAAAAAAAGTTGAAATGAAAATGCTTACTGTATAAACAAATTATACAAGAGATAGAATTTGTTTCTCACTGTGGATGGTGTTGCTGTAGTCTGAAGCGGTCGCTTTGAAGTTTGTCAGCGCTGTCGCTTTTAGCATGAGGTCGTGAGGTACACAGGCGAGAGTGGCCCGGAATTGATGACAGCTGTGTGTATCCTGTTTGGGGCTGGATTTCATGTATTCTCGATTTCCTTCTCTCAACTTCCTACACGGTAATAAATTTACATCTTCCTTTACCCACTCTCTATATATGTGTTGTGACCAAGTAATTGTTTAAGAAATAACAAAACAAGAGGTTGCCGATAAATAGTGTATTGAACAGTAAATGCAACAAAAGTATGTTACACGACTTGGGAGTGTGTGTCGGTTGACTAGCGTTCAGTCTATATCACTGTTCCTCCGAGGCTTACTTTCCTACTACTTTATAGTAAGTGGAAGAGTCCACGATAGCCTCAGTAGAGAGAAGACACCACAAAAATATGACTTCTGGCAAACACACAAGCAAATAAAGTTTTTTTTTACTAATATAGATTAGCAGTTTTGCTTTACTTGGTGCTTGCTTGCCTCACGTTTGTAAACCAATTATCACTGATTGTTTCCTTTACTTTTCGTCAGGGATCCTTCTGTGACATAACAGTTCACTTAAGTTAATATTAAGGCCACTGACAAACACTCAGATCAGCTGATTTCGAAAACCTTCGCCAGTCATTGTTTTCAAACATGAAAGACGGCAGAGTCTCTTATTAATGGCGGCTTCCATTTATATTCCTAATCGATTATGAAAGCTGATTGCAATTTGGACAGCATTTCTTATCTGAAGTTGTTCATTCGTACAGAACGAAATGACCTAGACACGGATACGTCCCACTTTGAAGACATCATTAAAAGAAATAGACATTGCTATTCAAAGAGAAGCTTTATTATATTTATGCAAATCAAATTATATCAACATATATAGTCTAAGTTATATTTAGATCTGAATATATTTCATCTGTTATTTATTAGTTTGGGATATCCAACAGGTAGCAGTAAAAGCACAAATTAAATCTTTCTTTGAAGGCTTTTCAATGGGTTTTATTGATAATTCATCATCAAAACTGGCCCACAAATGTTCAATAGAGTTCTTATCAGGCGCTGACCTAGTCACAGATATCATTTAATGCATACCTCATTGAAAAAGTTAGAATTTTGTTGAAATAATTGCGCTTAATGAATACATATGTAGTTTTCCTTATAAATATTCCTCACCCCGTAATCAGAACGTCTAAACAATTAATTTATCTGACTCCAAACAATACATTTCATGGTACACTGTAGGCGGTTCAAACAAAAGATTTGCAACACTTTACTGTTAATGACAAAATGGTTTCCTTTCCTTCATCCGTGAAATTTATGTCCAAGCTTAACATATAATTTAAAATTTGACACTGATTTATTGCAATCTGTGCAAAGTTTGAAATACGGATTATCGGGATGTTATAGAAATTTTATCGTGCATTTTATAGTATACAGCATAATTACCAATATAGTTATTAAATATATTTGAATTAAAATGCAATTTTTTTATATACATCTATATATATATATATATATATATATATATATATATATATATATATATATTCTCTCTGAAAACTACGTCGCAACTGTTAAAATAAATCTCACGAACCGGTTACGCAGCTTTTATGTACCCCAGCATCTAATGAGAAGTGACAATACTGTGCATTTATGCAGAGAATTCTACCATGATATCATACAGTCAGCAGTTAGAGGTCTTTGAGTTGTCTATTTGGTGGTCCTACTATTCACAGCGAATAGCTATAAAGTTTCGTGTGAAAAATGGATATAGAAACCGTTTGAATGATTAATATCCAAAGTGGAATACTTTGAAGTTGGCAAAGTGGTGTTTGCTCTAAATAGGCAACTTATTCGTGAATATTTCAGTAGTTGGATCATTTCACGATATATCGATAATATATATATATATATATATATATATATATATATATATATAGCTCGGTTCGCCTGATAATCTGCGTGAAAGTCCATGTAACAATCTGAACGTAGTGTATATGTACGTTTGCTTTGGTTAATGTCATATATATATATATATATATATATATATATATATATATATATAATAACAAACTTACATATATAAATAATATATATACATAAATAATACCAACTTACCCATAAAATCCTCCCCTACCTTCACTTACTCTAATATACAAACATCCCTCTTTCTCGCTTTTATCCTTTTTTCTTCATCCACTTGTCTCTCATGATTAGTGTAACCACCCCCATCCCACCCCAAAAATCAAGGTCTAATTAATTTCGTTACTTCATTTTTATTTTTCAATTTTTATTTTTTAAAATTTTGGGTTTACTAGCGACCAAAAGGCAAACAACTAACTACTCAGTAAAGTAAAATAAGGTGACTATATACAGTTTCTATGTGAGTTTGCTTTGGTTACTGTTATATTTACGTCACTTACACAAGATTGAATCATGCTCATTCCCCCATAATCCATTGCTAAGAATGATATTCCATTCAGTCACCTTCTTTCCAAAAGCCGTTGCTGTGGAGAACTGACTCCCGAGTGGATGCTTCAACGATCACTACAATCTTAACATCTTCAATCAAAATCACTTATCCTACATATCCACATAAACTGTACATATTAACCCTTTCGTTTAAGTCTAGCCTATTTATTAACACTCTACCATCAGTGGCTCTTTGGCCTTGAATTAGGTCAACAATGGTGTGGGAAAATTCTGTATTTACTTCATTGTACTCACGAAGCATATTTGTTGGATACTAACGCCAGCGTAACAATTGTCATGTGGACTGGATCGAAGTGCATCATTTGTGAAAAGTATTTCGTAGAAAAATATAAATTCAAGCTGGGTTGTATTTATATAGATTATCAATGAATCTACAACAGTCATTTATCACTGACTTTAGGATATTGCAGATCATAGCTCTTTACAGCTTCTTCTCTGAGACTGTTTTCAGAAATACTTTCTCCTTCACGACACCCTCTCTCTCTCTCATTATGAATCTTCTCATTTTAATACTTCTCCCACCATCCAATTGTTCGCATTTATTATCTGGGTTCTTTTTTCTTCTATGTCCCGCGTTGCTCCAGAAAGTTTGCAATTATGGGTCACCGCTATATATATATATATATATATATATATATATATATATATATATATAAGTGAACATTGAAGTCAACACTCAGAGGCAACAGTATAAAACAGCCTGTTGCCTCTGAGTGTTGACTTCAATGTTCACTTTTATATTTATATTTACATACGCTCTATCTCTGATATTGAGCACTTTATCCCATAAATATAGCACACCTTCAAACTATATTTTTGCATAAAGATAGATAGATAGATAGATAGATAGATAGATAGATAGATAGATAATGTTGATTAGTTGTCATACGGCTATTGTCTGTGATGGACGTTACTCTAAGGAATCGTACGAAAACTGTAACGTTGCACGAACACAGTGGTAAGCCTTACCAATGAGCAAATGAAAGTACTATAGACTGGCTTGGAAACTCTCCTGATTTAAATCCACTTGAGAATCTGTGGTCAATCTGCAAGGGACGACTTTGTGGAATGGACATACGAACACACAGGCAAGACTTATCAGTGATCAAATCAAAGTAATATCGATATAATATATTTTTACGTACTGTTTGTTTCCAGTCCCCTCCAAAAATCTAGTGAGACTTACATTGGAGAAGCGTTCGTTGCATTGTTATTGTTCTCAGCATTTGACATTTGCATGCTGAGTACTTTCCAAACGACACGTGGTTCGTCAGACACGAAGAACACCTCCAAAAGAAACGAGGCATGTCTTGTGCCTACGACATCGCTAAGTAAAAGGAGACAAAAAATTTGTCTGGGTCTAATCGTAGGGCGATTGTCCATTCCATACGACTCCTAAATAATAACAATAAAAGCCAGTTTCAATGTTCCAACTATGTATCACTTTGCCGTCACACATTAACACAGCTGTAACCAACTATAGATGGTCGGCTCTCCAACTTGATTCGGAGTGGCAAATTTACGGTGTAATCCTTGAACTGCACTGATCTGCCCTCCACCCGCATAGCAATTAGTGCGCGCTGTCATAGGAAGAAACCGTATCATCGTACAAACACAATTAAATAAAAGAACAAGTAAACATAAAGAAAAAACGGAAGAAAATAAGGTATTTGGGTTGAAAACCAAATAAGGGTGGAAAGAAATTGAATACAACGTCATGTAATATCTCACTCCTGTCGTCTCTTGGGAGACAACGAACCAATCACAAATTGAAGAATTGATGCCAACGACACACAACAGCAGACATCATCAGCTAACAGATTTCTTAATTCACATTCACACAATTATTACCACGATCTGATGTCGCGTTGTATTGGCGGATGACAATGGACGATAAGAAGTAAAGAGATGTCTTTCTATTCCAGTCGAGATTGAGTCGAAATTTAGTTCTTCCAGATTTCCCTTATGTGGTGAGTTACAGTAAATTTTAGGTGCTAGAGTTGTTCTTCAAAACTAAGAATTTATTAGAGAGAATGAATTTATATATATATATATATATATATATATATATATATATATATTCATTTTTCTCTCTCTCTCTCTTCATATATATATATATATATATATATATATATATATATATATATATATATATATAGAGAGAGAGAGAGAGAGAGAGACTTACATAGAGACAGAGAATAAACTAGCAAAAATGTGGAAAGGAAAGTACAAAAACACATCCTACCTATAGAAAAACATGCAAACAAAAACGAACGCAGTTGGCCTGAAATTCAGAGTAATACATATAGGCCGGTATCTCTAGACGTATCTTTAGTTATTTTCATGCACACACACACACACACACACATACATATATATATATATATATATATATATATATATATATAATTATTATTATTATTATTTTATTATAGGCTATTAGAAGAAGAACATATTGAAATCGCTACACAATAGTTTTCCTGTTTCAGCATCACGTTGTACTCCTTCAGGCGATGGTAAATGACTGGTGATTAAATGATTTTTAAGAAAATTTCAAAAGCAAAGTGTTACCTCTTTTCCGGAAGATAAAAGGAGTGATAATAGACGTGTGGGTTTTTCTTGATCAATCAATTAAATGTCAGATGATATCACTAATGATGACCTACTTTTAAAAAAATGTTGGTAATCGTTAGTGAATACAAAACAATAGGTCCCTCTACAGATTCGCATTAAAAAGAGCATTCCATGATGAAAAATGTTCCAAACTTAATAAAAACAAATATTTATTGTTGAAATCTTTGTTATTATTAAGAGGAAACACCAAATGATTTTTTATTATTAAATTATATTTTTCATCCTTTTTAGAATGTTCGAATTTTTTTTTTAAATCTTGTTTTTCTTGCGTCAACAGAGAAACCATAAATGAGTATAGAAAATTTGTGTTATTTTGTGCGGTGAAAAACACTTTGCTTTGGCAATTCTTGCAACAATCAATTATTTGTAGAATTTTAATGAAACAGGACATATTCACAAATTAATTAAATTACTTTGGACTTTTTTTTAAATCTAAATGAAATATGTTTTTTACATCTGTGATCCACACTTATTTAATTTTATGAAATTTCGAGAAATTAAATTTTATAGAGCTTATTGTTTAAGTTAAAAGCAGAACTCCTTGAAGAATCATTATCATCAATTTCTTTTTATAAAACCGGACCCACAGTTATCGAAAATTTGCTCTGAATTGTAAAATAAAAAATACAATAAAATTAAGATATTGTTTAATTAGAAAAGCTTTTAATAACTAATATAAATAAGTTATATTATGGACAATATTCTCTTAAGAAAAAATATTTTCGATTTTTACAAAAATTATTTTCATTTTTTATTTTAATTAGAACAAATTATAAAGTTTTAAATCTTTTAAAATTATGTCTTACTTTGTCGAGGTTAGGTGATATTGCTATTAAAAACTAATTAAAATTATATTTACTAATCATAAATATAAAATTTACTTCAATTCATTGATGTTTATTAATTTAAAAAGAATTTTGAAATTTATTTTTTGTACATTATTTACATTATTCGGACTATTGTTCTCATCTTTGTCACCATATTTATTACAACGTTTCGGCCATTGTACGCTCCGGCCTTCTTCAGGTGGTTGGAATGTCGAACTGAACCGTTTATTTCTAGTTCCAAGTGCCATGTTTTAATGGATGTCAATTATCAGTTATCTCCTGTTAATTTCACTCTTATAGTTCTCCACTGCCTTAACCGGGCATTGATCTCACACTCTTTTGGGTCCTGTCACTGGATCTAACTAATGCATTTATCCATGACACAGTGGATAAAGCCCAAAACGTTGTAATAAATATGGCGACACAGATGAGGACAATAGCCCAAATAATGTAAATAATGTACATAATACCCCATCTCAAAATATAGACAGATATTTATTTTTGTGTATATAAGTGCCGATTTTCGAAATACTGATGTCCATACACGACATTATAGTAAATTTGAAACCAAAGTACCTAGAATTCAATAAGTCATTAGATTACGGCGAATATTTTCCTAGATTCATTCGAGTAGTTAAAACCCTGTAGCAAAACATTAGATAAACTTCCGTCTGTCAGTTAAGCTGGCAACCTATCAACACCTTAAATAAACAGCTCCCGCCTTGTTAAAAATACATTTCTGCGACATTTTAAAATTAAAGTAAGTAATATTTGTTTCCAGTCTGATTGATTACACATTGAATAAGCTTATACACCTCAAATAATGTTTTAGAAGGGTATATTTGATTTTTGAAAAATTTTTAATGACGAGAATTATATTAATTTTAGATACCGCATTTCTGCTGACGTACATACATGATAATATTCCATAATATATCTGTCAACAGAAATTGAAATATAACCTTTGCATTAAAAAAAAAATCGTCATATAAGAGAAAATGAGTAACTACCGACATTGAGGTTCGAACGTGACACTCTGGACTTATGAATATATTTTATTCCAGGTGTATAAATAGCGGTGTTAGGCTACTGATTGGGGTGATTTTTGAGTGACTATTTAGTCAAATTAATGTGAATTATTGTGCGTCGATGATTTGGGTTTGATTTTACCGGACATTAAGACGAGCCGCGCTACTAACAAGGTATTCACTGAAATAGGTAATTATCTTTAGTTGACTTTTACTTTGTTTTTGTTAAATATTTATTTGTGGTTGTAATTAAATACTGTTTTATCTTAACATTAAAGCCTTGAGTTATACTTAACTCTTAATGGCCACCGTGCGTCACAAAATAATGTCAGTTGTTTTATTTTCTTAGAATTCCATTAATTGTTTTAAATTACGTTGTTTACATTTTGAATCCGAAAATAAATTTAGTAAACGTCTCCAAGCGAAATGCGCATTTTGAAATATGATAATGAGATTTGCTTTTACACAGCCTAATGGTAAGTTACACTTAGTAAAAGTAAATACAGGTTTGAACCCTGTCGAGAGAGACGTTTACTTTAATAGGTCTCTCGATATCTAAGCCTGTAAGTATTAATTTCACTATTTAAAAAAATACAGTGAAGCACATTGCAATACGTGTAACCAGTAAATATAACGCGTATAGTAATAAAAAATATGTGTCTGTGTATTCCCACAACGTCCGAAACATTTGTGGAAAGGACACTAGAAAGCAATCATATTTCATTGCCATGAGAATGTAACGGAGGCAATGTATTTGGAATCTGTTTCTAAATATGTAATAATTTTTGTTAGAGTAGTTCTACATATTTCTTTGATCTTTTCATGCCAAACAAGACAATGAAAACTACAAGGAAGCAAGGAGTTACTGAGAGGGAAAACAAAGAGAAGACAATAAAAGAATAGAGTTCAAAGAGAAAGAAGATGACGTTTAGCATTGCATTTAAACTTTTGAAGTTCGTTTTTGACAAGAAAGGAATCTAGAAGTGCGAAAGAAGAAACATAGAAAAAAAACTTGGAACAAACAATTTCAACAGTGATATTATGGAACCTAACTGCCAATCTAGTAATACGCTTTAACTCTTCACAATACCATAGAATAAAGGTTATTAGAACAATTATCGTAATAATATTTATAGAAAAGACAAAGTTAGGTTAATTTACGGCCGTGGGAAAGTAACTGAAGGCCAGATACCAAGTCGGGACTGAAAACGTTGCGGCAATATTCGATGCATGGACGCGATTGGTAGACTTTTAAATGTGAAAGACAATTATTAGTTGTTAGCGTAGTTTTTATCGACTTCCTTGTGCGTGATCAGCTAAACAGAATGTGTGAGAAAAGTGAGAGAAAGGATATTGACGTTTTTGCTCTTCGAATGGGACACTAACGGATTCTTCTTCTTGATAATCAACTAAAGACAGCCGGATATTTCATAAAACTTCATTTGTTTGCAAGACGTCTGGGACTGCTTCCTACAAGAACAGGAATCCATCTTTGAATTAAGGTACAAACGAAAATGTGTATCCGCTAGCAAACGGCTTTGTAAAATGATCCTGAACACGGATGTAGTTATTCACTCTTTGATCTGTAACAACGGTGAAAGGTGTTAATTTTCGACCAAATAACTTCTTGATAATTTCTACTCTTTATACAACGTTAGGTATTATGCCCAGGGTTAAAATAGCTGCTAAGTTATAGATATTTGTTTTTGTTTTTTTTTTCCCTCGGAATACATGAAGCCAGACAATAAAAATATCTTTTGGATTGCGATTCATCATCTAATGTTATTTTAAGACTCTTGATCTCATGTCTGAAACAACTGTGATCAGGAAAATTGAGCCTGAAAATATTTGGCTGATATTTGTTACCCTATTTCGTTGGATGGCACAACGTATGTTAGGAAATGATGATTCTAACATCAGGCATAGATAATCAATTGATATGACGGCTGTGGGCACGCCCCACACCTCATTAATAATGTTCTATACTGCAAACAGATGTTAAGACTCCTCATAAGGATAAGAGTGAAAGGCATCCCCTGATAACACTGGTCAACAAAAAAAATTGAAATTGTGTGAAGATACCAAATATGTTCTTTAGTTAATTTGAGAACGATGAAACTGAAAATGACCTTTATTTTGTCTTGGTTATCTACCGCTTTGGCTGTACAGAAATGCCGCATTTTTGTAAAAAAAAAAAAAAAAAAAAAAAACAATTTTTTCATTTGTTTGATCGATGGCAATATTTTTTCAAAATAAAATCGTATAAACCACTCGATTTGTATTTAAACCAACAAATATTTGTCTGCTTATTGAGAAAATACTATTTTTGCAATAACAATCAGGCCCTAAGTCTTTAAAAATAACACGATTGAATAAGACGCTTGAATATACCAAGACCAACAAGTATTTTCATCGAATCATTTAATAAAGTAACAGAAGAAATAAAACCTTCGTGAAAATAAGAACTATGGTAGAATTTTTCTCTTTCTTCATTGTCTATCATGTTCAATGTTATTTAAGTCCCTTTTGATAGTCCAGCAGTATCAGGTAAAATGGAATAGGTGCATTTAATTGGAATGTCTTTAGTTGGAGTTTCTTTCCAATTGTGAAAACAAAATATTCTCAATGTGCTTGTTTTATTTCCGTATTGATGAATATCAAACAGAAATTGTTTATGTCCCTAGTTGGGCATTCAATCTTTGTGCAAGAATGTGTAAAGACTACTTTAAACAAGGATTGAAAGCAGACCTTTTTTAAATTAAAACGCTTTTAAATTTTATAAACTGGTTCAGTAGAAGAAACAGATAAGTGATTTAATTTAATCTGCACTTGTGAATTTGAACATTTGATATAAATTTTCAAGAATATTAGAACTTACTAAAGTCACCTGAAGAATACCGGAGCCTAAAAGTGTCGAAACAATGATAATGTTTCTTGTATTTTATATTAATTAATTTAATTTTCTTGTCGATAGGTGATATGTAATTATATATTGAGTTCCTTATAATATACTAAAATTGTAATTACTTGGCAATTGTTGTTAATTTATTCATATAATTATCTTTAGTAATAAGAAAATCAAAAAAATCAAAATTTCAACCAACTAATGTTCATGAATTTCGTTTCACACTTAAATGTGTCTTTAATTAAAATAAAAAATTCTAATAACTTATACATTGGTTACCAAATTACCACAAAATCTAGAACGCTAACTTGCCATTTACTTAATATCTTTATCAATATTTACCAATAGTAACAGGACAATTATAACAAAATGAAAACTTCAACAGACTAATAGTTTATGAATTTTTACCAAATTTTATACATTATCGAGTAGACGGATTTGGAATTTATTTTATAATTTTATTTTATAATTTTATTTTAGAATTTTATTTTAGAATTTTATTTTATAATAGCTGTGGCAAATCGCATATCACCAATCAACACAACAAAATGTTCGATCAATATTTTCAGATAATACAAAAGTATTATATATATTTTAAAATTGACTACAAATATTGAATTTTATTTTTTAAGGTATTTTTTTTTTAATTTGTGGGTTATTTAAAGCATATCGGGGCTGCAAAAATCATTCCTTTTCTGCGTTTTTATCGCATTAACAATTTTTCAAGAATAACAAAGTTTTTTCCAGATACAAATTTTACTATTTAAGCCATAATTCAAAGAAGAGATGAACACATGTCTTCCGTAAGGGAATGTAACGAACCTGGCTGGAATTCGAACTCGGTTTCTACATTACACCACCCGAAAATCACTATGAATATTGGAAGCTAGCATTAAAAAAAATGGTATTCATCGTCAGAACAAACTTCATTAAATATATTTAATAACAAGAAAAAAGACCTCCACCATATTAGAATATGACGGTGTGATATTTAAAACTAAGATAAATGAAATAAATGTATCTGAAAATGCATTTTCACAAAACTCGAACATTTTGCGTTGCGCCTGAGATGGAAAAAAATTATATTTGTTTGTGGTTCGCCATTAAATTTTGACACGCGTGATTCAAAAAATATTTAAATAATGAAAGACTTTAACAATTCAGAAAATAATGCAAGTTTCAAATTAGGAAATATATAATATATATCTGAATTTTAAAAAATGAGATGAAAATGAGAATGTATTTGAATTTGCGAACATAGCAAGTCAGATGGCGCTAATCTGTCACATGGCCAATAGAGAAGAAATAAAATAAATGAAAGAATCTTACAGCGTTGCCAAATATCCCGTCTAACAAAAAGGTTTCTCACTGATAATAGCATTACGGTTGTTGTATGATTGTTCTGCAAAAGACCCTGATATAATCTTTGTGAAGGAAGTTAAAATCCTAGGTTTATAACAGTGTGCGCCAATGAAATTACAAGAACTTCTCTCAGGTGGAATGAAAACCTTCCAGATGAAACAATTTAACTTTTGATCGTATGTCGAGTGGGGGGGGGCAGAATTTCCTTCTATTACTGATTGAAACATTTAATGTTACCAAGTATATGAATAGATTTATTTTGTGCAATTTTATTTTTAAATATAATAACACTTAATACTATATTTTCTCTATTTGTCCACAACTTTTGCATAATTTACTTTCAGTATAATCAAGCGTTCCACCCTGCATCTATCCATGTTCTCTAATTGATACTGTACATATATATATATATATATATATATATATATATATATATATATATATATATATATATATATAGCGCTCAATATCAGTGATAGAGCTAACATATTCAGTTGTATGGATATGAGTTTGTAACTGTGTTTCAGACAAAATATTTTTTTCTTTTTTTAAAAAAATTGGAACTATTTATTAAATTGAATCTATTTGCTTGACTGTGCTTGTTGGTGGGACGAGGAATTTACTTCTACATTTGTTTGGGACGACACTCTGATACACATAGACACACATGCATACAGGTATATGTATTTAAGTTCACACAAAGACATCCATAAAAACAATACGAGGCTACGCACAGATACACATCCATGCGTTCGGGTTACATACATACATACATACATACGCAGTAGTTTGTAATTCTATTTAGGTGTCGTAGTTTTTATTTTACATACCCCCCCACACACACATATATATATATATATATATATATATATATAACATTTGTGGCATATATATTTACCCATTATTCCTTTTGTCATAAAATAAAAAGTTTTAAGTTTGTATTAATGAAATTTACATGCATACACGATTCAAAATGGCTA
>OZ010573.1:145752054-145817054 GCA_963932145.1 Acanthosepion lycidas
GAGAGAGGGGGGAGATAGAGTTGGTGCGATGGATGAATTGTTGTCTAAATTACACAAAAATGAAAATAACAGTGGCATCTCATTCTTAATAGAAATATTTGCCAATATTACGCAAATATATCTTGAAATGCTAAAGATTTAAGTCATCCAATAAAATTACTATTTGAAACTGGCGTTTTTTTTTTAATAAATTTATTCAAATGACTTTGTAATCTACTGCAACATCATCTGAACGGTCTCCATGTTTAAGTTGATGAATGCTGCCGTAATCCCTGCCTTCAATTAATCTTTGGTGTTACAAGGAGTTTTATTGGTCACTTGTTCGACTGCGTCCCGCACATTATAATCAAGTTTGTTGCAGTTTGGGAGGTTAGGTGTACAGATTTAAAAGGTGATGTAGTCGCAGAAATTTATTTACTTATTGGAATAAACATTAGTCATATTTATCAATCTATAGTCGTAGGTGCTGATAACAATCAATACATAAGTACCGATAATTATTGGTATATATTAATATAGGTAATACTGATATATGCTAATGGTAAAACCAATGTAATAGAAATGTATACATATATATTATCAGTGCTTTTATAATTTGCATATATGAATTTATGGGTACATATGTGCACAGCAGCATATATATTTATATGGCCTATATATATATATATATATATATATATATATATATATATATATGCGCGCGCGCGCGCGTGTGTGTAATTTTTTTTTTTTTGCCCGGAAGAAAGATAACATCTAGACACCATAGTCTCCTGACTCTTTTTATTGTTTTTTAGTCGGAGGCATTTTTTCCTTTTTTTTTTTTTTTTTTTATCTCGCTCTTTTCCTGTTCTTCGCGCCATAGAAGGAAGACAATTCTCAAAGGAGTTCTTTTCCCGCCGTTTCTTTTGCTACCAAGTTGAACTCAGAAGAAAAATCACATCATACCCGTTTTTCTCTAACTCCGTTGCCTGTTTTGTTTTGGGCGACTTAAGTTGAGAAAGAGGAGAAAGAAGAAGAATAAGATTGATACGGTCTTGCTTCTGTAAAAAATGGCTTTAAGTAAGCACTGTCCACCGACTATATGGCTATGCGTTTTTCTATGTCTCTCTCTCTCTCTCTCTCTCTTTCTTTATATATATATATGTGTGTGTCTGTTTGTATCCTTGAGCAAAAAATATAAAAATGGAATACGTAAAGAAAAATTCAACATCACAAAGACTGTGACTTTGTACGTTGTATAACAAGGGGGGAGGAATTCATTTGCTTCAAAATTTGTCGCCAGCGTTGCTAGTGGAGTGTTCGAGCCCGGTAAAGAGTCAGAATTTCAATTTCAATCTTCCTTAATAGATTTCTAATGCTGATTTTCAAAGTCACTATAACTTCTTCACTTATGGCAACACATTTTTCTGCAACTTTCGCCTATAGACATGCCATTGATTAACGTAATCTTATTAAAAATCTAAACATTACATTTAAAACACATTAGAATTTGAGTCAAAGAAAGTGCAATCAAAATGCATACACCATATATGTATGTGTGTGTGTGTGTGTCTGTAAAGAGCCATAGATATATAATTATTTGCTTGGTGGCTGAAGCAGTTGTTTTGTTTTTTCTTGCAGTTGTTGTACAATATTTGATTTTTTCATGCTGTGAGGAGCTAATCAGATTTGCCCCGAAATAGTTGTTTCATTCTGTTTTCGGTTACACGTTTGAGTGCATTCTTATTCCTAATTATACATGTACGCCTCTTTGCAAGTTTAGATACCCCTAATCTCCGAGTAAAATATTATCAAATTTATTCTAGAAGGGTTTAAAATAAACTCAAATAATATATTGTCTATATTTTGCTTATTTTCCACTCGAAACACAACTCCATTTAAATATCGTTATATCCCAATAGGTCTAATTATATCTTCGTGTATTGTATCCCACCAAATGAATTTTTATAAAGGTGTTTTTTTTGTTCTCTCCCAATTGATATTCGATGTCACTCGGTAATAATCCTTTCCATATCTGATATTTGCAGATGATATGAATAAACTTTTCTCTTGACTGTTAATCTACAAGTAATTAACTATGAACACGTTTCTTTTTAGATTTTTTTTTTAACTTATTAAGATTAAGTTAATCTGGCAATAATGACGGTGAGATAAGTCATTTCCTCATAAGGAAACATTCGGCATTCAATTATTGAATACTTACTCCCTCCCGCTACCAATGTGTGGGCTCAGACGAAGGGCTTCTAGTTAACAAAGTCTGCCTATGCCGCCTGCGAGACCCCATCGACGCTGAACTTGCTGAAAGGTGTCAGAAAGCGAATTCAAAGAGAGGTTGACGAAGCCATTTGCCTGAATTTGATTTTGGTGGACAACTCTGCAAAATTGATGCTTTACTCTATCGAAAAAATATCGCATTTGACATTCCGAGATAGATTTGTATTGAATATATTTTTCCCTTAAAAGGTTTATTAATCTTTGTGCCTATAAGCTGGAGAATGATTTTCACAGCTGAAAGATTTTATAGTTGAAGTTATTTCTGTCTTCTTAAAATATGAATAATTGTCTTCATTTTAACTTTTCGTATGCCGATTGTTATTGACCCTGTAATTCTCTTCTATACGACCTCCCCCCGCCACCATTGATATGCTTAAACATCAGCCTGGGAATTGTACCACTGAAATTTCCTCTTGGGTCAAAGCCAGTATGGATGCTTTCATTCATTCTCGGAAATACCAGGCGAAACCTCTATCTTCTCCATGGTTCACACCAGCCTGTTTCTGCCACTATAGCCCACGAGAACCACTATTTTCGACTGTATCAGCGCAATAACTCCTGTTACAACAAACAATATTCGTTGCCCGTTGTAATAAATGTAAACGAATCCTGGAAAGAACTATCTCTTTGTTTGACAAGTGAATGAGGCACCGTCTTGCATTAAAAAAATGGCTCTCGGGAATACTGGCGGCTCTGTAATAGTGTATTAAGTAAATGTAAGTTGTCTATTCCTCTTCTCTTGAATCAATTCGGGGAACATTCTTGGTTCTACTTTGTTTTTCATTTTCATTAATGACCTTCGCAATGACATCAGCTCTCAACTTGATATCTACGCTAATGATACAACTATTTACTTCTGTCTTGACAGTAAGTCTGATCAGTTTGATAAGGTCAAAATGGCAGCTGATATCTTAAACGACTTTTGGTCTGTTTTTAACTGAAGAAAAGGAAAGATTGTTAATTTTATTGCTTCCAAAACTAATCTGTTCTCTATAAATCATCTAAGAGAACCATCTCTGCCTTCCATCAGAATGGCTGATGCTGAGCTCCAGGAGAGTGACTCATTGCTCTTTCTTAGGCTAACCATTTTTGGCTTACATGAAGTGATACATTCAATCTATTACTAGGTTAGCTGCAGGGAAGGTTGGTTAACTGCATCGTTCTACTTTCTTTTTTTTCTCTTTGGTGTCTGGCTTACATATCTATAAGTCTAACATTCGACCATGATTAGAATATTGCTGCCAGATATGATGCAGTGTTTTGCTATCTATCTAGAGCTCTTTGAAAAATTCAAGGAAGAATCTGTAATATTATTGTCCTCGATCTAGCGTCTCTGTTTCAGTGACTTTCACACTGCTTTAAGGTTGAATCCCTTTGCGTTTTCTATAAATTCTAATTGTTTGGATGGACTCTTCGCTATGGTACCCAGACTCTTTGAATTTAAGCGCAGTACAAAGACTGGCGACAAAGTCTCACTAATTTACAGTTTAGCAGACTAGATGGAACCGTAACTTCTACCCTAACTGTTACTTTTCGTACTTCTCGCTTCCGGTTTCATGATTTCCAGCGAATTTTAATCTGCATAAATTTAAATACAATATCAATCGCTATCTGCTGTGCTGCTGATTACTCTTCATCTGTTCTCGCTCCTTAGCTATGTTCCTGTTTCTTGCTCTTGCACACCGAGTCTCTGTGACATTACTGCCTTGCTTGGGGTGAACTTAGAGAGAAAAAACATATTTTGGTTGACATTTTATTTGGAAGGTTATACATGGTGGTCTTTAAAATTTGATGATTCAGACGAAACACTTCAATCTAAACGAGACACACGACCAAATGGCAGGTATTTTATATACGTCGAATTATAAAAACATTGAAAGAGAGTGTAATAATTTCGACTATTTGTATCAAGAAATCGGATTATTTTTTTGCTCTGATTTTATGCTATTGTTCACAAGACACAAGGCCCACGAGTCACCCAAGTTAGAGGATTACTGAATGATGTTGTACGCAAATTGAAGAATTAAGAAATGCATATTATCGGAGTATGTAGGATAGATACCAATAGACCCTAGACGTGAAGAGATTAAGATTGTAGTGATGGAAGAAACATCCTCACAAAGGTCTGTCCCCGAAAATCACAGTTCTGGAAAAGAACCTCTTTGATTGGAACTTTTTCTTTAGCAAATGAATACGAAGGGGATGAAGATGAGGTTAAAGTTTCGTGTGTGGAAGAGGTTTTCAGGGTGGAAAAGTAATTGAAGGCCCGTATTGAAAGATAATGGGAAGAAAATATCTTAAATAAGAAAATATTTTCTCATAGGATTTTATAAAATGGATAAAAACCAAAAACTATCGACTCATAGTTTATGTTAAAAACAACAGAAATATTGATAGTAGTTTTAGTAATACATTTAGCACTAAAAATGTTTTATCTCAGATCTTTGGAAATCAATTACATTTCTTAAGTTTCTTTCTTTAGAAGAAAACGAAAATGTGTGAAAACAGAACGAAAAAGAGCAAAAAAGAAATAAAAATCTAATGAATGAAAAACAAAACAAGACAAATAATATTTTTCAAACAAAACTATTTAAAAAGTGTTAACAAACTCTATCAGTGGGATAAAGTTTTAAAATATATCTAAAAAGAAACAAAGATTTATTTTAAAAAGAAAAAGAAAGGCCCAGTGTCCATATCTGGAAATACATCGATGCCAAATGTCAGCGCTGCAAAAAGCAAAAGAATGTTTCACTCTTGAATGTTAATTTTTGTCTCAGCGGATTTTGCAGGAAAAAACGGCGCCATGAATTTAGGGACGTTCGCCTCAAGTGCCGTGACATTTGTCATTTCGGAGGTATTCAAAAATCATACTATTTTTAAAAAACTGAAAACGAAAACCAAAAAAAATATCAATAATGCAACTAATATAAAAAAAGAACAAAAAGAAATATATCTTCTATTTTAGAACTTGTTATATATTTTTATATATAATTGTCCATTGATCAGTTTGTTTTACACCTGATTTTGATACCCACTTCGCATATTCAACACCCGTTTGGCTTCACCATTTTTTGTAGACTTTGTCTCTCTCGGGAATAAAAACTCTTCACTTGAAATATTTCTCAATTAAATTTAATGTTTAAAATTAACCAGGAGAGATTTGGTGTTTCTTCTGCTATTTCTAAAAGATTCGTTATCTGTCCAAAAATAGTTTTGGCTGTAAAAGACGAAATCACAATGATAAAAGAATAGACTGATCACATCTTGCAATTGCAATGCGTTTGCGTTGAAAATTAGTTTAAAACAACATTATATTTGTATTTCTGCATTGCAAAACGTAATTACGAAAGTTCCAAATGTTATATAGACATGTCAATTATTTCTTTGAATATTTTTATTGTAAGGACAAAGATTCAGCAAGAAAAATGCTAATTATTATAGCAATCTTCTCAATCGATTTCTAAGGCCCCAGTCAAGTACCCAGGAGATACCAAACTATATTTGGGGAGTAACTCCGCACTTAATGAAAAACGTCATTAGAATCTAAATGACAAGTCAATATATATCGCTTCTTTCAAATTCCTGACTCCCAAACAATAGTTCCCGAACTATAAAATTCTACTGCCAGATAAGGGTCCCATAACAGATATTTCAACCACTCTCACCATATATTTGTTATTGAGAAAAAAATTATTTAAATTCATCTATGCTGTCATCTGTCTTCCATAATCTCCAATAAGCATGAGATAAAAGGGTTATAAATAAATATATATAATGAAGAAAAGTTTGATTAGACTTCAAAGTGAATTAACCATTTTAATGTCAGTTGTCATCTGCCAAACGGCACACTTAACAGAAACTAAAAATTCTATGCTCTGCAATGATTCTTGCTATTTGTATTTAAACGCGAATGGTAAACGTTCCGGCGTAGCCCATTTGACGTCGGTGATTCGGCGCGCCCGATTGGGAATAGCCGATTCGACATATGGATTTTTGTAATCAGAAAGAATTAAAAACCAAACTATTTTTATTTCAAATATGGAAAAATCCTTTTGCCAATCAAGATTCAACAATCATTAATGTCAACTTTCGCTCTTCTTTCTTAGTTATTTAAGTTAGGTAGTGTCATGTATATGTATCCCGACATTCTGGCGCCTTACCAACTTATTCCTATGCAGGTAAAGTAAACGCAAACCATGAGCTAGTCATCTCTTGAATTCTGCAAGACAAAATTCTCTTTTTCGAAGAAATTGTATGAACATAATTGAATATTATTTGGAAATATCTCCATCATTTCGTCTACTTTATATCCGATTTGCTCTTGATATCTGATCAAGTTCTGACTGGGATACTGATGTGCAAATATGACTGAATCACACGCAACTTCCATTACTATTCTGTAGATTTCGTGCCCACATGAAGCAATAAATCCTGGTTTTACAGTCATTATTCCTTGATTCATTGTGAAGTAATTATTTATGGGACCCTGACAATGATGACAATAGCATGTCAAAAAGACGACGGAAGCTTTACAAGAAGGTGTTTTACTCACAGACCTAAATTTATTCCATAGACTAATTTGCACTTTTCCAATCAAAATGTGATCCTATCTCAAGTTGACCAACCGAACTGCGCAATAGGGGTGTTCCTTCCAAATTTGTCTGAAAATAGTTACTAATAATTAGCGTCCTATTTTGAATCGTCTCTAAACAAACAAAGCTAAGTTGAATAGGGTGTTTATAATCAAATTATAACTGAATAATATATTCTGTCCACAAAAAGTTTTTTCGGGATCATGATGATTACTAAACGAAAAAAAAAATCGAAAGAAAAAACGCACAATTAAGCACCTTTGGACAGGTCTTCTTCTTCTTCGTAGGCAGTCATAGTTCTCCACAATTTCTTGGTATTTGAGGCTGTTAATATTTTCTTCTTGTTAATTCTTGTAACCCCTGTTCCGCCATCCATTTACATAAAATCTCTAAGCATGTTTTGAGTTTTTTTTTTTCTATCCCTCTAGCCTTCAATCTGTCCTGTGAGTATAAGATTTTCCAGGCCTTCTTTTCTCATTATATACCCTAGAAATTTCAACTGTCTATTCCTGATGTTAAGTATAAGTTTCGTTTTTGTTTCCTATTTCTCTAAAACTTCGTCGTTGCTCACATGTTCGGTCCATTGTATCTTCAGCATCCTTCTGTCGAACTATATTTCTGTTGATTCAAATCTCTTCTTCATCTTTGCGGGGGGTAAAATGTATTTTTAAAATCATTGGCTGTGACCTTAAATCAAATATTTATTAATGAAGGTTTGCTACATAGGGGCATATCGATTTTGCTTTGCATATAAAAAAAAAACCCTAATCTAATAAAATTGAAGTTTACTCCCAAAATCTCGTTTTCAGCAATCAAATCAGAATTCAGGCACAGGGATCAACTTAGGGAGATGGAGAATATATCGTTTGGAATATTGGATTCCGATCAGAAACCGGAAATGAATATTTGGTAATCTGATCAAACAATGAGTAAAGTTAAGACTAATTGAGTGAGAAAATTAGTTTTCTCCATAACTTTTATTTATTTAATGCTAACAAAATATATATTATTGCAATATTTGGCAAAGATGAGGTTTGTTTTCAGTTATTCATTTTTCCCGAGATTGGCAAATAATCAATATCGTGTGATTTTGATGACACTTCATTCTAAATTTATTATCTCCTTTTGTCAACAGAATTATATTTTGTTATTTTTCTACATCGTTCTCTGAGTTATATTATTTCTAAGATTGCTCAAATATTTAAGCAACATCCTTCTTTCTTTTTTCTTTTTTTTATTTGCTTACCTCCCCTCTGTATTATCTCAACGGTGTAAGGTTCATAGAAACACTATTAAGTTTTGACTTGGCCAATCCATTGCTTTCGATTCCGCTTCTGTTCGCTTTTGAAGGAGTCCACATTATTGACATGTGTTCCATTTATATGATTCATTTATATACGTTTTTATTTTGATCGAATTTCTGACATTACCCTAAAGTATTTTCTATTCCTTTGAATTTATACTTGTATATCTCTTTATTTTTCCTTTTCCCATTCTCGTAACTTCTTTTTCCCTTTTTCCGTCCAAATATTCCTCCTGGTCAATTGCACTCAACATCCTGATTCATTTTCGTTTTGTATAATATTTCATTTCCCAATGTTGTCTTATTCATCCCTACCGCATATCTAACATTATCTAGTCTTCCATTTTGCAATCATTGTCAATTTAATACGCTGAGTATGCCATTCTGATACGGTTTTAATTTTCACAAATACTTGAAAATCATTAATTTCATGAACTGATTGACTATGAGCTTCATTTGTGAAATGCTATTCCATACTAGCATATGATAAGGAGGTTCATGAAACTGTTTTCAGTGAAAATTTTATTAAAGTACATCATCGTTCTATAATACCATGCAATGGTAGAATCTTTATAAATTTCTGCCGATATGCTTCTTCGTTTATGTAGTGCATCCCTTCAGAGCATGACCGATCATGGCTCTCCAATACTTCCTATCAATTGTGGCCCTCAGCACTTTTTCTCGCTTTGATATGGTGACCGTCCCCACCCCGTTACTCCTTTCATTCACACAATTTCGTCAGGAAGGTGGCTCGACCCAACTGTTTTGTCCTCAATATGCCTTGTGTGGATTAAGTTTTCCAAGCCGTCCTTCTTCATTATATACCCAAGAAATTTCAGCTGTTTTTTTTTCATATTATGAATATAAGTGTTCTTTTTGTTACCATTTTCTTTAAGACGTCCTCGAGGTTTTCTCGATCCGTCTAAAGAATTCTAAATCCTTCTACAGAAGTACATATCTGTTTCCTCCAGTTAACTCTTCATCTGTGGCACAGTTGTCCAGCATTCACTGCCCTACAAGAGGATTGATGTCCCAGTTGAGTTCATTATATTCACTTACGTACTAATACCCTTGGGAAAGGTATGAATCCTTCTCTCAATTATTGGTAAATATTAGGTTGGTGCAAAAATAATGACCTAATAATGTCGTTTTTTGACGTATTTTTAAACGTCAAAAAACGACATTATTACGTCATTATTTTTGCACCAACCTAATAGCCAGACTGTAGGTCCTGGAGTCTACTAGGAGGAAAACTCTAAATTCCAACCAATCCGGAAGGATTGGGCTTCGTCAGGCTATATTGCCAAGGAAACGCCACAGTTACTAAGACTACTGTGTTTCGGAACTCGTGCTCGTGGGAAGGAAATGAACTTAATGTGTAATAAATCGAAAGAAAGAATTTCTTGCATTTTTATACAAAGTATTAATAAAAATAGAAAAATCAACACTAGTTAATATACAACCGAAAAAGAAGAAAGATGGACTGTTCGAAAATGTGTGTGTCGTTAGGTTTAATTTCAATCAGTGGAAAGATATTGTTCCGAGTGGGAACGTGTTTGTGTTGGTGTTGCTGCCTACCCAATGCTAGGAGGAAAGAGATAAAACAGAGGAAGATATGTCCATCCTTTTATAAGACTTAAACAGCTCCGCCTAACGGTGTTTTGGCACACCAACTGAAGGTAATCCCAAAAATTTCTTTTTTATGACGTCTGTTGAAATGTATCACGTTTATAAGACTGTGCAATGATATAATTATAGCGAAGAAAATTAAAGAAATGAATAATATATATTTTCCATCACATTGTACCCAGATAAAAATTTATTTATTGCAATTAGATTTTCTTCCTCATTCGTCATTTATAACGACTGAAAACAAATTTAAATCTAGACACCTATATGATAGTAACTGAATACACAGTTGAAAATCGGTTTTTCACTAACATCTTTTGCACTACACACACTTACATTCAACTGTCTTTCTCTTTAAAGACGACAGTTGATTTTTGCTATTTTTGTCTGTCTTTGCCTTATCGTAATTGGTTCTGATATATTTATTCTATACAAGATTATTATTGATAAGATAAACATAAAAATGATTTCAAAAGTATCTTTGATCATAATCATTATAAATCATTTGCATCGTAGCAATGGCGATCCCCGACACGTCTTTAAGCGATAAAGTCATAGCGGCAATTACATACGATATTTTCCTTGACAATTTCAAGCAAGAAATATTATTGACTTTTTAGTGCCGTAAGACATTAAGTCTAAAAGAAGCTGAACGAATATTATATTTTCACAAGTAGATAACTGTGATCAAAACACCGTTTAAAAGAAACGAACGATTGTCTGAATTAGGGTTTTGGAATTTAAAAGTAATTCAATTATGGAAGGGAGACTCACGAAATTTACGATTCAAATACAAACTGGTATCAGCGGTGCCAATATGACAGAAAATCTTTGTAAATATCTATAGAATGTCTACTGCACTATATATATATATATATATATATATATATATAAGGCTATTAAAACAAAGACATTAAAAATCGTTACACAATTACAATAATGTTTCAATAGTACAAATGTTTCTCTTCCAGCGATGTCAAACCAAAAGCAAGTAAAAGATTAATTTAATTTCAAAAGTAGAATACTTTAAAAATAGACTTGTGGGCTTTCCCGTGAGTAGCCAACCGAATATTACCAAAAGCTAAATTCAAACTCACCGAAAATTTTTTAATATAGGTCATGCCTCAAAGTTTTCTGTATATAAATCCTAGACAATTCCCTCATGAACAGATACAAGTTGTTGCATTATTTCGTATAAGTATCGAAGTCTGACGTTCAACTTTCCATATAAGTAAAAGCTAGGAAAATAATTTAACACAATGCTAACCAGTTATACGCTCGTTCAACTTCTTACATAAAATTTTGTAGTTGATAAATAAAAGGCATCTTTAAGAAACTGGTGAATAACTCAACCGTTTTAAAAAAAAGAAAGAGAATCGAAATATAAGAATGTGAGTAGTAATCAGATATAGTAGCTAGTGAATACGGTTGAAGAGTTAATCAAGCTGTAACAGTTTTTTTTCTTTGATCGCCAAAAAAGCTGTATTCCCCTGGGATCGTTACACACTTTTTATAAACCCAGACGATGATTTTGTCAATTGCTGTATTCATTTATTCGGGGACGATGTCTGTTCGAAATAATAACCTGTTTCTGCAACAAAAATAACTATATGTGTGTAATCCTTCTAATTTAATCATATATACGTCATCAGTTTGCATGGATGAAAACGAAGCTGTGATAAGATTGTGTTTCATTTCATTTTTACTACGAAGTTTTACATTGAACATTCTTGGAAATTAACAAATTTTCATTGTCTTCGCCAAAATTTAAAAAGAAAAGTATTAAATACGGTCTCATGTCTTTCTGTTTATTTTATGTGGAGACCACACATCAAAGCGACTAACGTTATCTATTGCAAATGATTTGGGTCGCTTGATTTATATATTTGACTATGTCGGTTTTCTTTTGTAACACGAAGCAAATATGATTTGATTGCTACCAACCGTGGAGCATCGTGAAACTTGATAAATTTGATATTACATTTTCACGAAATTATGAAAAACTATTTTTTGACTTTGAATCACATCTTTCGTTTTCTTAACTTAAAAAAACTTAATATGTAATAATTTCTCTTTATTTTTCGATTTTCAATATTAAAATGAATTATAAATATTACGTGAAGTTTTACAATTTTTGAAATTGACATTATACAAAAGAAGGAAAAATTTATATTAAATGTCCCTGTGAACAGAAAAAAAAAAACTTTATAGTCAACTCAGCATGAAAGGAATGAAATAGATATGTTTTTCAACCGCCTGATAGATAAATAAATATGAACAAAATTAGGCAAATTGATAGAGATATACATATAGATAATTCAGCGATTTCTCAAAACCAGGCTCAATTTTAAGCCGAATTAAATGATCAAAATGATATTTGAAAGCAATCTCGTAATTGGAAAACGCAGATTAAATTCTATCCCAACCAAACTTCTGCCTACCATGATGGCTGAGGCTTTTGACGAATGCGCTCCCAAAGGAAGTGTTTTCTTTGATCGCCGATTGATTTATCGGCCACAATGCAGACTGACAGACGGTTATTGATTAGTAAGGGCATAGACCCAATTAAAGTCTTCGATGAAAAAATATATTGATTGCTGATCAAATATTTTCTTTCAAAATATCCCAGCAGCATTTTTTTTAAATCTTTTTTGGCACATTACTATAATTATTCACAACAATGAATGCCAAAGATTCAGCAAGTTTTTTTGCAACTTTCAAGCATCTTTCTGAAAATGTTTTTCTTCTTTCGTTGCTTTTTAAATATATTTAGACTGAAAATGATTTTAGTTATGTTCTTTTTTATCCGGAAGTTTGATTTGTTTTTATAATCCATGTACTCTCAAGAATATAAGAATAACAAAGAAGGTCAAAACATGGCAGCAATAATCAGTATTTAGGTAAAGATAGAATAACCCATGAATGATTTCTAATAAGAAATTTGCGAACACTGCTGAAAGAGATTATACTTTTGTTTAAATTTAAACATAGGGATTGATTTTTGTGATAATGTATTCGTTAGGAGATTAGCCACATGTTAAATGTGAAAGAATTAAATTTCTTCAGTATTTTCAGTATCAACAACAGCAAAAAAGGAGAGTACATGAAACTAGAAAAGAAAATAATAATATAAGTCTGTTAACTTTCTTTCCATACTACTAATGAGATGCTGGGTAAGAAAGGGATATCCGCTATTTGCTGGTATATTTATATCACGTCCGGATCATCAGTTTATGAGAGTGCTATGCAAGAAATGCGTATATCCCAGAAGGTTACGTGTTCATATCACGTCGGGGGAAGTCATCAGATAATGTTGTTGCTATGTAAGAAAAGTTCATTTTCCCCACTATGGGCATTATAATAGCCATGATATAATAACACCTTAATACAAGGACGGAACGGATCAGTAGAAACAAAAGGAATAACACACGTATTTTGTTCTCAGAAAGAGTTTTATACTGCTAAATTATACACGAAATTATATCAAACATTTACACGTGTCCCACGCGGATAGACTATAACACATGTATGCAACAACAAGCATTAGGAAAAAGAAGAAGAGACAGGGTGCTACTTATAATAATTCCAAATTAGAATTCGAGTTGCGGATTCTTCTATTAATCTGGAGTAACCATATTTAAGTTTTCCCAATGGGATTACAGAGTGCCGGATTTATGTTCTATGTCACTCGTGAGGATATATTTCTCAGAAGAAAAAACATCGTCATGGTTATTTCCCAATATGGAAACTGAGAGATGGAGATTGTTTCTATATCTGGTGAGGATTCTCTCGAGCGAAGCAAATTTATGCTTTGTCGTACTAAAAAAATCAAACACTCGGTTTGACTCCTGGAAACTACTTGATTGACTGACCACTTTTGTCAGTATATGAACTGACGTCACTGAGCAACCATCACGTGACCCATGTGACCAACCGGAAATAATCGTCCCAACCAAACAAAAATATTAGAAGAATAATCCGATCAGTACTAGAAATAATTTTTTTTCTTTTTCGAATTTGACAAGTTTATTTTCCTGACTAATTGTTTTAATTTAAAAATGTTATGAATTTCAGCTGATATAACATGAACAGTTGACTGCAGGAGTGGGGAGTGGGAAGAGAAATATGATAGACCGATATTGAGTTTAAGAAACGTAAATTAGAAAAAAAAAACGCTACAACACTATAGAAACAGGTGAGTCAGACTCTATTAGCGAGTGGGGGATTTGGAATAATGATTATGCACATTACGTTTGAGGTGAAAGTTGCAATTTTTGCATATCAGAAAAGCTGGCAATATTGCAAGACATGGGTGATGCGAAATGTATTAAAAAAAATAAGCAGGGGCTTATACCTGTATGAAGATACAGAAATAAATCTGCTATAAAAATATATTCATTTTGGATAATTTATAGCATATTTACTCATCTGCTCATACATCACGATAAATCTATCAGAGCAACTCGAGTAAGATACTTCATATGGTAACCCTATGCTTTTGAAGAAAAATTTTTTTGCTGCTTTTCCTCCATTCCCCGTCTCCCTCCCAGTGTGTGTCTGCGTGTACGTGTGTGTCCGTGTGTGTGCGTAACAGACGAGCTGATAAAATCAATAATTACGTAGTTCTCAAGAGACTAGATTATAACGAAAATTTACAATCTAAGATGCCAAAAAAAAATTCACTAAATTAAAGAAAAATTCTAGATTCATTTAAAAAAAAGTACGTAAATTAAGTAATAACAAAGGACAACGTTGAGGTCGAATAGCTTAAAAGTCAAGAAAATTGTCTGTGATTACCAACCAGTATATATATATATATATATATATATATATATATATATATATATATATGGTAATATAAAAACCTATAACCCAGGTTTTTCCCGTCCGATCTGTCAAATCCCAATTACCTACACCTGTATAGCAACAATCAAAAGACCTCAATTACATAATTTCCCCATACACACCCAATAATTACAGCATTGCGTCAGCAAATGAATTTCTTCATATCTTAAAAGCAACAAATCCCATCCGTAATAATCTAGCTTTGCTTGAGGTTGAATTTTATTCAATTAACTGTGTTTACAAACACGCTTCAATCCCTACTCTTAAAATTCGACCAGGAACTCTTCCGAAATTCCTCCTCACCTGTACCATTAAATTTTATGATCATAATGGCAACACCTACATGCAAAATAATGGTGTCAGTATGGGAACCCTTTAGGTCCTGTTTTCTCGTCATTCTTCATCTCTTCTATAGAAAACAAAGTGTTTAAATCAACTGATAAACCAGAAATCTACACAAGGTACAGGTATATATATATATATTTTAAGACATTTTTATGTTTAACATTCTTTTTATAGATACAAATATTTAAGTAAATTCTCTGTTTATAATAAACAATATTAAATAACATTTGCCGGCCTGAATGTGCAAGAAATTTTTATAGAAAATATTCGTCCTCCGACAGGATTCGAACCTGTATCTTATACGGAACCGTCATATATATATATATAAAGAGAAAGAGAGATATATAAACATACACACACACGCATATATATATATATATATATATATATATATATATATATATATATATATATATATATATATATATATATATATATATATATATATATATATATATATATATATATATTAAAAGGTAAAAAAACACACATCCATCCATATATACATTTAATAGATAAAAATAGATGGGTAGAATTGAACTAATTTGTACTTAAAAAACACTGAGGAAGAAAACGTTAACAATATTAAAGCCCCACGGTGTACTTAACGCGTATCTATCTCTTAAGTTTGCATATATACCTAGGTATGAAGAAAAATATATGAAAAAAACAAACAAAAATTCTTATATGCAATTATACTGATTTAATACCTAGGTATATAAAAAATATACCTAGGTATATAAAAATATCATAAAACTATCAGATTTTGTATATCAGTTATTTAGGAAACCTTTTTACCTATATACCCACATTCAAATATACCAACACATGAATAAAGTTTGCTAACACAATTTAAATGATCAAAAAATATATAGAGCATCACATAAACACAGACAATGATATGGATAGTTAATCATAAGAGCCATTCCATTTAAATGTCATGTCCGAAGTTAGTGATCCAAGATGGAACTGTTATAGGTAACAACACGTTATTATTATATTCTTACTCTGTCCTGGACATTGAGTTCTACCTGGATTCTATCCTTTTGGAAATTTTTATATAGATAAATATATATTTTATATATATATATATATTGGCGAGAATATATACACCTGTGTATGAGTGAAAAATCGAGAGAGCACCTTAGGAAAAAGAAATTAGAGAGAAACGGATAAAGATTAGATATTGGCGTACCATTCAAAGTTATATATATATATATATATATATATATATATATATATATATATATATATATATTAGAAGGAAAATGAATGCAGAGCAAAAAACTAAAACAATTCAAAAATTTTTGCGTTGAGATAAAAAAAAAGTATAGAATTTGGAGGGAGAATTTTAAAAAAATGATAATCACAAGAAAAAGAAAAAAAATATGCAAAAAAGAAATACAGGAATAAGTAGGAAAGCCTTTGGGAGAAAGAAAGACAAACAAGAATGCGGCGCGTGAATGAGAAAAGATGAATTAGCCAAGGAGAAGCGCAGAAGTTTCGATAGAAAATGGCTTTTCTCATTTAAAACCACTTTTCTACAAGCCATGTTATTGATCACGGCCTCCAAGGATGTCCGAAGCCGTTCTTTTGCGCTTCGGGGACAAAAAAAGACTTTTTTTTTATTACTGCTGCCCAAAAAGCGAGATTTTCTTACAAGATTACCGGGTCTTGATCCCACTAATGCTTAAAGATTTGCCACACGTTACATCAATCAATGCCACTCCGACCGGCCAAAAAGATGACCTTCTCAACAATGAGCAACCTTTCACGTTTTTTCTTCTTTTTTACATCTGATGTTTGATAAAATAAAGCCATAATATAAACTGTTAGCTCTTCGTATGCGTGAATAAAACCTCATTCATTATACTTCTTAGTTTTAACTTAAGCGATTTAATACACGCGGTGTGCGATATTATATGAATTACATATGATTTACTGGTAATATAATATAAATATATAATAATAAAAGGCGCATCGCGACAAATTAGAAATATTTCTAATTATTCAATATAGTAAATAGTAACTATTTACATTATTTACAAGGACACAAAGCCCAGTGGATACAAGTGTTAGTTGAATTAATCCAGTGACATGAACCAAAGAGTTGTGAGTTCAATACCACAGCTGTGGTGAAAAAAAAAACTTGGAGAGTTGAGTTATTTAATGGAAGTAACTGAAACTGACATATGTATAAAAAAAAAAGGTGTGAAGTTGGACAATCTAATCCCGGTGGTCAAAATAAAGGGTTCGGTTCGAAATTCCGACGCATATCATCTGAAGCAGGCCGGAGCGTTCAATGGCCGAAATAATGACAATAAAAATTAGGGCAATAGTCTGAACAATTTAAATAGTGCAAATATGCTTTATGTCTTGTACTACAGGTGACAGTGGTTGTGTATGAATAAAAATACAAATCAATTGTTCGATCTCGAAGATTAACACAATATTATTTTCTGTTTCAATTGCTTTATTTTGTCTGATTTTCTATTAGATTAAACTAAGTAAATGTTAACAGTATAAAATCGAAATATGAACTTCTTTGAGAGCATCATACCCGATCCATTATACTGTCATTATACTGTACTTTGTGTATGGTATATCATATGACGACATCGCACTTAAATATCATTTATCAGTCCCTGTTTTCTATACACTAATTTTATTGTCAGTAAACTGATTAGTGAATAGATATCCTATGTCATTATTGTCATAGACACTGCTTTAGCTTCCTTAAACTTAATTAATATTTTATATACATACATTTTACAAGCGAGTTTAACAAAACGAGAAACAAATTTAGGTTTTTATTCTCGCGATGAGGTAGCGGGATATTTGCACTTATGCAAAGTAAAATAACAGATAATATTACGAAAAATGAATTGATATCTGCAATTGCTGATATGCACATAATGAGAAACCTAATTTTTTGAGTAACAGGATATTTCAATGTGTAAGAAAATAATATGACAAATAAAATCAGTGTCATGTCATTCTGGTTCACAAAGAAACTATTCTAGAGTAAATAATCAAGGGCTAAATACTTTTTTTCATAAAATCTTAACTTAAGAACTCAGATGATTTACAGTTTTTTGATATTCATCTGCCTATATATTAAACGCGATAGCGAAATTTTCTCCTTTAGTTCACGTATTTGAGTAAATGTGAAATCCATTTGTTAATGGACAAGATTAGAGGTCAAGTAATATATTGTTATTTATCACTTTCAACAGAATTCCGGTCCTAGTGTCTGTATGTAGAACTGAACATAATCTGCCAATAAAAGTGAAGAACATATGTACGGTTTCCTAAAAGAGATCTCTTCAGTGTCTTTTACAGCTCAATCATAAGAACATACTCCGCTTAGTAGGTCTTAGCGAGAAAAATCCACCTTCGAACTTTGTGGACAGGCGTAATCACGAAAGAATAATTACACTAAATAATGTAAACCGCATCACTTGAGGATTTTCAGCAACGGCAACAACTAAAATGAATAGCATATTTAACTCGAAGAGAAGTTGCCCAGTAACAGTGTCAAAAGCAAGAACAGAAAACTACAGATACATACGACAAAGAAGAAAGGTACAGCACTTGAGAAAACTATTTTCCTGAAAAAAAATGTTTTAAGAGAATTTTTTTTATAAATATTAACCGAAAGAACCACTTGATGTTCGGTCAACGTGGCCCGAATGTTTCTTTATAAGGAAACGACTAATACTACCATTATCATTATTATTATTGGGTTTAGATTAAATATTTTACTATCATTATTTTATTACAAGTTTAATATATTATCATCATATATTATATTAATTATGTATTATATTACTATTATATATTGTATTATTATATTATTTATCATATTTATTACAAGCAAATATTACTAGTAGAGATTCAGAGAACATATACTACACTTTTATTCGAGAGCAATGTCCGTGGAGCGATAAAAAGTTTAACCCGAGTAGAACTCGCTGATTGGTTATTGAATTATGGATGTTTCCATATAAAGAAATAACTGTTATCATTATTACCATTGTAGATAAGAACAGTTACAAAACTTGGTATTTATTCGTCTCCCACCGTCATATAATATGGCATAAGGCCGATTTAAAGTGGCGAGACTAAGCGCGGGTATATGGGCTAAGGCACAAAATTGCCGCGTCCCCGCAACCGATGTCGCGCTGGTATCAATATTTCGCCGACCTTGCCTCTTTGGTTCATTGATGGGGGTCCTACTGCAGAGTTGGAATCCCTCTGACCAGGTATTTCACAATTATTTTTTGTGTGTTCTCTGTCCAATTGAGAGATAAAATATAGTTTGTCCGCCCGAAGGACGATACTTACATTTGGTATTTACTCGTGTCCACCCACAGTGATGGCTATATAGAATAAAGCCAGTTTAAGGTGCCAAGTCCAAACACGTGCATAGGGGCCAAGTCAAAAAGGTTGTCCGGTCCCTGCAACCAATGTCATAATGGCGTTGATACTCCACCGACCCTCACTCTTTGGAACAAAGTGGGAGTTGCTGTCGCAGAGTTGTAATCCCCGGGACCAGATAATCCCCCTTTTTTTTTGTTTTTTTTTACTTCTTTTTCTTTTTTCTTTTTTTTTTTTTTTTTGTGTGTTCCATCCGAAGATAGAAACACAATTTAAAGTTTTAAAAAAGCGTAACTCGAGAAGTAATGGCTGTTTGGTTAATGAACGTCGAATGTTTCATGATAAGGGAACAGCTAATTTTATCATTATCAATCCCTATTCTGGAATTAATCTTGGTTCTTAGCAACGGTGAGATGGTCATTTCATAATGACATCATAATAGTCATACATAAAAACAGTTTAAAAACCATTTCGTTTTTTCCACACTTAATGTTCTCACTTTATACTAATTATTTATATTTTTATGTCATTAGTATTTTAAGGATCGCTGTGATATGCGGTATTATAGTATGTGTTGGATTCAATGGCGATGAATAAATTCTTATAGTGTACGAATAAATTGTTTTGTATGAATGCGTCGTGAACCAGATTAACTATGTGTATGATAGTCAGTGACAACCAAATTGTCCCTACCCCTGTTTGGCTTTGGGTCCCATGAAATGCAATATTTCAAAATAAAAAAATTAGCCATTGACTCCCGATGTCTAAAGCTCAGTTACTCCCTTAATACCACAGTCCTGTACTTTTATAGCCTATATAATTAATACGTTATTTTCATTTTGATAATTAACCCTAGATGTTCAGGTTTGCATTAACATGGATGGAAAGAATTAATTAAATTCATTTTGGTATTAAAATTATATTGACCTCACTTGATATTATATATTATTGTTTGAACTGATATGCATAGAGTCCATCATAGGAAAGGAATTTTTTTAAGCATTTCATTCCAAGCAAGGTGAGAGTGCCACTAGTACGCAAAAGTCTACAGAGAGTGTAAGTAAGGGAAAAGACTAGGTATAGGGGGCGGGAGGTATTGAGGAAAGGATAAAAAGAGGAACGAAGGAGGATAAAAGTAGAGAAAGAAAAGATAGCTTACTGAATTGAGGTGAGATATACGGAGACACATATATGACTGGTCTGGAGATTTCAAAGAGAGCTCTCTAATCAGCGGGAGATAATCGCGAATATAAACTCCCAGGTCATGCATGTGGGTTTTAGAGTCCTTTCTAAGGAGAGGAGGCTCGCCAGGAATGTTATACTTACTCGTTGTCTACATTATTTATACGAGTTGGAAGCACACTCATTACTCGACGTTTGTTTTACTTAGATACACATCAACAAAGAGAGAAAAGAAACGGACATTGTGAGAAAAAAATTGAAAAATGAAAAACAGACGAAGAATATGCGAGACACCAGAATTGATTGACGAGTAAAGGTTCGCCTCACAGAGCTCTAGAATATCAGGATTGTTATCAAAGACGAACGATTCCACACTGCAGAAATTTGTGCGAATACGACGGAAGTTGGAGAAGGAAATGTTAAAGGGTTTAGGTGATTGTTTAGCTGGTTTAAGTTTATATTTTTGGTTCCTTAGAGTCATGTTGAGTTACGTTGTTAAAGAAAAGGCCTAAAGTAATAGAAGCAGTCGGTCATCAAATGGGCCATAAGCAGAAAGGGACTGGCGCAGAACCAAATGTATATTTGATTGTCCTGTTTGTTGATCCAGAAAAAGATTTGGTCGCCCATTTGTAACATTTTTAACATCGAAGCCTTATCATTACTCTACGACTATGTCCATGTCCACTGAGTTGAATCACTTTAATTTCATCCATATTCTAAATGTAAGTAAATCTTTGTGGCTACAATCTTAACTTCAATGACTCAAGGGTCAATAGTTATCTGTCCATAATCTTCCCTTTCATTCATATCACACCTCATTCCTCATCTGTTTTTTTAACGGTAACCCTTTATCTTGACTGAATCTTTACCCGTGTACTTGTTAAACATTAATATAAAAATATCCACACACACACACACACACAAATATATATATATATATATATATAAAAGGTATGTTATATTTATTGGTTAAATTGTTCAAAATTAGGAATAGTGTATGTAAATATAAAAGTAGATATTGAAGTTAACACCCTAACGTGACAGCTTGTGTCATGCTTAAACGCAGGCCCATATGTCTATCTATCTATCTATCTATATATATATATATATATATATATATATATATATATATATCAAGGAAAAGATTCACACAACATGAAAATACGGTAATAAATAAATTTATTTCAACCAAGTCTTATCAGACTGAAAATATAAATAAGAAATATAAGTCTGATGAGATTTACTAGTCTAAATAAATCATGATTTATTACCGCATTTTCGTGATGTATTAACCTTTTCTTTGAAGCATATCATATTACACCATAATGCTTTATATTAAAAAGAGCCACTTGGATTAGAATACTCCAAGTGGCTCTTTTGAATAATATAGTACAATAAAAAGATAGATCCACTTACGGATCGGATATCATTATTATTATTATTATTATTATTATTATTATTATTATTATTATTATTATATTAACCTTTACTTAGACACACATCGACGGCAACATAATTCTGAGAGAGTCTTATATACTAATATATAAGATATGCACAATACTGAAACTAATACTAATAAGCATTGTTTTAGAAAGTATTGGCTTTGGACACATCGCAGTAGAAAGGAGCTCGATTTTTTTCAAGAGAATTGAAACTTTTTTTACCAATTCCACCTCCTCGTCGTTCTTGCAACTTTCTTCTATTACCCTTACACAAATTTGTGAAAAAAAAAGTAATAATAAGATGAAGCCTCAATGCAGGTCACGGGGCTCTCGCCTCACAAACAAGCCGTGATGGTGAACAGGTGCACGTCGCTTAAAGGAGCAAACGGAGGAAAAATCATTCAATGATGTAAACAAGTGTGTGGGCGCTTCCAGACGAAGGAAATCGAGTTAGAAATGTTACAAGGAAATATGATGATTTTACGCATTCTTCAATGAATGTTCTGCCTTGTTGTTGTTCATTACAGGATAATATTCTAAATATGGCAATTTTATTTAAATATTTAAATTATTTAAATATTTAAATTATATTCTAAATGAGGCAATTTTATTTAAATATTTAAATTATTTAAATATTTAAATTATATTCTAAATAAGGCAATTTTATTTAATATCTTTTTTCACCCACTTGGATTTTTCTTTCTATCTTAACTTTATCAGCTTTTCTGTCTTTATTAATTTCGCTTCTTTTTTTTTCTTTCCTTCTTATCCTTTCTTATTCTATTTGCCTTTCTTTCTCCATTATTTTTTCTTTCTTTCCTACATTCACACTACGATCATTTTTTTGTCGCATTCTTCGTCTATTTTTCATGTTTCACTTTTTTCTCACAATATCCGTTTCTTTTCCCTTTTTGTTGCTGTGTATCTACGTTTTATGTAATCAAAACATGCTAGCATCGAGTAATAAGTGTTCTTCCAACTCATATAAATAATGTGCACAACGAGGAAGTATAACATTCGTGTTATAATAAAAATTTCTTAATCCTAGAATCATTTACAAGGTTAAGTCAAACATTATACGCTCTTTCTTCATAACATACCCTTAGGTATGTCACGCTGCCTTCTACTCATGTGTGCTTATATTGTGGTCACGTGGTCGATGTTTCGGCTTGACCGCGCGAGTTTTCTTGCTGCTGTCACGAGTAAACATTGCCGATCCGCTAGCGGTGTCAAACAAGGAGGAACAGAGCAGGGAACCGAATCTGTAGAGAACATGATACCTCATCGGTGATAACTCACCGGTTCGCCATTACCATCTCTCGAGCTCGCTTAATCTAAAGGTTGATAGGCGTCCTGCATCGATGAGGTAGCATGTTCCCTGCAGATTCGGATCACTGCTCTTTCTTCCTCCTTGGGGAACACTGCTAGCGTAGCGGCCATGTCTACACTGTAACAACAACAAACAAATGACGCGATCAAAGATAAAACAATAGTAACACCGAAATACACACATGAGCAGAAGGTACGTGATTTCTTAAAACTATCCATCCCACCCGGATTTTCCATTCTGGCCTTACCCCTCCCCTTCTGTCACACTTCCTCTCGTGCGCGCATAAAATAAACCAATAAAGCATTGGGAAATTTAGCATCTACCGCCTGAAAAGACCCTAATGCTTGAAACCATAGTAGCAGGTGTTTAAGTGATTCTATAATTTTGTAATATTTAATATTTAAAGTTCTGTCCGTTCAAATTTTTGGATTGTATATAGACCCCTTTTAATACAACTGTCCCCTGGTCGGGCTCACCTTTGACCAACAATCGGTTAAATATATGTACGTGGATGACAATATATATATGTGTGTGTGTGTGTGTGTTACACGTGCCCTTCCATGTGTTCACGCGTTAGTTCGTTTCGTTTGATTGTTTGCGTTTTAAAATATATTATTATTGAAATATATTCAGCATGTTTGTTCCTAGACTGGATATCATATTATTAATGGTGGATTCTTTGCTTTTATATATAATACTTTCTTCAGTTATAGTCGTTTTTCTACAGTTTATGTGATATAATACATTTGTGTTGTTAATAAAGATTTGTTGGATTTCTTGTGTTTTTTTCCGTTATGTTCGTTGGTGACAAGTGATTTCACTGAGCCATTATCAGACAAATGGTTGAATGATGCGATAATGTGGTGGTTGTGAAACCAATATATATATATTTTTTATTTTACTTATTATTTTTAGAGAAACGACGGCTACGTTGGCTGTGACATCCATACACGTTGCATAATGACATAATACATAATTATAATGTCATTATGATTATAATATCATATGGTATAATTTACATAATGATATAATAATCTCCCTTGGGATTTGACGCGAATTCAGATCTTGCTTCAAATTATCGCAATTTTATTTAACGGTTAGAGAATAGATCAGTTTAAAACGCTGTGATCAAAAATGAAGATTAAATTGAAGAATTGCATCAAACTATACGCTAAGTAATAATCGGATATTTATTGCATCAGTCAAATATTTTTGTTTTCATTTGTTCAGGGTTTTTTAATACTCGCCCTGACAAATGGTGATAACATTATTCCCACAAATTGTTGATAAATAGAACTTGCCTCAACATATGTCTCATCATTCACGAATTACCAGACTCAAGACATACTTAAAGTGGAGAAACACTGAATGACGTGTGCTATATGAATGGCAGAGATGGTGACAGTTTATAAGCCTAAGGTAGGTAGGCAGTAATTAATCCTTAACTTGAACAGTTATTTCTACCTTTCTTTGAACGCATTGGGTATATTTTGTTATGTAAACTATTATATATGGCAAAGTTTAATTTAAAATGGCTATTCACAGTTGAATATTTACATTATTCGGTATATCGTCCTCATCTTTGTTGCCATATTTATCACAACGTTTCAACCGTTGTACGCTCCGGATTTCTTCAGTTGGTTGGAATGTCGAACTGAACCCTTTATTTCGCTCACTAGGGTAGACTGTTCTAGTTCCACGTGCCATGTCTAATGGATGTCAGTTATCAGTTATCTCCTGTTAATTCGCCTATGCAAGTTCATCACTGCCTTAACCAGGTATTGAACTCACCACTCTTTCACAGTTGTTTGATTCATGTTTTATATTTTGGTGCTTTGGACTTTTTTGATGCAATGGAAAATATTCTTTATATATTTTCTTATATTGTTACGTTGACATGCGTATTATACGAGATAGATAATGCTAAGAGACACACCAGAGTCTAACGTAACATAAATTTAATTGGTCAAATGTCCCAAGAGCCTTTCTGATTGAGAATTGCAACTCTCTTTTGAAAACAAACGTATGAGCCTTGTCCTATTTCTGTGTGTCCAGCTCTCAACTCTTGTGTTTCCCAAAGGGCACAGTTGATAATCCCAAATCTCATGAGTAACAGCTTTATCTGAAATTTATATTCAACCTCAACAGCTTAGTGAATCGAAGCTTTTTTTCAGGGCATACAAGCAATGATTTTTGACATTATTTCTTCTGAGGCATTGTGCGTGTTGTTGAGGTTATAATTGCTTCACATATTATTACCTTGAGATAGAAGGAGAAGAAGACGAAGCATGCGAAATTAAGGACAGTGATGAGAAAGAAAGAAAGAAAGAAAGAAAGAAAATCAAAATATAACGAAAAAAAGAGCAAAAAATAAAATGTTATCATCAACTAAAAGAAATCAAGACGAATCTAAAAGTGAGCTCGTTAATCATCGCACTGTGATTGGTGTCGTGAAGAAAATAGAAAATTTGAATGAAGCGCATCTGGAAATTAGTAGAATTGGATAACGAAAGAAAGTACAAAAAATAGCAGAACAAGAAATTATTTAGGGTGACACACTCGACTTATACTCGAGGAGTTTCATAATTAGAAAGAAAATTGAAATTATCAGACGAAAGTCACTTTTAGAAGTGCAACAATGAAAAATGATGATTAATGAAAATGGAACTAATAAAAGAAGCCAATATGAAGAAAATTCAAAAAGACAATAACATGAAATAAATGAATGAAAAAATAATGCTTATGAAATAAGAAAAAGATAAAATATACAGAAATGAGGAAGACAGAGATAAATGAATTATAAAGTCGAAATGCGGAAGAGATAATAATAATAATAATAATAATAATCATTCTTCCGTTTAATTTTCTGTGAGATTATTATTTAATATCTCCTTTACGACAGAGGATGAGATAAAAAATAAAAGTGATAAAAAATAATCTACCTTCGACATAAACAACTGCAATTCTTCAGATTATTCCACTGAAGATGAATCAAACGGGATAGGGAAGAATTCCTTGAAAACAACAGCGGTGAAATCACTGAAGCGAAAAACCAGATCATTCAAATACTCAGCAGAGTAACTCGCACACAAATGTCAGATAGAGACTAACAAACATATTGTGCAAACATATAACTCTACACTGCAAACACTGTTAACGGACAAACTATTTGGAAATATAGAAGTAAATAATGTTATATATGCAACAATTTTAGCAACTACTGTACATCTTCATATCAAGACAAAGCATAAATAAAACAACAGACAAAAAGACCAGCTTGGTAGGCAAAATTGAAATCAGATGTTAATTATCAATAGTAGATGGGAGATCAAGAAACCTAAACTGAAAAGAGGAAGATTAAGCGGAAATATAAAATTAAATTACTAAATGAAATTTAACCCATCAAGGATATACTTAAATAGTAACTGCAGTTACAGGCACATAGAACCAGACGAGATATGAAAAGTGTTGTAGGTTCTATCGACAAAATAAGATATTCCAAAAGGGTCTTAAGAAATTTTACAGGGAAATTGCAAAAGCAGTTATAGAAGTCAAAAAGCCACAAACTATTGGAGGAAGTGTATAGGAAGTGAAGAAATTTTGGGATAATATTTGGAGCAGAGCGAAGAAATATAATCCCAATGGCAGAATGATATCATAATGTTTTTTATTTTATCCACAATTGAGCTTCAATTTTATTGTGGTGGAGGCTCTTATGTATTCGAGTGACCTCTGGAGCTATAAAGATGGAAATGTTATTCTTGGCATGTTCCACCAGGTCTGGAAGGCTCGAGCGTGAGACTCAGGCTCCACATGAATCACAAGAGACTGCGGAGTGCGTTATAGTATTTCATACAACTAACAGTTTATAGTGTCATCTAGTCCCCAAATAGAATTGCTGCTATGATTATTATCGTGAGAAACAGTAATCATGGCCATTATAAGATTTGTTATAGTTTCATGACATTATCATTACCGAACTACCTGTTAGAATTTTGGGGTGTTTTTGTACTAGTGAGCTAGCCAAAATGAGCTGACTCATTTTATAGTCCACCAAGAGAAGGGTTAACCAATCAGAAAGCTCAAAATATTCAATCTGACGTGTATAAAAGCAGCCATTTTGATTTTTCTCCCAAAATATCTTCACTGTCAACCTCTGATATCGAAGACTTAAAGAATTAACAGCCGCTACTTTCTCCGAATCTTCACTGCCAACCTCTGATATTAAAGACATTACGGACTTCACTGGATTCCATATTCAGAGACTACGGCAAACATGGTCAACATAGGTTATGAGCCCAGATTACGACTGTATTTTGACGGAAACGAAACCAAGTACAAATTGTGCGAAACGAAATTCTTAGGCTACCTTAAAATACAATAACTTCATGACATCATTTTTTGCCAAGATGACCAGAAAGAAGATGATGATTTTATGGAAAGAAATGCGACCGTGTTCGCCGAATTAATACAATGCCTGGATGACAGGAGTTTGTCTTTAATAATGAGAGAAGCGAAGGACAACGGACGTCGAGCCCTACGAATATTGCGAGAGCATTACTTGTCAAAAGGTAAGCCTAAAATTATTGCTTTATATACTGAACTAACAGCGTTAAGGAGACGAGAAAATGAATCTGTAACAGATTATATTATACGAGGTGAGAATATCACAAATGCCTTAAAAATGGCAGGTGAGTATTCAGATAAGCTGCTAATAGCTATGATTTTAAAGGGATTACCATCGACATTCAAACCATTCACGACAGTCATAACTCAAAAAGATAAAAAATTAACTTTCACTAAGTTTAAAACTGCGTACGTAGTTATGAAGAAACTGAAAAAATGTGTACCCCACAAAATCAAGAAAATAATGTATTGCAATTGAGAACGTCATTTAAAAAATTGAGAAAACCAGTCCCTCAAACCTACCAGACTAGGAATTATGATATTAAAAACAAGGGGCTTAAAAACAATTACTACAATAACAGCAACAACAACAACTGGAACAGTAATAATAGAAAAAGAAATATCGTTTGTTTTCGTTATGGTAAAGCCGGCCATGTACGTGCGAAATGTCAATTTTATACAAGGAATGATTTTTGTAAAAATGTAAAAACTTTTTCGAATGAGCGAACATATGCCTTTTCGTTTGGGTTGGACAATACCCAATAATTATAATTCCTAGTCGATACGGGTGCGACAAATCATGTAATTACAGATGAAACAAAATTTATTAATTTTGACCCCAATTCGAGCCTGATTCCCATTTTATCGTTAACCTCCTAATAAATGAAGGCATTAAACATGAGAAAACTTGTCCTTATTCTCCGCACCAGAACGTAGTTGGCGGACGCTTTTCGAAATGTCTAGGTGTTTGCTAATAGAATCTAAGTTACACAAAAATCTGTGGGTTTATGCATTAAATACAGCCGTATATATAAGAAACCGTTGCTATAATAGTAACATTATAAATACTCCATACGAGGCTTATACGAATTACAAACCCAACGTAAGTGGTATGCATATTTTTGGTACAATTTGCTACACATATGTCGACCACAGGGCAAAACTAGATCCAAAAAGTGAAAGAGGCATATTTATTGGGTAGGACAAGATAAGTCCAGCCTATATGATTTATTTCCCACAAAGTAAAATAACGAGAAAGAATAGAGAATATTGGTTGGAAGTCTTATTTACGTCATGACATCAACCAAGCCAGATATCTGCTATACGGTTACTAAGTTGTCCCAACACTTAAATAAACCGGGGACTATGCATTTAACAAGAGCTAAGCAAGTTTTTACGTTATCTAAAGCGAACTAAGAATCAGTGCCTAGTATTTCGACAATCAGAAAGACCTTTACAAGTGGAAGGATTTCGTGATGCTGATTTGGCAAATTCACCAGACCGTAAAAGTATCACAGGCTATTGCTTTAGATTGGCAAAAGATAATCCAATGATTAGCTGGAAATCTAAGAAACAGGGAATGATTTCACTTTCTACTTGTGAGGCGGAATATATTGCATTGTCGCAAGCAACAAAAGAAGCTATTTTTATTAAATTACTAATAAAAACAATTACAACACTAATAAGTGAGCCTATAACTATTTACTGTGACAATCAGGCCAGTATTGCTTTGGCTAGAAATCCAATAATACATCAAAGATCAAAGTATATTGATATGAAATATCAATTTGTAAGGGATCTGGTACAAAAGAAAACAGTACAAATTGAATATGTTCAATCGGAAAATAACGTGTCGGATTTATTTACAAAGCCAATTAAAAAATTGAAATTAGGAGCTTTCATTCCTGTCATATACTGATATCTTAGGTCCTTATTTATCCTGGGCAAGACGTAAAACTGCATCCATTAGTTATTGTCTTAAGAGCCGTCAGTTTTTGGTATGAATGTGAGTCCTTAGTTTCGGGGTATAAACGTAAATAGTCCTAGTTTTAGCCCAATCCTCCTCTGAATGACTCTCAGACTGTTTTAATGGGTCCCACCTATGGGTAAAATAACAACTTTTTTTCCACTTTTTTGTTGTGATCACAACCCAAATTTATAATATTATTGTTAATGTTTATTAACTTGAAGTACTTAACAGTGGACAAAATGATACAACTAATTTTTGTGGATATTAATTTTCTTTTAAAAAAAAATTATTTTATCAATATTAAAAAAAATTACTTATTTTATGAATACTAAAATAAAAAAAAATTCTGAATACTAAAGTATTTGTTCCATATAAATATTGACTTTATTAATATTTTGAGAGAAGATTCCATAATGTACCCAAAATGGGGAGTTGTTAGAATTTTGGGGTAGTTTTTGTACTAGTGAGCTAGCAAAAATGAGCTGACTCATTTTATAGTCCACCAAGAGAAGGGTTAACCATTCAGAAAGCTCAAAATATTCAATCCGACGTGTATAAAGGCAGCCATTTTGTTTTTTCTCCCAAAATATCTTCACTGCCAACCTCTGATATCGACGATTTAAAGAATTAACAGTCGTTACTTTCTCCGAATCTTCACTGCCAACCTTCTGGTATTGAAAACATTACGGACTTCACTGGATTCCATATCCAAAGACTACGGCAAACATAGTCGACACTACCAACTCTCATGGATGACCAAGAAAGATGTGTCATGAAGTCAAGCAAATCCGACATAACAATAAAGATGATGAGAATGTAAGAGAAGGAAACATTTGACTCGTTAATAAATTGATCTCGGAAGATCAATATCATACTAAGATATTGTTCTTCACGACAACTTTGCAAAATCTATCTTACACATTTATAAATCTAACATTCGTTCATGCATTGAATATTTCCTGGAAAATCTGGTCTGGTGCTTCTATTATGCATTTATAGATTCTTGATAAAATCCAAAGAAAAACTTGCAACATTATCGGTCCAGACCTGATATCTCGGTCTCAGTCATTTTCCCAAATTCCCTTTGCCTTTCCTATAAATATTTTCATTGTTATTGCTTAGCTGAGATTTCTTAGTTAGTAAATTGATTTCCCGAATTTTACAGATTAAACTGTTTGATGCAATTGTAAGCTGACTGTTTCTTCACTCACATTACTCGCTTGGGGAACTCTCATTCGGCTTCTTGATTTCCAAAAAAATTAAATGCAATATCAATCGTCATTTTCTGTCTTCTTAAATCCTGTTTTTTATTCTTTTCTCAACTTAATAATGTTTTTATTTTTTTTTATTTTTCTCATATTCTTCCATACTCAGTAACCCCGTTTCGTCTTGGTAGCTTTATTGCCTTTGCTGAGATGAAATGATTAAAAGACAAAAAAATGTTACTTGCTGCTGTTTATGTCCTTTCAATTAACGTGATATCATTATTAACGGCTTATATTAAATTAACACCAGTAAAGAATCTCAACACTGCTTTTCCTCAGAAGTTATGGCAAGCCAGTAAGGGGACTATTTTTTTTATTTTTTTTTATGTCGTTAGAATTCAATCCTTCGCCAGAGATATATAAGTAGGAAATGAAGATAAAAATGGAATTAGAAGAAGTTTCATTTATTGCGTAAACAAATAGAGAGGTTAAAAGAAAATGAGAAAAAAATAGTGCAAGAGAAAAAAAGGAAAGAATACATTTCCGTACATTTCCGTACATTTCCGTATGAACGCTGAACGTCGACTGTAGTCAGTTTTAAAAAAATTCAAATGTATCTTTTTATAAACGAACTGTCGTTGAAAGAGAGAAAACAACTGAAAATTTTAATTCTAAAAAAATAACAGATGTACGCACTAAAACGTAGTCACAACAAAAGAAAAATATTGTTTGAGTGTTGAGTGTTGTAAATGCAGAGTTAACCTGGTTATAAAAGAACATTTACTATATATATATATATCAAATATTTATTTTTCAATATATTCTACATACTTGCAATTCAATGTTCAATGCAAAAGATATAAATATAAACAGTACGGAGTGAAAATATTCGATCGAACATAAACTAATAACTACATGTCTCTTTGCAGATATATTGATGCTTTCTGTTTCTTTGGTGGATGTTATTTCGAGTTTTTCATATATCGAACTTCAAGCGTCTTTTAATTGTGAAATACATTCCATCTGCTTTTTTTTACATCGCATGAAATATTATTGATACTAGATTGTTTTTTTACAATTAAAGCTTCTATGTCGTCGTTTGTAAACGCTATATTATTGTGTTATGGAAAACTTTTTGTTTTCGCTAGGTTAGTTATATGCTATTTAATTGAGCTATTAGTGAAGAAACGGCAAGGCTAATCAGTGCAATAATGTATTAATTATTTAACCAAAGTATTCTTGTTTTTTTTTTATTATTATTAGAAAGATAGTGTACGAGTGAGCAATCGAATCATGAGACAACATTGATTGGTTGAAGTTTTTTAATTTTGTTTCTATGTCGTTGATAGTGAGCATGCTGGAGGCTATTAGAAAGTTACCAATTTTCTTGAATATTCTTGTCAATGGGCAATAGATATTAAATTAATTTCAGGGTTCAACAGTTGTTTAAGAGTGGGAAAAATGAAGCTGGTGTGCGATTTATGTGGGTTCAAGAAAGTCGAAAGGTTTTCCTACTTTGACTTACCGGGGGATCTTTCGCCACTACGACCTACAGATTTCATTCGTCAATGTCATTTTTAAACATCAATCCTGAAAAAGCGGTTATATTCAGCTGACAGTTGAGATATTTCTGAATGGGCTTAGCCCCAGGTATGACATCCATATGAAACTCGATCTAGAGCGGCTATTTAAGAACATGACTCTAGTTTTTTTGTTTATACTTTTGATACTGTAGCAACTTCCGATGTTGCATGAAACTACCTCCAGCACATCCTTGCCTACTCTATGTTCAATTCCCTTATTATGTACACTAAATCTGTCATAACTGATTCATACGCTGTGGTCTTTTATGTGTTTAGTATTTACTAAAGCTACACCCTTAATTTTTATGCTATATTCGGGATATATGTCAGCATTACTTTCATTCCAATTCTACATCATAGTTCCTCTTATGGAAGAGTTTATCTTTTCTTGTGCTATTTCTTGGAACACGTGGTAGGGGATGTTTATTTTCTGTTCAACATCTTTCTTATCCCAACTATAAATACCTACGTCATCGGTAACCGTGCTCCATCATCAGCACATTGGCCATGGAATCATTGTCTTTTAATGGTATATTCATTTCGGGGGGGAGAGAGAGGGAGGGGGTAATGGAATGCGTAAATGGTCAATGTCGTCACATCAGTGCTTGTATAGGCGAGGTCCATAGACTAAGAAGAGATTAAATAGACTTGGGATCCCATTACCTTTTCGTTGTGCTCCTGATGAGTTTGAAATGTCTCCCCTATTAGAGTTCTCTCCAGACATGTATGATTTTGCAGACTGATACAGTTCCCCCTATTAGATCAACGTATTCAGTGGAATTTAGAAGATGGTTTCTAATAGAAAAGAAAATGTGGACTCTATTGATATGGTCATATGCTGTTGCCAGGTTAACATAGCAGGTATCCAGTTTTCTCTTGGAGAGTTATGCAATCTTCTGCAGTTATTTGATGCCATGTAGACCATCATTAGACCACTTACCAGAACGAAATCCAAATTGGGTTTTGTAAAGTTAATTTAAATAAACGATGAGAGCCTCGCTAAAACATTTTTTATTAGTATTTTCACTGTAATTGAGATACTTCTGCATGGGCATGTGTCTTGAGGACTACTTTTTTGTTTTCCTAGTAAATTAATGAGTTATAAGCCCCGTTTTGGGGGGATGTATTTCTGATTCCAGATCTCCTTCAGGAAAGTGAGAACCTTTTTTATGGAATGCGAGAAGGTAAACTATTTTTAAAAGTTCAGCCTCAATGTCAAATGATCCTTTACTATTCCAAAGTTTTTTTTAACTTATTGTCAATATTATTAATTTTCTTAACTGCAACATAAGTTCACTAATTATTGCCTATTTGAAGACAGACTTCGTAATGATTGGATGTATATTGGTATATGTTATATTCCTGAAAGCATGTTTACTTTAGTGTGTTCAGGGTTGAAATGTGACTCAGTTATTTTTGAGACCAGGACATTTCTCCTGTGATTTTCGCTTTCCGCCACATTTCAACACTTTGTTTTATGCTATTTGGTTTCATTTGGTTTCCGATTTCACAGAGCAGTAAATGATTTGTTTCTGGATTTGTTTTCATTGTCAATAGTTTAGTATTCGCCCATCCATTTCAATTCCTCTTCTTGTATCAATCTTTTCATTATCTCGATTATCGTCCGACGAAAGTGATTTTTCCGTCTTGCAATGTTCCGACACGCTTCGTCCAAGAAACATATAATTACATTAATTTATCCTTCTATATTAATCAAATCAAGATTTAGGGACATCACTTTAGGCTCTAGTTTATAACAGAATTCTAATCTTGCAAATTAATTTTTAACGACTTGGATATTATACCCAGGTGTCATTGGTTATTTGTATGAGTTGAAGCTATTTTCTGTGTTGTCAGTTTTGTTACAAGTAGTTAAACTCAAAGTGGGATTTTGTTACCCTTACGTCTGTTACAAATTGCCTAAGCTATCAGTCAATAATCATTTTGTTACGTTATCTGAGTTAGGTTGCATGTGAAGCAGTATTTTCTGTGATAACCATGTGTTTAATAGGTTACGTAAAATAAAGGCACTGACAATAAACTTGATAATTTATGTCCAAGATTTATTCGGATAGCAGAAGAATGATTCAATCAGAAGAGAAACTAAATCAAAAATTCTCAAAACAAAGAACTTCCCATTCAATAAAACGTTCACAAATAAGAAATTGCTCGTCTAAAACACGTAATACATAGAATCTTAATGTAATATAGTGCGAGAAAGGAACACGAAATAAGTAATACAATAAATAAATGCTTTGAAATGAGAGAAAGAAAGAAAGAAAAATAATGGTGAAATAGGGGGGGGGGCATAAAAGAAGCAGAAAAACAACCAATTATAAAAGTAGACGAAAAGTTCAAAAGGAAGAGAGAAACAAGTTCTGAAAAAGGTAAAGTGTGTTTATATTACAACTTGAACCGATTTAAAGGTAGATTTTCAAGTTGATAAAATGAATCTGTGGTCGAAAGAAGATCAAAATTAAAGACGGAAATCTGAGATAAAAGAAAGAAGAAAGTATCAGTGACAATAAAAGAGTAAGAGAAAATGCTCCCAAAATGCACACACACACGTATATATATATATATATATATATATATAAGGCATAAATACTAATATTTCATGGTCATAATTTATTCCATTGGAATCGTAAATACGATTCCAAGGGAATAAATTATGACCATAGAATATTAATGTTTAAGCCTTTTTATTATATCCTTACTCTGTCCTGGACATTGAGTTCTACCTGGATTCTATCCTCTTAGAATTTTTTTATTAAAAAAATATATATGTATGTGTATGCATGTATGTATATATATGTATATATATTTTGCATATGTATGTGTATATTTACCACTAATATTATCTATCTATCTATAAGTGAACATTGAAGTCAACACTCAGGGCCGACAAACTGTTTCATGCTAGACGCAATCATCAGGCCACATATACATCGACTGGAATCCCTCATGATGATTACGTTTAGTATGAAACAGTTTGTCGCCTCTGAGTGTTGACTTAAATGTTGACTTTTATATTTACATACGCTCTATCTCTGATATTGAGCACTTTATTTCATATATACAACACACCTTAAAACTTTATTTCTTTATATATATATATATATATATATATATATATATATATATATATATATGTGTGTGTGTGTGTGTATGCATGAATAAAGACAAAAACAAAGCTCAACCGATGCGTTTCGTTCTCTGAGGGACTTCATCAAGATTTTGCCTTCAGAGAGTCCTTCAGAGGACAAAACGCGTTCGTTAAGATAAGTTTTCCTTTTGTCTTTATTCATATTGTCCGATTACAGATATACTCTGAAATTTTTACACATACACACACACCTAACCCTAATACACAAACTCTCTCTCACACACCCACACACACAAGCAAACACACACACGCACACACACAGACAAACAAACACACACACGTGTGTGTGTGTGTGTGTGTGTGTGTGTGTGTGTGTGTGAAGAATGAAAGTGAGAGTGTATGTAAAGGAGAAAAGCCGTGGGGAAAACACCATACTTGTGTAATAGTAGACATATATGTATGTACGTTGTGATTTGGCCGAAAATAACAATTTCTATAAATTCAATACAACAAATCCATTTAATGCATCGTCTGGGAGATCGACATCGATCGGAATCCCTCATGTCCCCCGACCGCATCGCTGATAGATTCACTATTTCATATAACACAACACCAGGCTTAATTTCCACACAAGCTACCAATAATCCTTCGACAGGATTACAATCGATGACCCTACTTATTTCACCTGAGACGCATTTATCCGCTGTCTTACCTGTAACAACAAAGGATGGATGGGGGAAAAGAACGACAGAATTGTGAGTCTTTGATTGAATGACGATATTTTGTCCATCGACTCAAGTGATGGGGATGGAAACTGAACGGACTAAATATATATTTATATTTTTAATCGACATTTATTGGCAACTTTTACAACAATTCTGACATAAGGCTGCGTACAGTGGTTTTAGTTTGACCCCAAGTTTTAAGGAATATATCAAAAGATAGGACACCATTTTGAAATCCCAGAAAAATTATAAATCACAACCTCATGTCTTTATAAGTGATTTTCATTTCTCTGATATTTAAAAATAGTGCTGCATCTGTTGGTATATTTCCTAAGTTTCGAGGTGAAACTAAAACCCCTCTTTTAACGTACTTAAACCGATGACATATATTGTAGTGATATTAACAGAAATAATTTCATCATGAATATTTGATGTGAAATACAGGAATATAATTTTAACTCATCTATTTCGATTGAAATCAAATACCAAGATATCATATTTACGGAGGATACTGGGATAGAGATAAATTTCACAAAATTCAGCGAGCCGATAAGCAATCTCTCAGACGAGAATGTAAGGTCTAGATTTCTTCTAAAGGTCAGTACCTCTACTTCCTTACAAACGAATGCAAACAAAAGGCAAATGAAACAATATCTGTGCTGTATGCTTTTAACGTTTATTTGAACTATTGTCAAATTGTAGATGAAATATTCTTTCTTTTTTTTATTCATCTTGATTCCTTGGGGAACATAGGGCCACAACAAAACCTTTCTAACGGAAGCGGTCCCGGGGCGATCCTCTTGAGAATCTGCTTGAACACTTCTGCACCAAGTCTGTTTTGGTCGACCCACATTTCGCTTCCCTTGTGGATTCCAAACAAGGGCCTCCCTGCCTGGTAACACTAGAATCAGGCTTGCGGAGTGTGTGGCCGATTCATCCCCATTTCCGTTTCTTGATGTCAATATCTATTAGGGCTTGTCTGATTCTGTCCAACAGTTTGTCCTTGGAGACGATTGCCGGCCACTTGATATTGACGATGTTCCTGAGACATCGGTTGGTAAATGTCTGAAGTTTGTGGGTGTTGATCTTGGTTACCCACTGGATTTCTTAGCTGTAAAGTAGGACTGACTTGACGTTGGTGTTGAAGATCCGGATCTTGTAAAGTGGGAGGGGTGCTGATTATCAGATTAGCCGCAGAGTGTTAAATATTACACTATTATTATTTTTACAAAGGCTATTCCATCATAAGTGTTAATATGTGTAGGAAGCTAAGTTTTTAATTCCTTATTTCGGATAATTACTATACAGGTAGAAGCGTAATGTGATAAAAAGCGCCAATACCAAAAGACATTACTGAGATTATAGTTTAAATCCAGATTAGATTTATCTTGTGTTATGAATAAAAGTAAGCGTGACAATTTCAAGTAAAATTTGTCTTAATAGCAATGATGAAGTATGTCTGTTGAGTTTCTTTGATGATTATCTTTCAGTAGACATTGAACTCATCAATTGAAGCCACTTCTTTAGATGTGTTACAGCAGCTTTTTAACTAATCGCTGTGAATCTGAACAATATAGACTTTTTGCTTAGCATTTAATAGTCTGTTGTTGATTTTATTTCGTTCGACGGATTTTAAATACACCCCACTGCAATCTTAGGCCTTCACTATAACAGACTAATCGTGATTTAATCCTAGACTGATTATTTCTTTATTGGCAGCTAACCTGAAGCTAAGGGCATACCTTAAACCACCATCTGAAGAACACCGGGTATTGAAATGGGAAGAAAAGCGAAAAAACACAGAAGAAATGTCCTGGTCTCAAAAAAGTCACGTTTCAACTCTGAACACACTAAAGTAAACATTTCAGAAATATAACATATACCAATATACATCCAATCATAATAAAATTCTGTCTTCAAATAGACAATAATTAATCAACTTATGAGGAAGTTAAAAAAAATAATAATATAAATAAGTTAATAACCTTAGGAATAAGAAAGGATCTAGTTCTCCAATAAATCCATCAGTTGTGGGAACCCAAACATGGAGACAGAAATATGGACACTAGCTTTGGTCACTCATTAAAAGCATACATTCATCAAATATGTGTAGACAGGGGATACCAACTTAAAAAAAAAAACTACCAGATACGATCGATAATCGTAACTAACGGAGAGAAAGAGTTGGGTTGATCCGCAAATTTGGCACGCCCTTTTGATGATTCTATTCGCACATTTTTCAGAATAATATGATAGTTTCAAGTTATTCTAATGAATATAGCAACTGAAAATCAATTCTTTTTTCATCTTTAGTCGTAATTATATTTTGAGTATCTTGTGTACAGCTATTCCTGCAGTCAATTCTAATAAGACCGATCCTCGATACGAAAAGAAAAAAAGGTTTTCGCGGGTTTCTTTCTGGAGTGGGATTTTAATTGACCAACTAAACAAATTTTTGTGAATAATTAAAATAATTTAATAGAGGCTTATTTTCATATTTTTCAATCATTATTTTCTTGATATATATGTCGCTGGCATATTTTCTGCAGTAGTCAATGATGACATATCTATGTTCCGGTTTTTCATGACATAAAAAATAGCTCAAACGCTACCACCCTCTGAGCTTACTTTTCTATTTAGCATAGATCTGACATTTAATTGGTTAATCAGGACATACCCACAAGTCTATTTTTAATTCTGACCTCATGTCCACCATTTAAGTTTCGGAAAAGAGGTAACACTTTGTTTTTAAAATACCTTTAGAATCATTTAATTACCAGTTACTTACCATCGCCTGAAGAAGTACAATCAAAGTATTGAAACATAAAAGCTATTGTGTAGCGATATTCAAATGTTTTTATTATAATCTCTTATAATATATATATATTAGGTTGGTGCAAAAATAATGACGTAATAATGTCGTTTTTTGACATATTTTTTAACGTCAAAAAACGACATTATTATGTCATTATTTTTGCACCAACCTAATATATATATATATATATATATATATATATATATATTATTCTATCTTATTCGATATCATAGTGTACACTACAACTCGCTGCAAAAATTGTCAACACAATAATCTTTTCAGAAGAGTGCTGTAGCCCAACATGCAAATTATAAGTTTCAGATACCGATATCAAATAAGTACAATTTAAATATCTGGGAAGTATTTTAACAAAAGACAGAAAGTGCGACCTTGACATCCGAAGGTACATTGGGATAGCGAAAGAAGTTTTCCAGAAGCTAAGGATCGTATTAAGAAACAGAAAAATATTCGTTAAAAAAAAAAGAAAGAATACTGTAGAGTTATGTAATGTCGGTCTTCATGTATGATAGAGATTTGTGGCATCAGAAACAAAGAAAAGAGTAATGAACTGTTATATCAACCCTCCTATATGGTAGTGAATGCTGGACAATCTCCTCACAGATGAAGAAGAGATTTGTGGCAATTGAAATATGGTTCGACAGAAAGATACCGAAAATACCACGCACTGAAAATGTGGGAAACGACGAATTTTTATAGAAAATGGAAACAAAAAGATATTTATAGTTAACATCAGACGGTCTATAATGAGTAAAGTATTTTTGATTTCTTTCACTTATTGATGTTGATGATATCGGAGATCTCTAAAGGTTTTAATTCAAAAATCATTGATCAAGCGGTGCCGAGTAATTGGGTAAATGACCCAATGACTAACTTTTTGTGGTAAGGATTTTTGTGTGAGAAGATAACGTTCCCCTTGAAATACAGCTTGGATAAACATTATGCACACACACACAGAGCCTCCCAAGATTACAAGCCAATAATTTACTCAACATTAATTCACTTGAGATCTAAAGACAAGAATTTCTAAACTCCTACTTAGACAGACGCTTTTCACTTAACAAACGATTTCTCCTTCTCTTCCTGTTCCTTGTGGGTCATATACTTTCAGGAGGGAGGCAATCATGACTCTCCGCAGTTTCCTTTGTTTTAAGTTCTGTAAACTATACTGTCAGTATTTCTGCAAAGTGTTTCTCTTTTACGACTTTTTTGAATTGAGAATTTTTATTCTTTCAGAGTGAATCCCAATCAAGGCTAGAGATAATAGTTTTCACTGCTTTATCAATGATTTTGAATTAAAACCTTTAATATATAATATAATATATAATCAACGTCGATAAATGAAAGAAATCAAAAATAGAGTTCAATTGCATTGCAAGTAACATGAAAGTTATAATTTTCAAGCTTACTTTTGTCATTTCGATGCGTTCTTAATTATTCAACACTTTAAATCTTCAGATTGGGTTCATAGACGTCCTAGAACAACATTGAAATGTGCTTTCGGTAACATGATTAAATGTGAAGAAATTTATTTGCAAAAGAGAGGACTTTGTTCATAATCAATGATGACTGAATAAATGGTGCACAAAACATAACGATGTTTTTTCTGTGCGAATATTTAATTTTTCAAGTAGCTTGGAAATTTAAAGAATAGAAAATGTTGCAAAACATAAACTGAAGTAAATTTGAAAAATTGTTCGGTGTAAGAAACAATAGTTGCTGCGGTTTAAGCGTTTGAGCCCCGAGATTCTGAACAACTTTAACTCTTCTGCCTGAGAAACTGGTATGTAATGCTTCACGCTAGATATGAAAATATTTACAAGTGTTTACCCAACGTTCAACAGGGGCTGGGCCTCAAGTCAATTTTCTCTACCACCGGTAAAGAGGCGATCAGGGCTCAAATGGTTAAAGAGGAAGAATTTATTCACGCAGAAAAATGTTGAATCAAAGGATCTTAGGTTGGATAGTGGTGCTGCTGATATAATAGTGAAGAGAACAAATAGATTCAGCGAACCGAATTCGATCTCCGACTGATAATTTTAAGTTCACTCCACAGTAATGATGCAGAAAGGCATAAATCAGTCTCCTTTCATTACCAATAGGGAAAGTAAGAGATCAGCTTAGGTTCTTCAGTCCTGGTTGGAGATTTCAGTGACAGGACATTCCGATTGTAAAAAAAAAAGTGAGCAGAACCTTCTCATATATAATGCATACTGAAACACACTTCCAGAAATTCTGATAGTATCCTGTCTCTAGAATCTTGCAGGAGAAAGATATACCTCTCTCTCTCTATATATATATATATATATATATATATATATATATATATATATGAAATCAAAAGTTATAATTACAGATATAGCCATGTTGATTTTCGACTCAGAAGGGCCAATTTTGTAGGATGTCTTTGATCAAAATATGATACTCTAAACTGGTTGCAGTTTTTTTAATGAATAAATCTCCAAAATAAAGATTTATTTTGAGAGACTTAAAATCGACCAAAAATGCACGGAAAAAGGAATTATTTAAAACAGCACTTAAAATTGAACTCCAGAGCTGAGAAACAACAAGCCTATTTTTTGCCATCGAAAGTGCACCACTATTTTATATTTATTATCAAAAGGTTAATAAATCGATAGGAGTTGATAGGTCAACCTGTCGACCGGTTCACACTCTTTCCCCGACTTTTGAGCAGGTCTAGATGTTCATCCTTTGTTTCCTGTTTAAGATAACGGTTCCTTCTCATTTTATTTCATTCGCAGTAACCCTTTGCGTCGTAGTGGCATTATTGTCTTACTTGAGGTAAAATGATTAACAAAATGGCATTTTTAGTACATACCATATTTTTTGGTATTGTTAGAAACAATGTTTTTCAGTTGCAAGGTTTTCCTTGTAAATTCTTCCCTGCCGTAAGAATGTCAATAATTATTTAAAGTACTCTAACGAATCCGGTGAAACATCAAATATCGTAATTTTTTCATGATTTTTTTCTGTTGACATTTACTGCCATTTTTGGTTGATTTTAATGCATCGATAAATCCTCTTCCCGACCATTTTTTTCTGTTCCGTAATCAAATTTTGAAGACTAATGTTTTATTATGGGCCTTGATAGTTAACTTAGAACAAAGATGTTATTTTTAGTGTATACATTAAAACATTGTTCGTGATTTCCACGAGAACTTCATTATCAAGCGTTGTTTTAAATTCAGAACAACAGCTACATTTTATTATTTTTCTACGCGTAGAAGAGAAAAAAATTAATTAAGTTAATTAATTTTGCATCTTAATGAGAAGACCTTAATAAATATAACATAATGATTGCATTTTTGTTAGAATATTGTCAACATTTTAAGAGAACGACGATTTATGAAAGTAATTTTTGAGACCAATCAGTTCAGTAAGATTTATTAAAAACAACGAAGTTATAAGAACGATTGATAATTCAAGCCAAAATTGTGTGTTTTTCCTGAATTGAATATGTCTTCAGTTTGAAGCATTTACAGTCTATGCAGACCCACACAAACAGGAGAATATATGCAAAAGGGGAGCTGATAGGTCATTATCATTATCATAACCCACGCCCCAAAATCTACTCGAATGAAAAAATCTTCACATTTTGGGTGGGAGGAGGTCTCCTCGTTCGCTCGAGAACATTCCATCATTACAATTATATATATATATATATATATATATATATAGAGAGAGAGAGAGAGAGAGAACTACTTGTGGAAATAATGCAAGCTTTGAATACAGCCTTATTTATTTCAATTTATTTAGTATCAAACGTACTATAATGGTAGCTGAAAAACATGGACATCGTAAGAACGGGAATTATTCTGCTGGATCTATTCATCAATTTTCTGTTCCTTAAATGGAAGCTGAGCAGCATGGGCAACATGAGTACAGGAATTATTCTGCTGGGTCTATATATTAAGTTTCTGCTCCTAAAACGGAAGTTGAGTAGCATGGGCAACCCTTGGACAGGAATTATTCTGCTGGGTCTATACATCAAGTTTCTGTTCCTAAAATGGAAGCTGAGCAGCTGAGCAGCGTGGACAACCTGTGGACAGAAATTATTCCGCTGGGACTATACATTCCTCTTCAAAGAATGATAGGATAATGAATTGAAAAATACATACACTTATTCGAGCATCAAAGTCACCCGAGAGTTTTATACTTGGGAAATAACATTATGATGCCAGAGTTAAAAGGTTTTGTCGTAGAGAAATATACCTTGGAAGATGTCGCTAAGTAGCATACAATATCTATTATCTCTTCGATGAATACAGATTTTGTTCTCAAAGCTGAACACTAGGGAGTGCCATTTAGTTGCCATGTGACCCTAAACGTGTTCACAGTGGTATGGTTACCTATATGGAAGTATGACCTCAGCTGTATAAGAGACAGATTTGTCCAAAATGGAGTCTTGCTGACATCTTTGAACTGTGTATTTACTCTGTCTCCGCCACTAAGACGAGTTGTGACACAAGGTCTTTTTTTTAAGGTGGGGATCCGAACGCGTATATCCAGGCTAGGAACAAAAATTGCCCACAGCCCCCGCAACCGTCGGTTGCGCTGACCTCGGTGCGAGCACCGATCCCTCTCTCTGGTGCAATGGGAGGACGCGGCCTCGGGCAGATGTTCCCCAAGGCTGGGCACCCCTCAGTATAATTTTCCTCATTTGCCACTCTGTCCTCTGACGGAGTCACTCCTGAGTGCACTCTGCCCAAAGACAGAAACGCAAATAAGAAATGATAAATAGGGTGTTACAAATTAATCCAGAGAGTAGTTTACACACACATCTATGAACAAAAGTGGCTCAATATTCACTTTCAAGACTTAGGAGAGTTAAAAATTATTTATTTAATCTTTTGGAGAAAGACATATTTTCCACTCGGTAAATTCTTTCCAACAGACGACACATCACTTCTCCACTACCATTTCTAGTGCAAATGTTTAGATAAGATCATCTAATGAGTTCCGCCAGTTCAAACATTTACGCTAAACACCTGTCATGCTCGGCCACAGAGTAGAATCACACAGATTTCCATTGTATTCCATCGTAATAAAAAAAAGTTCTACTCAAACAGCTGGGAACTGTTACATTTTGGAACCAACTCCCACGCTGGTGCTTCAGTTTAAATATCAGGAGTCCAGGTTCAATTGTTATCATCGTAATCTTCCCTTTCTTTTACATTCTCTTACTTTTATATCACACACTTCATTTATTATATCTTACATTAATGGCTCTTGAACATCATACTGAGTGAACTTTACCATAAAAGAGCAGATATAATACAAATAATGAATAGAAAAATAATATATTTTTGTAAACGTGTTCAGCTTAGAAAACAAAAACGGATATTCAGTAAAATTATCCTCAGCGGCACGGCCTGTCTCGATACATATTCAAATGTGCTACCATTACCGGATCAGGAGATTTTTTTTAGCAGTCACATCTATGCCAGCAACCATTTTTGGATAGCAATCTCATTATTATTTTTTTCTTGTATTATCCTGTCTGTTATATCAAACGCATTTTCTGAGAAATCTGTCTCATTCTTTCCTGGAAGACGTGTGTTGAATGTCAGACATAGCTGATTTGTGCAGAGAGGTTCATTGAATCCGAGAGGAAAAGAAAACCTTTCAATAAGGAATAATTAACAGTGATGTCTACAGAAATCCAAACAAGCCCATAACAAAACGTAAGGCATGTGCCCACTATAACCCTCCTTCAATGGAATTTGACAATAAAATCACAAGACTACAGATTTCATATATTTATTTTTTTATGCTACGTATACCTATTTATTTAATTTATTATGCTGTGCTCTTGATACAGACATCAGTTAATAAAATTAATCGTCTATCCTTAACAATCACAATGATAATTACTTTTTAATATCATTATTTTGTGTTAATTTCTCTCGACATTTTTTTTTATTTTGAATGATTGAAAATGCAGTAGACATAACGAACGAAAACTCAATACAACCACAGATTTTATTGAAAAGTATGTTTATTGGAAAAAAATACAATTATTTTTCACGAAAATAGACTTTATTTTATTTTCTAAACCAAAAACTATCATCTAACAGAAATGCAATTAAACCCATGATTATTTCTCAATTAATAATTTTTTTTTATTTTCTTTCGCGCGTGCCATATGAAAAGCTTTTAATCGATGCCAGCTATTCAGACTTCAATCTGATACCGGCATCTGGTACCCACAGCCAAATCGTCTGCTGTAAATTGGCTTTAAAAAAAGAACCTTAATTATTCAATATTGAATAATATTTTATTTATTTACTTTAATATTCAACTACAATTTGGACATAAACAAAGACGTAAAGAGAATTAACGAGATTTTTTGCGTAATTTGAACGTGTGTCATTGGAGCAGTATTTGAAATATGACAGCTGAGTTAATCTATTTATTGAAAATGGCGGGGTTAGCCATTTATAAATAAAATATACAATAAATATTTCTTATTTAAAACACAGAATGTATCCATAGATAGATAGATAGATAGATATGAATGGAATGTGAAAAAGAGAGACAGAAACATACCAAAATAGACAGATAGATAGAGAGGATTGAATGGAATGAGAGAGGGAGATATAGATATTTTTTATAAGCATATCACCCCAAGCAAGACGATAGTTCCACTAGCACTCAAGGGGTTACAGAGAGTTTGGGTACAGAATGTAGCTCGTTAGAGCAGTTGCTATTAAAATATTTGTAGAAAAGTCAGAGAGAAGCCACAGCACGTATGTGAGAAAGCGACTGTAGCCGAGATATCAGATCTGGACCAATCACATTGCATATCTGTCTCTGCATTTTGTCAAGAACCTCGAGATGAATAGCGGGAGCACCAGACCATATATGGCAACAGTATTCCATGCAAGAACGAATGGTAGATTTGTAGATTTAAAGGATGGACACAGGCAAGAAAAGCCTTCTGGTGCGACACAGAGAACCAACTTTCCTTGCGGTAGATGAAGCTATTAATTCAATGTAGTTATTCCACCTCAGATCAGTGGACAGCGTGAGACCAAGCAAGTACAGGGAGGCGCTCTCGTGGAGTTGAGCATCAGCCATTCTTATAGGCGGCAGGGAGGGTTCTCTATGTTGGGTAAATGAGAGCAGTTTTGTTTTGGAAGAATTAAAGTTTACAAGCCATTTCCGGCCCCAGTCAACCACTGGAGGTTCTTTTCGAGACCAACGGCCAGGTTAGCTTTGTCAGCAATGCCGGATTTACCATTGAGACAGGAGTAAATAGTAGTGTCATCTGCATAGATGCCTGCTTAGGAACTGATGGCGTCAGGAAGATTGTTGAAGATCGAAAACTGTGTAGGATAGAGTCTGGGGAACACCAGTGTTAGTATGAAAGGAACTGGAGGAGAAACCGTTTAGGACGGCCTTCATTTCACGGTTTGACAGGAATGATTGTATTAAGTCAAATAATCGTCCTGTATTACCGTACCCCTGAAGCATACGAAACCCGGTCAAACGCCTCAGAGATATATAGAGCCACAGCTGGAACTTCACCGTTAAGTGCTTGGTATACAAATTCAGTTATGGCCGAGAGCATGTCAGCGGTAGATCGGACAATGCGAAAACTCTATTTATTCAGGACTACGGCTAGTATCCCGTCCCCACCACTAGCCTTATGGGAGTCGAATTTAGAAACGATTATCGATGGAGTTATGCACATCTCACTCAATAGATGCTCAGTTCTAAGGGGGAAATCAGGTGTAGGTACTGCGGATGAGTCGACCGTTGGATGAGAATTTCCGAGCAAAGCATTCAGTCTTATGAGCTGAGAAAATCAGGACTTCGAATTGATTGAATAGAGGCGGTATTGTGGAATTGCTGTCGTTCAGCACGCTCTTGCAGAACTGCCAATAATCTTTAGAATTAAACTTGCAAGATGCAATATGTTGTTTCATTCTTTCAGCAAATAGTAACTTTGCTTCATTGAGGACACACTTGCACTCATTACGGACAGAGACTTCTGTTGCAATATGTCGCTCCGGTAAGAAGTGATTCCTGTGGGCTATAGCAGCTGAGCAAGTAACTGAGAGCCAAGGAGATGAGCACGATTTAACTTTATATTTTCTCGATGCCGGATTTTACCCAGGAGGAGACCTCAGGCGCACATTTTTGACCGGAGGGATTATAAACCACATTATAGGAGCGTCACGAAGAAAGTCACGGAACGAGTCTCAGTCTGCTCGTTGATAACCGAAATATATTCTGTTAGTAAAAGGTTATTTTCTGGAGGAGGAGTAGAAGGAGATGTTAACAGACACTACAGCATGATCAGATTTGCAAGAGGGTAGAGCTGTGTGGTACGACAAGATTAGAGATGGAGATAAAACAAGATATCGAAAAGGAAGCCGTCAGGGTTACTAGGGAAACGCGTAGGAAATTCAACCATTTGTGTGAGGGACTGAGTGATTGAAAAGTTAAGGGTTTGTATGCCATCGAGGTCACTTATTTAATCCACTGATATGGTGGGCGTTAGTCACCGAACACGACTATATGTGCAAACGGATGTAGGGAGATGGCATTGTCTATATGATCGAAAATGCTATCGAGTACACCAGTCTTGAGAGAAAGGGCAACGGTAGAGAAAGAAGAGACAGCTAACAGAATTGAGGAGAGATAGACACATATATGGATGTTCGAGAGATTCAAGAGTGAGTTCCCTAGGCAGCGGGCGATGATCCCGGGCATACTCCCAGGTCGTGGATGTAGATTTTAGAGGAAGGTAACCGGGAATTAAGAAATCAATTGAGAATGACGAGTTAATGTTGACCTTGCTGATAGCTAGTTTATCAAGAGACTTTTCAAAGAGGAAAGATTCCACTCTGTTGAAGTTGGTACTATGTTGGATAAGGAATTGTTAAAGGGTTTAGGTGATTTTATTAGGGTTGATTTAGGCTTATTTTTTGATTGGTTATGTCCATGTTGAGTCCTGTTGGCAATGAAAATGTTTAAAGTAACATTAGCAGACGACCATCGTATGTGACATGGACAAAGGAGCTAGCGCACATTGTAACATCATGTGGCCTCAGGGTAGCGTGCAGAGACACACCCTTTTATGCGCGCCGTAGCACTGCAAGTACCCCGATATTATGCAACTGTTGATCAGAGCAGCCTCACAAGACGCCACGCTAGAGTTCGGGCTCTCTAACTACTAGTCGGAAACAGCAACCAGATAACTGTCAACTCGGAACACTCAGTATGAAGAGACGTTGTCACAGACCGCACACTTCACAAGAGATTCAGAAAAGTACTACTACAGCTGTCAGGGAAAGGGAAAAGATCAGAGAACCCCTTCTTAAACGGGAAACAAGGGATTAGCCACTGCTCCTGTTCAAGAGAAGATGGTGAGTATTGACCGGGCGAGGAAAGCCTATCTACTCCTATTACACATACACACACACATAAGAAAACAAATCAAAAAAAAAAAGACAAAAGAGAAGCATAAAAGAAGTCCATGAACAAAATGCATGGCACTCAGAGTTGAAACCGCAATATAAAGATTCTACTTAGTCTAAGTGCCAACATGCACTTCTTGTTGAAGACAAACACTCTTCGTCCGTGAACCAGGAAATTTTCATACCGTCCATTATTTGCTTGAGTCAGTAGAAAAAAAATTCGAAGAATTAATATTCAAATAATGATTTTAAAAAGGAGGGGAAGATTAAATTCACTTCAAGTAACAAAAAATAGAAGAAAAAAATTGATAAAGAATTGGTAGCAAAAAATATGAATGGAATGAGAGTGAGAGTGATAAGAATTGCACGAGAGAGAGAGAGAGAGAGAGAAAGAGAGAGGGGGCTAGTTGGATAATGGAAAGAGATAAATGGATACATAGATAGATAATAACTTCAGATCCCGACATTGAGTCATGAAATTGAGTCACTATGCCGTGTTGATTCCTATGTCTGCACACTTTATATACTGAGCATTCTCCTCTCAGGAATATACCCATGTAACCCATTTTAAAGCAATATAATGTAAAAAAAGGAAATTTTGGATAAACTGTACGAAGTTCATGTTTATTTTCTTGCTTTTGTTTATGTTCATTCGACCATCTCGATCATCGAATTAAGTGAATTCATTTTATAAATGAATTTTAATTCGTTTTTTCGGCAACTAAAGAAAAACGCTAAAACGATGCATTTACTATTATGAATATATATATATATTTATATATATATATATATATAATATAAAGGAAGACGCTACAAAGATGCATTTAATATTTTGAATAACATACACACTCACATACACACACACACACACACACACATCGCGTCGGAAACTCAAATAAAAAGTATTTTGGGTGTCCATCTGTGGACTATACAGAGGATTCGGAAAATAGCTGGATGAGTCTAATAGTCATTACGAAGGTAGGGCAGCTCGAAAAACTCTCTCTGATTGTTCTGATAAGAAAGGAACTCCCGAATCTGTTCGTAAGGGCCTCATGCCCAACACGGAGGCCTGTATCAAGTGACTTGAGGAGGTAGTGCTGCCCTACTTCAAGACAGTGACTAATGGAAAATCCTATGTCTGGCATCAAGACTCTGCACTATAACACACAAACACGAAAATCCACTCATGGTTGTTAGACAATTTCTACGGCCACATCCACCCTTACATCTGCTCACCTAACTCCCCAGACTGCAACCCACTTAATTATTATGTGTGGGGCACAGTTGAGCGAGAGACCAACAACATTCTTTTTGGCACCGATGATGAACTGATGGCAAGGATTATTGCAGCATTTACCAACATAATTAAGGAAACTGCCCAAAAGTATTTCAAATATCCACGATGGCTGTCACCATGGGAATTTTTGATTCCTATATAAAACACGTAAATTTCAGAAATAAGTTATTCCAAAAAAAATTTTCGCTTGAAGATGAAACAGAGCTTACTTTAACTCAATTTAATTCTAATAATTATATTGAAGTTTTCGGCTCTTGTTTTTGAAACATGAGACTTCTTATGTAGCATGTTGGAATCATATTTTTAAATATATATATATATATATATATATATTGTTTTTGTATGACACTTTCGACGATCTCAGTTACTGTACTGATTCTAACTAGTGACTGAGGAAGTATAATTTGATCACAGGTAAAGTTCACGGAGACTAACCTTCACAGAACTGCTAATCCATGCGTAAATATTATCCAGCATTTTTTACGGGTATTACGCTAGTGAATAAATAGTAACAATACCACCTTACCTAAAAATACCTCTCCATATTTCTGTTGGCCAGCCACGTTTGAACGTCTTTTTAGCATGCTTGTCTTGCAGATCAATCTGATAGTGTAATGGGTTCAGTTTTTATTCTATGTCTCAGTATTGTGTCTCGTTACTAGACTAAACAAAGCCTAGTAACTGCATATAAAAATGTCTGCTTATATTGATCAGTCTGACCTGAAAATCCGTGGATTTCTCATTTAGATATAAAAAATGTCTTTTTGCCCTCAGATGAACTACATTCGTTGCTAGACGGTATCATTTACTTATTGGAAGAAATCAATCCGAATAAAGAAGGAAACGTGCATTAAAAATAATCACCAAGGATTTAACCTAAATTGGCCCCCAATTCTTTGCTTATATCAGTGATTTGTTGGGATTTTATATATTAACTAACTCCAAATTTGATATCGAACTTTGTGATTGGCATTTCAACTAAACTGATTAATAATTATTTCATTTTAGTTTAAATAGTTTACGGCCATATCACGTTAAATCAGTGATTCTGGTTTAAAAAAAAAACAAAAAAAAAACACTAGTATCTTCGGAATAGCAGGTGCTGTAAGCATGGATGTGTGGGTGGTAAAATGGAAAACGGCTCAGAATTGAAAATCGGAGAGCCGAGTTCCTATGTCAGTCGGGTTAGTTATATTCACTTATGTGGAAATACCCTTGAGAAAAATTTCGTTCCTCTCCCCAGCTATGGGTTAAATAGTAGGGCTTGTATCAGTAAATTTTTATTATCTCTAAACATTCTTACAAATTAAATGTAATGTCTGGCTTTAAAAATATGCAAACGCTGCTAGCCAGTAAAAAAAATCTAAATAAATCTTTAATATTTTACCTATTTTTATATTTGCGTAGTCCATCTCGCCAGATATTATGATTATTTCTTTATTATTTATTATTGGCTACCAAGAAAAACAATTATGATATTAATGTCCTGATTTTAACGCAAGATATTTCTACTTCAAATTGCATATGATAGTGGTTCACGTCTCAAATGCACGTCTTTCTAGTAAATGAAAAATCGGTCGCAACTTTTTGACCATTATCAAGTCAGGTCATTTGTACGTTTTTCCTAAATTACTTTTGACGTACAAAAATTACCTCGAGACATTTACACTATTTTCTTCATTAACTTTTGACGAACTGATAAAATTTGCCTCGTCAGACAATTATCAAATTAATTACAAGCTCTGCTCACACTCACGTGAGTAACATTATTTTTAAAATCTCCTGAGTGTAGCGTGCCACAATTAAATTTCAGAGATGAATCCTTCGTCGTTAACACAAATCTACACAAAATAAAGACAGGATACATAAAATTGTCGTCTGCCTTCAATTCCGAACGGATTACTAAAATATAAAATAATTATGAGTTTTGTCGCAAAAAGGATAAAAAAATGGGGTAAAACGAGGCGCCGATATTTTATGTTTCTGTCAAATAAACAAATTTTTTCTTTCATATTATATTTCTCATTTTTCTTCTTTTTTTTTTTTTTGCTTAGTATTGTGTTTCTTCTTAATTTTTGCTTGAATTTGGGAATTCGAATTCTATTCGTACACATAATTCTGAATAAAAGGCTGTAAAACCGTTTTTCAGATAAAAAAAAAATGATCAAAATATTAATTACAGTTTGACACCGAAAACAAACGAAATGGAGATAACTTCGTATTTGTAAACATTTTTTTTTTCTGGGAATATTCTTTTTATTTTTACTTATTTCGATTTATTTTCCTTCAATGTTTAATTGTTGATGCCAGAAAAATTAAATCCTCTGCGATAATTTTTCGAAGTTTCTTTTTACCTTTTCAGCTTACACGTCAACATGTAATTTTCTCGCAGGAAAACACGTTTTCCAATGAGAAATGGATGAACAAACCACAACACACGTACGTACGCACATTAATTCATTCACACCCTTTGAACCAAAAAGGTTTTCACATTCTTTTGTTACGAAAATCATTGAATTTGTCACTTATATAACTTTCTTGTTAATGCATTATCATTTGTTTGTCCATATATTAGTTCTTTTTCTTTCATTTATTCACGTGAACTCACATACCGTGCCCGCCATTTTTGTGGCGGGTATTTCAGGAAATACGTGTTATTTCTCATCTGAAACACCGACGTTACTAACGCCCGCAACAATATATATCAAGAACATATGCTTTTTTTAGTGTTTGGTATTTTTCCATGTCGACAGTAAGGGATAAGGATTAAAGGAAAATAAAAGACACTTAAAAATTAGGTAAATAAAGTAAAGAATTAAAAAGAAAACTTATGGAAACCACAATAACATTAGGAAGAATAATTTATTTACTTTTGTGTTTCTTGATACAAATACAAATGCACACATTGTAAAATTGTTAATATGCATGTGAATATTAGGAATGTATTAAATTTACTTAAGTAAATAAAAAATTGTTATTCAGCAATGCTTGTTTGCTATAAAATTTATAAGCTTTCCTTTCTTAGTAGTATACTTCATTGCAGCCTTTATAAACCAATTTATTTTCCGATAAACCAATTTATTTTCCTTTTCAAATGTTCAACTCAAAAAATTCTTCGAAGTTTATCTTTGAAGATTTTTTATTTCCTTCGCATTTTTCATTTTTAATATGTTTATATCTTAAATTTACTATTCTCGTTTTTCAATATATTTTTTATTTTTAAAATAGGCATTTAATTTAATTTTTTGTTGATTTTTTTTTTTTAATTATTTATAATTAATTTTTCATATTTTCTTGAGTTATTATTTTATTGAATTATGATTTTTTTTAACTTCTCTTTTTTATGGGAATTGGGTCAACCGTCTCCTCTTTCATTTCAGCCAAATTTTTCGGACACTGTCGGAACTTCAAAATTTAACATAAACATCGACCTCTGTATGTATGACAAAAACATACCGTGATATCTTCCACGACAGCGCACCAACGGAACCTTCGTTATGCGCCGTGTCCTCTCGGTTCGTAGACGGTCATGGGTCTCTACAATTTCCTGTCATTCTTAGCTCTTAATAAATTTTGTTTTTTCTCCTAAAATTGTGCTGTTATCCATTTACTCAAGCTCACGAATTATGTAATGCGTTGATTCTATACCCCCCTCTTGACTTCAAACAATTCTGTGAGTATCTTTTCTTATTATGTGTCCTAGAAATTTCAACAGTATCTACCTGAGGTTAAGTAAGTGTCCCTTTTGTTTCTATTTTCTCTAAAACTCCGTCGTTGCTCACATATTTCGTCTATGGTATCCTCAGCATCCTTCTGTAGAACTACATTTCTGCTGCTTCACGTCTAAAATACCCGCGTCATAAAAGCAGTTTTCACAACAGCCGTTTCTGAGCCACTGGCGGACTATAAAGCCAACGCCGTTTCCAACCAACGAGTTGAAATTAGTAACGGAGGACGCCCACGACAGGCAAGCTTAACCAGGCCATCACCAACGAGATACGAAGACGCTATCGAGCGACGAAACCAACAGGTGCAGCAGTTTAAATCTCGACTACTACAATTAGAAAATGACCCTTGATTCGCATCACGTGTCTATCCCGGCTATTATTTTGTGTTATGCCCCGAACGAACTCTCAGTCTCTGAAAAATTATATACAATACCCCGGAATGGGCAAACGCTCGAACCTTGTAAATCGCGAGAAATAATTAAAAAAAAAAAAACATTCACTCTTATCTCAGCCACGTCTTATCTTCGTTAGTTTGTTTGGCCACTTACAATTTTTCTTGTTAACACGTTGGCCGTCGTTACAATAAGATATACTTATCTTTACGAAATGTTGTTTTTTTTTTTAATATTACATTATGTTTCTTTGAATTACTAACGTGTAAAGCTGGCATGACGTACATATATTCATATATGTCTGTGTGTGTGTTTAATAGCACAACCCTTGCAAAGTATACCTGACAACTACCAAACACAAGGAAACCAAACAAAAATAACATGTCAAATAAAAAAAATACCAAGATCTAACAACTGGAAACATGTAACATTTGCCTAAAAGAAAAAAAATAAAGATAATTTTACCGAGAAACATAAATTATTAAACCAAATATCAAAGTTCATTTACAAAATGAAAACATGAGAAAAATCCCAACTACACTAGCTAAAACATCATAAAAGAGTGTGTAACTCTAATGCAAAACTTGTGTGTGTTTGTGTGTATGTGTATGTTTGTGTGTATGTGATTGGGCGTATATATATATATATATATATATATATATATGAAGAAATATAGTCTTAAAACCTGACGATTGCATCTAGCATGAAACAGCATGTTCTATGTTAAATATTTATATTCAAATTTAAGTGGGGATTAGGGAAAGAAAGGATATGTATTCAGAAAGGAAGAAGGTAAAGAAGGGAACTGAAGATTTATTTAACACTATTTACGTTATTCGGACTATTGTCCTCATCTTTATCGCCATATTTATTACAATGTTTCGGCCATTGCACGCTCCGGGCTTCTTCAGGTGGAAGTACCGTCTTGTACATCATTACTATGAAATTTCTTAAGAATTCTGTTGTTGTGGAACTGGTGATTTTCTCAACATTATCAACACAAGAATAACTGATCTTTAATGTTTTTCTATTTTTTTCAATGGATTACTTTTATCAAAATGTTTATCTGGGGCTTGATTGTAGATAAATTTATTATCATTTAAAAGTTGGTTGCTAGAAGATAACCTCTTAGTCTTAATGTTGACAGTGCTGGGAATTCAGTCTATTGTAGATTTCGGGTGGTTGGAGACGACGTTGATACAGAGAGGATTCTGATTTTCTGTTTGGAAAGGTTTAAATGTTTCATTCGAAGGATTGAAGGCAATATCTAGAAAGTTAAGTATTTTGGGTTAGAGGATATATCTATTTTGAATCCCAGAAACTTGAAAGTTGTAATAATCTTTTTATGCAATTTAGACGTTAGAGAACCACTACTATTAGGAACAATGATGAGACCATCATCCCTTTAAAAGCCTACTTGGTTGGGGTTAATAATTCTACTAAAAAATAAATCTAAAATCTAAAATATATTTACACACTAGGTTAGCTATATGGCTAGAGTCGAATACCCCCATGTGGTCATCGAAGCTTTCATTGTTTCCTTTAACCCAAGGGAAGTCATCGATCTTCTGGATGCTACAATAATATTCCGTTCATCGTCCATAACATTAGTATAATTCTTAGCAAAATTTAGGTTATTTAGTAATACGTCTTTGGAAATGAAAGGGCAGAAATCAATGATATTGAATTGAATGAATGAAGCCTTCTTTTTTTATTGGTGATATTCCGGAACAATTTAGTAGTGTCAGAAGATGAATAGAATAATTGTCTTATACATATAGTATTGTTTTTTAAAGAATATTTTACGAAATTAATCCTAATTCAGATTTGGAAGGATTTATTAAGTGGTATTGTATATTATTATATATATATATATATATATATATATATATATATATATATATATATATATATATATATATCATTTCACCCCATAGAAGGCAATAAAGTCACTAGAACGGAAGGGGTGACTGAGTGTTAGAGAATGTGAGAAAAACTACTATTAAAGCGCATCATTGATGCATGTTTCATTAAATAATATAGATAAGTTTTGTCTATATATTTTAAGTAAGTTCCGCTTGAAGTACCCTCCATGAGGTATTATGAGATGTACTGCATGCTAGGGACACATGACGTGTGCTGATATCTGGATTGTCTCCGACAGCCTGTAGAATGTTCTTTGTGGTCAGGCCTACGAGCGGATCTCGGTCTTTCCTCGATCCATAGTTTGTGGTGCCACGGATCCTATCACAGCAACACGACGATAAACAGAGGCAAAGGTTGATGGACTTCGGTCTTGAAATGTAATCTGATACAGCGATGCAGCCTCGTTTCCGTTACCATTCGCGCGGCCATATATGAAAATCATATCTGCCTGTTCACGATATGAATATCCTGCGATTGTTAAACGGAATACATCTCAGTTGACTCACTACTACACACATTAAACGTTGAAGATAAATTAGGCATAAATGTACACGAATGACAAATGTAAACTAGTCTACATGGAAACACAGCTCCATCTAGTGTAAAATTTCATTAAACTTAATGACTCAAAAAGGAAGGATTTGCAGGGATATGGTTATATGGACTTTTGTCATTGTTTTGTTGTGAGAAACTCGCCCTCAAAGTTTGTAAAAGTATTTTTGATATACTCTATATATATATATATATATATATATATGCTGTATCTTTAAAGAAGGTCACAAACAGACAAAGCTTGTGCTCGAGTGAAAGGAACAGCAACACGGGCATAGATGAAAGATAGAGAGGTTTATTGTAAAAGAGAATACACTACTGAAAGACAGGGAATTGGTTATCAGGCTAGTAATTCCCGAAGCAAGGATACATACCGACCAACCCACGCAGTCAGATGTGGCCCAAGGCCAAATTTAACATCGAGTATCCGACCCAGTTGATTCAGCCATAAATTTCCCGTATAAAACAGGTTCGGGTAGCTGTTTTCCGAGTAGAGACTCTGCCCTTCGACATAGCATCGTCTGGGGATCCTCTCTGCCCAGAGGCAGAGAGTATGGCCAGCAAAGCTGGAGACGAATCTGCAAATAATTTCCCGAAGCAAGCCCACCAGCTATACTCTGTTCTTACTATATATATCTACTGATATAGTCAGTCCAAATGCGATATGGAGTGTGGGATATTCCATTACAGCATATATATATATATATATACACACGCCAGAGTAAACCTTGCTAAACAATGAATAAACGGAAATGTAAGATTAATGCAATATGATCAAGATTTAAACATACAAACCTTTTTGCAATCATCAATGCATCTAATAATATTTCGATGATAGACGGATAGAAATCCTTCATATCAAATTTATGATCATTTCGCTATTTTTGTTAGAGATGTTCCTGAACCACGAATGTATAGGTAACGTTATAAAAAAAAAATGAAGAGCAAAAATTTAAAGCTCAAAAATTACGTGAAAGGTGAAAATATGGTCTGATGTAATTGCAAGACAAAAGATAACTGTCCTTTAAATAGATTATGCCGTACAAAATGGATTGTATAATGTGTCGAAGTGGGAGGTGAAAATAGTAGCACAAAAAGATACATTAGTTTGTGCTGAGGTCCATTTCAAGAAGAGATGGTATAATCATACCTAATCTTTTAGAATCCCGGAACGTAAGTACAATACGAAGCTAGCAAAGCTATTACTAGAAGTTTAGGGAGAGGGAAAATAAAAGCCCAAACATTAAATGAAGTATATTACGGAATCTAAAGACTAACACAACATCCCTCCGACTAAGCCCGGTTTCGAACGAAAGTACTTAAGTTGTTGAGCTTCATTTGGTTGATTTGCTGAACAAACAGCCTGAAGAGACCGTAGCGGTAGTGTTCTGGTCAGCATTCATATTTTAAACTATTATATATATATATATATATATGTGTGTGTGTGTGTGTGTGTGTGTGTGTGTGCGCGCACACATATGTGCATATGATTTGCCTATTTAAGCGTTAATTTAAGAGAATAATTATTTAAACAAAAAAAAAATGAAAAACATTAAACAAGATATAAGTAAAAAAAAATTTGAATGCAGAGATATTTGCAAAAACTTTAGAAAACCCCAGTATATTCCGGAAATTTAACCTAAATAGGAGACGTCTCTGACACCGGATCTAAAATTGTTACATTATCATTTGATAATCAGAGCTGCAAGATAAAAAGAAAGAAAAAGAAAAGTAAATAGTGAGAGCGTCTCAGGAGACAAGAAAGTTATGAAAAGAAATAACCACGACATCCTACACTTGTACATATACACACACACGTACAGACGTACACACACACGTACAGACGTACACACACATGTATAAACGCGCAAAATACACAGACACGCAAACAAGGAAAAAAATTAAATTACCACCAATTTTTAAAAAGCGTATAGATTTTTTTTAAAATTTAATATAAAAATAACAAGAAACGAGAAAATTAACAAACATTTTCGGATTCCTTCTGACGAGTGGATCGAACAATTACACAAAGGTTAGTCGACGAAACTCGAAAATAGAAGTGCTGACAATAACATCATCAATCAGATAAGTGACCAATTTTATATTTGTATTCATGATATATAACAATTTACTACTCAACAATATACTAAACAACATTTACTACTCAACATAATACACAGCAACAAATAATTAAGTAACTGTTACGGGAAACCCGAAAGAGGCTACGCTGAAGGGCGGAGTCTCTTTCGGGGAGGTGAACCGACCCTGAACCCGTTTATACGGGTTCAAAGGGCATATTTTTGCCACGAGCTCGGATTCCCACGTTAAACCGGCCTTGTGCCACATGATGCCCTCGTGGAGGGGGCTGACTAAATACCGTTCAGTCCGAAGTCGGGCGACCGGCTGATCGGCTGATCGGTTGAACTCTCTGCCTACGGGCGGGGAGGAACCCGAAGGAGGATACCCCGAAGGAGGCTCCGCCGAAGGGCGGAGTCTCTTTCGGGGTGGTAGACCGACCCTGAACGCGTTTATAAGGGTTCAAAGGGCATATTTTTGGCCGAGCCCACGGGCTCGGAGATTACATGTTAAATCGGCCTTGTGCCACATGATGCCCTCGTGGGGCGGGTGGGGTGACTAAATACTGTTCAGTCTGAAGTCTGGAGTGAGGTCCGTCAGAAGTCTGTCAGTCAGTCAGAGCGAGCGAGTCAGTCAGTCGAGTCAGAGGCAGTCCGAAACAGAGTCGCGTTCAGACAATTACTACTAAACCTGATTGTTCGTACTACACTTTCTACTTCTCTGTATATATTCCTGCTTGTAATATATCTGTGTTATTCCATATCCGTGTTCGAGTTCTTCTTTATTGGTTCTACCTTGGACTATCACCGTCGTACAAGGACCTTTGGACCATAACAGTAACCAATAATAAATAATGAGTAAAAAGTTACCAGACAACATTATAAAAAAGCTACAAATAACCGCTTTTATATCGACAATTACTTCTACCTCACAGCTTCCAGAGAAAATTGACACATAACCGTAAGCGTCTACTGAATAACCGTTAAGATAATACTATAGACATTACTACCCATAATATACCATTGACCAGCAGGAGTCAAGAGATGTGGTATGCTGTCGCAACATATCCTAGCAAGGATGTGTTGCTTAATGAAAGATGAGATTTCATTTAAATGCGGGTATTTGAACAAGTATCCTTTGGGTATGTATGAACTTGGATTGATAATTTTCTTCTTTTTTCCCTCACACTTCTCCTCTTTACTTCCCACCTCTTTTTTCCCACCCCCCTTTCACCATTCTTTTTTACCTTCCGGTGTTCATATATGTTGGTGAAATTCACTGAATTATTCATTCTATACTTGCTTGAGGAGACCTTGCGGTTGAAACCCGGAGAGTAAGGTTGCATTTTAGTGTTTTTGAAAATACATATATATATATATGTGTGTGTGTGTGTGTGTGTGTGAAATAACGATATATATATTTTTATATATCATGAACAATATTGGGAAAACATTTATAACAAAGTGCAAAAAGTTTTCTTGTTACTCGTCTCATCCAATGAAGTTCTAAAGGACGAAATGCATCATCATCCGCTTGTATTTTATAATCGTAGGGCGGATCTGAATGCAGAATCCACACTAATTCTTTTCCACGACGGTTTATCAACGGCAGCTACCAGCAATTTTAAGTGTCACACCAGTTCATTTTTTGACATTGTCCAAGTAATTTTAGCGTTGGCGTCCTCTCCTACGTGCAAATTCAACGTTGTCTTGCATGATGGTGTTGAACAGGCTGTCGTGTCTTGTAATGATAGATAGATAGATAGATAGATAGATAGATAGATAGATCATCATCCCCCCCTGACTTTTATAATCGTAGGGCGGATCCGAATACAGAAGCCACACTAATTCTTTTCCACAACGGTCTATCAGCTGTAGCCATCAGCAATTCTGGTACAGTAACAGCTGCACATATTTGATATTACCCAACCAGTCTTTGCGATGGCGTCCTCTAATACGACCACCTTCAACAGCGGCTTGCATGATGGTCTTGCACAGGCTGTCGTGCAATGCAGTGTGACCAAACCACGCATTTTTCTCCGTTTGACAGTGGCGAGAAGAGATTCCATATATATATATATATATATATATATATATATATATATATATTCCGACCTCGTAGATTAGAATATTTAATTTAATCTTCGTGATGCCTTCTTTTATCTTTGTGCCAAACTATGCTAAAATTCATGACATACATTTATATCGGTTGTGTATTTTAGAAACATAATTTTAGTCATCATGCATAGTTGATTTCTGTCCATACTTCATATATCGACAAACTCTTCGATATTCAACGCTTTTCTGTATAAATATTGCAATTTTAAAACAGCAGGAATATAATTTACGCACACGCACACACACACACATATACATATATATATATATATATATATATATATATATATGTATATTTATGTATGTATGTATATATATATGTTTTTTCACGAATATACACAGACATGCGCCCACGTGCAAATACACACGCTCACGCGTGCACACATATATATATATGCCTGTATATATATATATATATATATATATATATATATATATATACACTCTCTCTCACTCTGACACACACACACACACATATATATATATATATATATATATATATATATATATATATATATTCTGTTCAGAAACACATGCATGTATATTAATCTTCTTTCTCTATTTTCCCTTCCTTTGCAATTAATACTCTTAGCCTTGTTACTATTCCGTTTATAAGAATTCATTTTCCTCTTCTCTGCCAACTTCTTCCTGTTTTTGTCTTTTTATTTATTTATTTATCATTTCTTCAATGTGTATCTCCTTTGTTGAAGGTGTGTCTCTCTTTAGTGTTTCTTCTAATATTTTTTTACATTTTTAATTTCCTATTACGGGATATGTTAATATTTTGTTTCCGCTTTTCCATACCTATCCGCTGCTTTTACAAAATGTTCATCAGTTTATACATTTTTCAGAATCTTTTCATTTTTATTCGTTTTATAAACTTTCAATATATTTTAACATACCTTATTTCTGATTTTTATCGATGAATGTTTCTATTAGTTAATATTCGTTTCAATATTTTCTTTTTAGTTTTCTGATATTTTGTTCGTGTAATTTTCTCGGCTTTTGTATTTTTACTTCTTCGGTTGATATATTGTGAAAAATAAAATATCTTTTACTTTTTCCATTGAAATTGCTGCATATAGACATTTGGCATCTTTTTCTTTTATTATTTTTGTTTGAAATCTTCACATTTGAATGTTCTTTACTAATGTTGTAAAAGTACAACTAAAAGAAAACCTAAAAGAAATAACAGTTTTTTACTGCAGGCATGTTTCAACGATTTTATTTCATTAAAAGAATGCTTTTTTTTTTAAATTTGTGTGTTTATTTTATATTTGTTGCAATTGTTATGGAAAACTTTCTTTTTTTTCTTTTGTGAGATGTTCCCTTATAATTTATATATAAAAGAATGTAGTCGTTTTTCATACCTTTTAGTATTTTGTTTATTAAATTTCATCTTTTTATTTCTTTGTCTTTTTATTTCTTTGTCTTTTTATTATTATTATTCAAACACAATAAAGAATTTTTCACGATCCGAGTTAAATTATCTAATCGATAAAAAAATGTTTTTTTTCTTTTTTTCGAAATGTTTTTCTTTCATTTTTGTCACATAAAACAGCCGCTGTGAAATAGTCTCTTCCATTGGTAGAGGAACGCTATCGGAAGATGTTTTGAGGGGAGTAGGGACAAACAAAAAAAAACTAGACGTTGTAAACTAATATAATGTTACTCGTTATTAACATTTATTCTTTCCTCTTTCTCTGCCACGCCTGCCAACTCATATACAGTAGAAGAATAACATATATTTCTAAGTTTACAAGTTCAGTTAATAAAGTATTAATATTTTCAATCTCTCTGGAAAAGGATTGCATTGGCCTAATGAAAGTTGGCAACTAATCATAGATGACTTTACTGCGCATGCCTGAAGAGATTACCTTGTATGTGGTAAGGCGCCATTAAACAAACCTGTTTATTGTGTGACAATTACATTTATAATGACGGGACTTCCGGTCATATAGCGTTGAAACACCAGTTCCCGTACGATCACCGAAGTTAAGCAACGTCGAGAATATTCAGTACTTAGATGGGTAACCGATTGGGAATACCAGATGCTGTAAATTTGGATGTGAAGGTGATGGCATCGATAATGACTCGGAATTTCAAATTGTAAAGCCGAAATCCAATTTCAGTATGGAAAGGTATCAATTCATCAACCCGTACGCTATAGACTTATTAGTAAGATTTGTATCACTAAATACTTATTATCACCCCCACCATTCTTACAATTTAAAAATATCTTCTGGCTTATAAAAAGATGCAATGTGTTAATAAGCCGTAGAAAAAAGGAATGAATCAATCAATCAATTGTAATAACCAAGTGTCTGCACATCCACATATGTAGGTTTCCATTACGCGAAACATTTCATCATGCAGGTCTGTGAGCCTTCGTATAGTCCAGATTTGTAGCCTATGACTTTTCCCGTTGAAAGGGGAATAATTCACAGTATGTGCATGAGATTACGCAAAAACAAACGAAAAAGGACAGGGAAGATTTCTTTAAAAAGTGAAAGGAAGGCTGAATGTGTAAAGTTCCAAACGGACTAACGCAATAATTCCGTGGTTCAGCTACTTTTTAATATTAACTGACGCGATCATTTGCGCAAACATATCATATCATATCATCACATCTCTCCCTCTCTCTTTCTCTCTCTCTCTCTCACACACACACACACACACACACACACATATATATATATATATATATATATATATATATATATATATATATATATATATCGAGAGAGAGAGAGGCACGGTGGAGTAATGGATACCTTCCGGCAACTCCTTCAGCCGCGTTGGTACCAAACAGTATTGGTTTATCTTCTCCTTTGAACTCTACTAGCAAGGCCGAGAGGGGGAACTAGACGTCCGGGCAGACCTAGTTCTCCATATATCCCGCCCAGGCTCGTAGAGCACCGCGCTACTACATCGTCTCTCGAGACGGACGGATGCCGCCGACGACGACGGATTATTTTGTATGTGCAGTATTTAGTGGCAAGCTCTCAATATCAGTGGTAGAGTTAACATATTCAGTTGTATGGATATGATTTTGTGACCCTGGGTTACACGCTTTTGCCAACTGAATACACACACACACACAAATATATATATATATATATGTATAATATAAAAGTGGACACTGAAGTCAAAATCGAACAGTGACAGTTTCTTTCAGGCTTGAACCCAATCTTAAGGTCATGCGTGTAGTGTGTTGATTCGACTATTTATGTTAGCTGACACGGAATCAAATTTTACTACACTTTTCAACTTGTAAAATATTATCAGGGTAAATTCAAATATGCGCATTTTATACAATGTAGATAATGTAACACATACTTTTAGACAAAGCCAATATTTCAAACTAAACAAACAAGATAACCAACCCTGAAAAAATAATAATATTAAAATAAAAATAATTACAGAAAAAATTAACAAACACACGCAGTCATATGCACAAGTAAATGTAATTATATTGAAAAATAAGAATAAGTAAGTAAACAATAATAAATAATGAGTAAAAAGATAACAAAAAACCCTATACGGTAGCTAAAAGTAACCAAATTTTGATCAACAGTTATTTCCATTAAAAAGCCTCTTGAATAATTTGAAATATGACCGTTACCACCCACCTCAAAACCGTTAGGATAATACAACAGACCTTACTAACATTTATAAATAACTGAATCAACAGACAGCACACATGGCCTGAAGACAGCTTTCAAGCATGAGAAAAACTGTAGGTGCTCGGTGTTAATATCAACGTGTCCAATTTCATATTTACACACAGAACGTATGTAAATATGAAATTGGACACTCTGATATTGAGCACTTTTACCTATAAATATAGCATAACTTAAAACTATATTTTAATCACATATATATGTACATATGTATATGTATTTTTTCTTAGGTAGTAGATTCTATTTATATATCCGACAGATTTTTGTAACTTTAAAAATATTCGATTAATATTCAATCAGACTGGTAGACGAAAATAAATAAATATATTGTCTGTTTAACAAATAAATGGAGCGCTGACTTAAATATGAGTATCCACTAAAAATCGTTTAAAGTGATAAATAAATATATATATAGAGAGAGAGAGACAGAGAGAGTTTGAAGGATGATGCACAATATCTGATCATATATGATATATCAGACTAATTCATCTAGATGTATCACATGACAAAAATTTAATGTACGCTGCCATCTTCAGTATTTCTCGATGTAGAAATTCCCTTCTCCACACTACATATATAAGTTTTCATCGACAAAATCATTATTAGTTTGAAAAATTTATTTTCGAAGGA
>OZ010573.1:145819554-145919554 GCA_963932145.1 Acanthosepion lycidas
GAGTTATTATTTTATTTTCTTTTATATATACTTGTGCGGTATCACCCTTATTCGAACTCGTCCTGCATTACGGCCCGGCGACTGATTGATTTCGTCTGCCTATGATCAATTCACAACGTGGGTAGGTTAGACTGGAAATCAAAGCAGTTACTTCGGTAACCAGACGTTGGAAGAGAGCTGGGAACAACAAGGCTGATACCGAATCTAACCAGATTCCCATCCGAATCACCAAAAGGTTAGAACGTCACATTTGGTGCCGCGACAAATACCAAGCCAGTTGGTCGTCACAGGACAGGATAGCACGACGGACGCGGCTAGGCAGACGTCACATTTGGCGCAGCGACACCGGGGGGACGTCAAAGTATTTTGACCCATTCTTCTTCACAAATTTTCTTCAATTTGTTTAAATTCGATGGATTTCTTTTATGAACTCGTAACTTCAATAGTTTCCACAAATTTTCGATTGGATTTAAATCCGGTGACTGATTGGCCATTCCAGGACTTTAATGTCATTATTATTAAACCAATTCTTACTTGTTTTAGAAGTATGCTTCGGGTCATTGTCTTGCTGAACTACAAAATCACGACCATGTCTCAAAGATGTGGCACTGTTCAAGAGCTGAGTTGACAAAATTTAAGTGTATTTTGCAGCATTCATTGTTCCTTCGATGATTTTCATTTTTCCTACTCCATTTGAGGAAAAACAACCCCACATCATAATATTTCCATCGCCCTATGTTTGACTGTAAGGATGGTATTTGCTGACTCGTATTCCGCTCCTTTTTTTCCTCCATACATGAGTGCGCATGTTTCATCCGTAAAGCTCAATTTTCCTTTCGTCTGACCAAATTACTTTCTCCCAGAAATCATTAGATTCAATTTCATATTTTTTTACAAAATTCAAACGGGCTTGTACATGTCGGCGTTACAGTAATGGAGTCTTTCTCGGTGATCTTGAAATGAGATCTGCACGATTCAGTGATTTTTTAATTGTATCTTTACTAACTTCAATTCCGGAATTTTTAAAATCATTCTGAATTTCTCGACGAGTTGAAAATGGATTTTTCTTCACAGTACGGGAAATGTATCGCTCATTAGCCTCATTTAAGATACGGGGACGACCACTCCTTTGAATGTTTTCAATAGTATCGAATTTTTTCCATTTTCGAACAACAGCACCAACTGTACTCACAAGCAAATTCAAATCTTGAGCGATTTTTCTATATCCATCATCTTTGTGATTCTTTATGATCTTCTTGTGCATGTCGTTCGACAATTCTTTTGTTTTCACCATTTTCTTGCAGTAGTGGCAACAGAATAGCCGCAGTTTCTAAGAGCTGTTATCTAATAGCCAGTCGAGTGTCGTGCAGTGCCGTCATTTTAATTCCTCAAAGACACATGGTACATTGGATAAAGGCGTTTGTTAGATCCAGTAACAGGACCCAAACAGTGTGAGTTCAATACCCGGTTAAGGCAGTGGAGAACTTTCAGAGGGAAATTAACAGGAGATAACTGATAACTGACATCCATCAAACATGGCACATGGAACTAGAACAGTCTAGCCCAGTGATCGAAATAAAGGGTTCAGTTCGACATTCCAACCACCTGAAGAAGGCCGGAGCGTACAACAGCCGAAACGTTGTGATAAATATGGCGACAAAGATGAGGACAATAGTCCGAATAATGTAAATAGTGTACATAATACCTCATCTCAGAAATATAGACAGACAACGAAATATTTTACTTTATATTCCAATTTTAAGTTTTCCTATTAAGGCTATAATTTCAACCTCATCAGGTATTATTTTTACACAAAAATAAATAAATAAAATTATATGACTTATTGTCGACCAAGCGACATTTTATTGAAATTTCATAAAGCACTTATTTACATTCAAGAAAAGGGTATGTTTTAGAGAATAACCTTTAAATAAATGAATTCAATCATCGATGCAATAAGTGCAGAAAATTTTATTAAATTTCAATAATTAGTTCAATTCCCGTAAGCTTTTCAAATTTAGCTGAAACAGAAGTTCGAAATGTAGTTCTATTAATTTTTCAGAGTAAAATTTTTCCCTAACTGAAAACGAAAATCGCACAAATATTTCATTTTCTTTCCACTAATTTTCATATCTAAATATTTTTCCTCTTTCAAATGCCAACAAATTTATAAAACATGTATTGATTTTTATATAAAAATACAAAGCAAATCTTATCTTTGGTGATACTCGTTGAAAGCCGACAGAATAGTATGCGTTTCTCATGCATATATATATATATATATATATATATATATATATATATATATATATATATATATATATAAGAATGATTATGAAATGTTTTTTCACTTAACTCACGTTTACTTCGAAGTTTCGTGCTTAGGCGTAAACACTCGTCAGAACAGTGTTAGACCAGCAAACTATTCATGAGCTAAAGAATTTTGGCTTCAAAAACAGTCTTTAAATGAATACTATACACACACACAATCACACGCATATATATATATATATATATATATATATATATATATATATATATATATATATAAAACCGCCCTATTGGGTTGTATTTATACTAGCCCCTGCTGATTGGTCGCGATTTGGTCTTCATCAGAATAAGTAGGGCGAAGTAAATGCGACAGGCAACAATAAACGACAAAAGAACTCAAAATCGATTCCTGCATTATTAAATATTGAATTAATATTTAAGGTTATCTTTTAAAAGTTCATCGATAATTCTTCAGCCGCCACTAAATTTAAAGACAGTTTGATGTACGTAGGTTTCTACTTTCCGTACAAACAATTATTTTGTATTTCATGTGTGACTTTCGCTGGATTTCGCAATTAATTTCAATTATACCCAAATTTTTTTCAGAGTTATCGTACAGAAAGATTTGTCGCAAAAATGTATGTGTGTGCGCGCGCGTAATAAAAGCGTTTTAATTTTCATTGTCACATAGAAAAATGCTTATCAATTCATTAGAAAACCAAAGAAATTAAATCGGTTTTAGGAATTAAAAGTGCATCGAAACAAAATCTATTTTAGATTTGAAAACTTAGTCTTTAAGCAGGCGGGTTAAGATTAAATTCAAAATTTAAATTATATCACAGTTTCTCTCTTTATCTTACTCTTTATTTTTTCCACTACAGAAATTAATCGAAGAAAACATTTTTTAATTTCTTTTATCTGTTATCTGAAAGAAGCTTTTCTTTTTCCTTCCATCAGTATGGTTGATGCTAGTTTGCAGACGAGTGACTCATTGTCCCTTCTTGAGCTAATGTTTTCTACTGACATCAAGTGGAAAGATTCTACTAAACACAGTTACGCTCGGTCTGCTGCAAATAAAGTTGCTTCACTGTCGTACTCGAAAATTATTTTTCTCCAAAATCTATCTTGCGCATTTATAAGTGCCCCATTCATGTATGCATTGAATATTACTGCTGCATCTAGCCTTGAGATTCTGCTATGTATTTAAAGAATAATCTGCAATGTTATCGGTCCTGCCCTGGCATCTCGCCTTCAATGAACCTTTTTTTTCTGTGAAATCAATTCTGTTTCGTATACAACTGATTACGAGCCACTCGTCAAGACAAGTTTGTTTTTTTTTGTTTTTTTATCGTCTCTTGTACCTGGATTATAACGAAGTGAAGAGGGTAGTAATTCATTGATGGTGGTAGCGATAAAAATAAGAAATAAATCCCTTATAAATAATTATCAAATGATTATATTTTCCTCAACTGCAACGTAGTTTCTCTGTACCTTTTCTATTAATATTTTAATGGCAATTGCTCTTTCCTCTTTTATACCTAGATTTTATTTTTACGACATCAGTAAAAGGAACTAGTTAAACTGGCTGGCCCGTTTATAAACAGTAGGAAAACATTTTTCGGTGAATAGTTTTTGTAGGTTAACCTTCGTTAGACATTTTCGAGCCGTGACATTTGCCAGAAGAGAATATAATAAATATAAAAAATATTGACCTTTTTTATGATTTTCGAAGTGGAGACCTGCTTGGGTTTATCAGACGTTTTTAAACAATATTTATTATGAAAAAAGAAACATAAAAATTGATAAATAACATTTTTAAATGAGTACTATTATCGGCACGCATTTTTTATAACCTAAAAATAAGATATTTTTATTAAAAAAGAGTAAACAAAACAGCAATTTCTATTAACAAATAACTCGCCAATATATAAAATGTCGAGTCAGTTCCGGAATTACTTGCCAAATTTGAAACTGTGCTTACGTCATTGATAGTTGAGTACTATTACGACATGAGAAAAAGAAAATCGCTTATCATTGACGTAAGCAAAGTTTAAGATTTGACAATTTACACATGCCAAATTCTTACTCAAATATTGACTTTAATATATATACAGGGTGTCACAGATATACTGTCATCTAAATAACGCAAAAATAAAAATGGCCTCTCATTTTAACAGATATATTTAACAAAATTACACAAAAATATCTTGAAATACTAAAGAGTACATTTGTTCAATAAAATCCACAATCACGGTTACCATAGAACTTTGGAAGCTACTGCAAGTCTTCTGGACAGTTTCCTTGTTTAAGTTGGTGAATTCTGCTTTATTCCTTGCCTTCAGTTCATCTTTGGTGTTACAAGAAGATTTGTTGGTCTCTAGCTCAACTGCGCCACACACATAATGATCAAGGATGTTGTAGCCTGGGGAGTTAGATGAGTAGATGTAAGTGGTGACGTGGTGGCAGAAATTGTCTGACAGACATGACTGAGTTCTGCTTGTGTGGCATATTGAAGAGTCCTGTTGCTAGACATAGGATCTTCCAGCAGCCACCCTCGAGCCAGATCAGCACGGTGCTGAACCTGAAGCCCTCACCAAAAAATTCGGGAAGCATCAGAATAAGTTTTCCGTACCTCCGTAATCAGTATTAGTTACATGCAATTCTTACCGAATCTTCTGTATTGTCCTCAGATTGACACCCAAACACTCTGAAATAATCGTATTGGAGCTTACGGTGCGAATGCCAAGCAGTATAGCATGCCGTTTCCAAATTTATGGGGGAGTGAATTGTGACATAGTGCTCTTTTTCTCACAAACTGTGCCCAACAAACCATAGTATACTGTGCAATCAACAAAATACAAAACAAAGAAATGCGCGAAATTAAAAATATAATATGGCGATAATTTGCCATGCTTTCCCATATATATATATATATATATATATATATATATATATATATATGTATATATGTATATATATATGTATATATGTATATATATATATATATATATATATATATATATATATATATATATATATATATGAAGTGTGGTATATTTATGGGATAAAGTGCTCAGTATCAGAGATAGAGCATATGTAAATATAAAAGTGATCAATGAAGTCAACATTTAGAGGCAACAGACTGTTTCATGCTGGACGTCTAGAATGAAACAGACTGTCGCCTCTAAGTGTTAAATTCAATGTTGACATTTACATTTTTATATATATATATATATATATATATATATATATATATATATATACACACACACTAATGTTAACATCAAGTAGCGACAGTGTTTCATACTTCAACGCAATCTTGAAGCCTTGAAGAATGTCTTTAAGCGTGAAACCGACTGTCGCCGTTTGGCGTTGAACATAGTGTCCACTTTTATATTTACATATGAACTAACGCTTATATTTAGCATATTTTGCAATGAATATAGCATACCTAAAACTATATTTTTATCATATAATATATATATATATATGTATATATATATATATATATATATATATATATATATATATATATATATATATATATTCTCAGAAAATCCTGTATATGCAGTGACGACTGTACATCTGATGGTGTTTTTTTTTTTTTGTTTTTTTTTTTTTTTCAGAGATCATGTCTGTTCAGGAGTTAATAGTGAAATCTCATTAAACGCCCCCCCACCTAGTGAATGAAAAACATTTCCTTTTTAGAGAACGTTACAATTCTTCTTGTTATTTATTTCTTCTCTTTCCCAACGGGACATTGTCAAATAGAAAAATGTAAAATTGAATTATTCGTCATTTTCTGAAAATGCACAATAAATGATCAGTGAGCTGAAGTTTGCGAGTTTTAAAGTTGATTTTAGTGCAAACTCAATTGAATCATTCTACGCTTGTTGCTCAAATGAATGCTTTTCTCGTAGTTAAAATTATTTGCTCCTTTTACTTAACGTCTGTTTTACGATCTAAATGTATTTTGTCTTCTTCCTTTTATTCTGTTTATTCTCACAAGAAACCATTTTAATTTTTCCGACGTTGCAGTCATTGACTATGCACCAAACATTATTCGCTCTCTGAAACTTAAATTATCCAGATGTCTGTGTTATCTTCTTTAATCGAATAATTTCTGTTCGATTAGGGTCTTTAATCCGATGAAAAAACTATAAGATTTTATTTTTTTCTGCTACAGCCCTAATCTGCGCATGAAATGAACAGACATTTTGAAATACTGAAAATTTTACAAACAACATTATATCACTATATATATATATATATATATATATATATAGAGAGAGAGAGAGAGAGAGAGAGAGATAGATAGATAGATAGATAGATAGATAGATAGATAGATAGATAGATAGATAGATAGATATGAGAAGCACTGAGATAGATAGATAGATAGATAGATAGATAGATAGATAGATAGATCATTTTGCAGTATGCCTGTTTGCTAAGAGGTATTTACCTCAGTGTCTCTCCACTGAGACTGGATGTGATACAATGTTGGGTTTAATGTGCGGAATCCGAGCGCCTACAACAAGGAGAAAAATGACCCAGCCCCCTGAACCGTCAGTTGCGCTGGCTACCGATACCCTACCTGTTCCAATGGGTGATGCTGCCTGGGGTATCTATTCCGCTGGACCGCACACCTCACAGTACGTTATATTCCCCAGATGCGTCTCTGTCCGCGGACAGATCTATGACTGGGTGGCAGTCTGCCTGAAGACAGAGACGCAACTGAGAGATGCTATTACCCCAGGGCATGGGTTGCGCAAGGATAAAATGATTTTCTAATCGTTGCTTAGATGTGGCAAAAAAGCGAAAGTTTGAAGCGTCTAGAACTCACTATTTAATCGTAATTAATCTGGCGTGACAAGCTTGCTAACCATTACACCACGACGAAATGTCCGTTCTAAGTGTAGCGTCTATTTATCAAGAGGATGACCGGTCTTCTTTGAACAGCGGTCAGTTTACCTGGATAGAAACAATGCAGTTATTAATAAGAAGAGTTGAAATTGTTGCATGCAAAATTACACATCTCTAATCTGTTTTTTTTTTTTTGTTTTTTTCATAGTCAACCTATGAACATTTCAGATCACCCTTGTATATGTATATATAACTTCAAACGCGACTATAGTGGACACTCGTATTTAAAAATATCATATATAAAATTAATCTGAGTGAACTGCATGAACTTTCCTTAAAAAGGGAACATAAGGGCTTGCTTACCGATTCATTCTTCGTTGCTGAGAGATAGAGCACAACTGATCGGACGGTGATTTCCCCTGCAGAGGAGGAAGCAAGTTCGATCTCTTCAGGAGAACTCATTTTCTTTGTTGGTATTTCTCAAAATAAAAATATTAAAAAAATATTTTTTTAATAACATAGGACGTTTATTTCAAATTTAATAATAATAATGCGGATTAAAAAAAAAACAATATAAAAAAAACAAGAAAATGGAAATAGATGTAAGAACACACAGGGCTCATTAAAAGATAAGAATGCCGATAACTCCTTCACCATTTCTCGGACCAATCTTAGTTGTTTTATAACCCTTCACGCAGAACTTTTCACTGACAGTTCAAGTAAGACATTTGGGTCACTAACACACAAAAAAGAGAATGACTCATATCTAGAATATTTAACATCGAAAAACAAAGGAAAAAATTAATTATTTTTAATAATACGTGGAAATCTCCACGCTTTGCCTGATGAAAGTCGCGAGACCGGAAACTCGTGGAGCAAAATTCTAGAAAACAAAAGGCATAATATTTTTTTTCAAAAAAATCCACATTACAACCAAAAACGTTTGCGGTTTCTCTCTTCTTTTTAATATACACACTTTTCTCTCGTTGGAACTACTATAACGTCTTCTCTTTACACACACACACACACACACACATATATATATATATATATATATATATATATATATAATTTATTCGAAAATTATAACGTTAATATGTTATAAAATCACTATAAAAATAGCCATTTTGTTTCGACCCTTCTGGTGTCTTATCAAGTGATGGTGCTGAATGAAGAATAAAAGGTTACCTTTATTCTACCCTTTAGGAACTGTATTTCTGATCAAACTAAATTCATGAATAATTATTTTACGCATACCACTGCATGCCTATCGTGAAATATCACGTTACACTTCTCTGACCATAGATCAATTAGTATTCATTTAAATATGCACGGAATCCAACTCCATCTGCAACATACTTATAAAAAATACAAATATAAAAGCATCATCCATATATAAAAAAAAGACCAAAATAATGAAAGCACTAATAAACAAAAAAAAAGCTAACATCTTCTGTGAACACGGCTACAATGTTCTGACCGTGTTTAGAAAATAAAACATTCTTATAACTCTAGAAAATAAAAAGTCCATACATTCAGTTAAAAATAAAAATCACCTTTAATAATCGCTAAAAGAATAGCCGAAATCGCTTGGGCATGCTGAAAATTTGCTCCTTTTTATGTCCAGAAAAGAAAACCCTTATACAAACACGAGAAAAATTAAATAAAAAGCTTAATCACACAGTACCTTTTCAGTTGTTCTTAATGAAACCTGTATAAAAGTGGGATTGCTACATAAATACAGAATAATATATATATATATATATATATATATATATATATATATATATATATATATATATATATACTAACCGAAATACCTACGCTGTGCTGCGTGTCACACATTTTTTTTTTTTTTTTTTGATAAGAAAATGATGATTGATTTTAAATCATTGTTCTAATTTGCGAAGGAAAATGGTGCATTTCAGTATTGCTCAATGATCTTGCCGATGTGACCTCCATCTTCTGGCTTTCTCCTTCTATTCCCTTGTTCAAATTTAAATTAAATTAAAGGGTAAAAAATTTCAGTGGGGGGGTGTATGCAAAAACAGCTTGATCTGACACCTTTGATATGTATTTAATGCAATACTTTATTGAATGAATTGACAAGCAGATTTCAACATTGATATGACAGTTGAATTGTTGCAACAGATATGTATTGTAAGGCACTACCCAATGATTGGTGATTTCTTGCTCAACTTGACGTCCATATTGTCTCATTTTGATCTTGCCGATATGAGGTTCATGTTCTGGCTTTCTCCTTCTATATTTTGGATAGGAGTCATTCCCTTGTTCAAATTTAAATTTAATTTAAATCAAAGGGGAAAAAATTCAGTCGGAGAGTTTGCGCCCCCGGGGACTCCCTTTCATCAGAATGTAATATACTTATCCAAGTACCCTGGGTAATGTAGTTTCAGAATACATATGGTTATAGCGGTCATCTCCAAAACCCTAGGAGGAGATCGATAACAAACAAGGCGTCGCATGCTGAGAACGCCTCTTCCAGACGGATGACATCAAGAAGTCGCCTTCCTGGAAATTGGAACATGGAGACATTGGAACCCCGGTGTCAAGTTCAGAAAGTAAACGTGTCCATCTATATATAGAGGGTGACTGAAAACTCCCTATTTTATGTATGATGGACGCTCACTTCTTGTAAAAATTATAATCAGACAGAAGATTTCATTATACATAAAATAGAGAGTGACTTTTCAATCATATATATATATATATATATATATATATATATATATATATATATATATATATATATAATCAGACTAATTATTCTTATTTCCTTTGAAGTTTAACACTCGTCGGAATACTTTTTTTTTTCTCTTATTCGAAAGAGTTACAAATTTCTTTGAAAACAGCATAAAGGAAAAAATCAAACGTCAGGTATTTTTATTGTTACGAATAAATCATTTTCATTATTCACCTCTCGCTTGTTGCTTTTTGCACATTTATTTGTTAATATTTTTAATTATTTATATGTGATTTATTTTTATTTTTGTAGCTTCTACAATCAATGAATTACTGTCCTCTTCACTTCGTTATAATCCAGGCCACAAGAAACGATAACAAACTTGTCCTGACGAGTGACGCTCACAAACAGTTATGTATGAGACAGAATAATCATGAGAAAATTGATTTCACTGAAGAAAAAAGGTTCATTCGATTCCTTCCTGGCTTTTCAAGTTTACCGACCGATAATATTTCATTATCAAAATCGATTGGCGAATAATTTGTGATAGAAACGAAATGGCCGCCCGCCATTTTTAATCACGATTAGTACCAAGATGGCTGCCATTATCATTAAAAGAAATTATTCACGACTAGCGGCGCTCGTAAATGTTCGGCTTTAATTTCAAATCAGACGAATGAAGAAACTTTCTGGCGTTATTATTATTCTATGCTGTTTTCATTATTATACCTTGCTGAAGATGTTATTAACATTGTTATTGTTACCATTTTGACCACTTTTTAATAACAGAGTAAATTTATTAATTTTTATTCTTATTATTCTCATTATGAGTAGTATTAATTTTACGGCAAATTTTCTAATGATGATGTCTGTTGGTATCTTTATTGTTTTCGTCTTATTAAAATATTCTGGGTCTTTCATCATTACAGAGATAATAACAAGTGAGGAGACAGTTAATCATATAATAAACGAATGCTTGCCCAGAAAGAATATAAATGTAGGCATGATAGAATGAAATTACACAGTTGATTTCAGTGCGTCCATATAAACATGTTTTAGGCACATAAACCAAACATATTCCTATAAAATAACAGAAACAAAACATTCTGGGTCTTTCAACTTACATATATCATCCACTAGCTATATTTACTGTTTTCGTGTCTTTACAATGATTATATATCACTTCCTCCTAACCCTAACCTTAACCTTATCATTTCCCTTTAGAACGATGATGATCATGGCTCTCCCCACCGTCATTTTCTCTATTATACGTGAATTGACATCTATTTTTAAAATATATAGTAGAGTGATTTCTTTTGGCATTTTCTACGATTTGGAATTCAGAATTGTCTTTCTCTTAGTCTGGTTGTTACCCAAAGATAAATGAAACAGTCTACCGTGCAATTTAACCCATACTCGGGTTAAAAGAAAAGAGAGAGAAAATTGATACATGAGTAAAAGTATTTGTGCAAATATGAAAACCGTCAAGTGACGCTGAGTGGGAATGCGTAACGACTCCAGCCGTGGTGCTAAGCTTTATATACAAGTGTCTAAAGAAAAAAAGAAAGAAAAATTGCTGAATAAAATCAAAGGAGAGACAGGCGTCAGTATCATCCAAAATTCATCCCAATTATAATTTTAACTCGCCTTTAGTTACTAGCCTCTTAACGTTGTTCTTAACGTTGTGTATATAAGAGCAATAATAGTTTTGCTTCCTCATCAATATTTGATAGGTATTTGTCAATTTCCTAAGTAAATTAATGAGGTTTTATTTATTGAGCAAGCTCAGTCAATTCAAATTTCGAAAGGAAAATTGCAAAAATAAAGAAAAGATTAGAAAAATCATCGAAAGCTACATATAGATCAAAATAGAAAGAAAGAAAAAAAGGAAGGAAGTAATGAAAGGAGGAAGTGAAAACTGCAAAACAATAGAATATAGCAAAAATGAAAGAAAGCAGCCGAAAAAGTAAAGAAAAAAAGAAACCCTACAGGAATGAAAGAAAAAAACTTTATAGAAATGAAAGAAAGAAATACTAAAGGAATGAAAGAAAGAAATACTACAGGAATGAAAAAAATAATCACTACAGAAATGAAAGAAAGAAACACTACAGAAATGAAAGGAAGAAACACTACAGGAATGAAAGAAAGAACCCAACAGGAAAGAAAGAAAGAGACCCTATGGAAAGGAAGAAACCCTACAGATAAACTACAGGAATGAAAGAAAGAAATCCTACAGGAGTGAAAGAAAGAAACACTACAAGAATGAAAGAAAGAAACACTACAGGAATGAAAGAAAGAAACACTATGGAAAAGACGAAACCCTAAAGAAACACTACAGGGATGAAAGAAAGAAACCTACAAGAATGAAAAAAGAAACACTACAGGAATGAAAGAAAGAAACCCTACAAGAATGAAAGAAAAACACTACATGAATTAAATAACGTTACGAAAAAAGAACGAAATTAAAAAATGAAAAGAAAGATACAAAGTTATTAAAAAAATGTTTCAAAGGAGAAACAATCAAAAGAATACATAAAATCGACCCAAGTAAATGAAAAAATGACAAGAGTAATGATTTTATAGAAGAGTCGAAGGGCTTTAAATGTAAGTCTTTACTTCAACTTTTATTATTTTTATAAATAAATTTTCCAAGGTAACATTCATTTGAGGGATCCGACAGATAAATTTGTTTTCAAGGGAAGTTTAATATTTGCTTGATAAAGTTCTGCATACGTTGCAGTTGATAGTAAAAATGATTGAAAGTTAATACATTTAAGCCATTTTTGCTTGATAGTATATATTTGATGGTAAAAATTACTTGCAATAATAAAATACATTTAAACCATTTTTTCTAAAAGCATTGCAAACATTTATAAATAGAAAAGTTTAATAATAAACATATTCTACAATTTGATTTTGTTTTATTATTATTTCTTCGTTTATTCAATGAAAATAGGTAAATTCAAAATATTTTTCTTTCAAATGCAAACTTTTCTTCTGGCATACGAATGAAGAATTCTCAAAAGAGTCGAATCATTCTTCGATGAAGTATCTGCAGACGGCAGTATAAAAAAGGGCATATCAGACGATCGAAGCAGGGAGAAAGAAAGAGTATATGGTGGCGCATGTGTGTGTGCGGCTGCGCAACGTCAATTGGTTAAGATTTGTGTCATCCTCTTCATCACCCTTGACAATACCCCAACATATCCTGATGCTTTCTCTCATAACACGTCTGTACAACTTCTTTCTTTTTTCTTTTTTTTTTCATTTCTTATTAGTTATTTTTACCATTGTTCAGTTCCATAAACTTCATCATTTGCGTGTCGGTTATTATTGGTGCAAGTCAAGTGGATGTCGCTAAGTGCAAGACACATTTGCTCCTACCCACCCCCAATCACACCCTCGAGTATCAGCATTGACCGATTTTAAAGAAAAAGGAAAACACAATGATCTTAGCCATGGATTTTTTTACATTGTGTCACTCTCCTCTTCCCGTAAATCCATAAGAAAAATGAATTTATACGCAAGCATAGAAAGAATCTGCCTTACAATGTATGTAAAAACTTTGTAATTAAGTACATATCTCGAAGCAAACTTTGTCTTAACTTTTATTTGCAACTGCGATTATTGTATATTTGTTGACACGACTGGCAGCGTGTGAGTGTGTATGTATTTTATGTCTAAAAGTATGAAGATGTAACTATTAATGTGTACGCGTGAGTCAGACTACACACACACATATATATAATAGTGATTTTCCAAGCGTAGGTTAGATGTGGCACAAGGCCGAAAGTATGGGGCACCTAATGAGAATAGATGTCACTTTTCAGTAGTAACTGATCTTGCAGGAGAAGCTTGCTAACGCCGAGGCGCCCATACACACGTATATATAATATATGTAAAATCTGCCTCTCTGTCTCTCTGTCTCTCTCTCTCTCTCTCTCTCTATATATATATATATATATATATATATATATATATATATATATATGTATATATATATATATATATTAAGTTTTATTAAAATTTTATTATATCTTTCCCATTTTTGAATGAGATGTTGTAGATCGGGATTGAAGCCATGAATAAATTACCCATTTTTTCATTTTTTCTTGTTATAGTCAAATACTTTAAACTATAAGAACAGGTGTTATCCGTACAGGAAGCAAGATGTAAATATCTTCCGACCATTTTAGATTTCTGTAAATTTATTAGGAGACAGTGAAATATGACGTCATCTATAACCGTTAACCGGAAGTAAAGAAACAACCTATTTTAACAACAAACAGTAATTTAAGAAACAACAAACATAATGAAATTTATATAAAAATTCGGTAAATGAGTTCATTTTTATATAAATTTCATTATATCTCTAAAAATTATTTTAAAAAAAATCAATTTATTTTTGAAAATAGACTTCAATATAAAAATACGGAGAACAAATATTTTAGTTAAAATAGGTTGTTTTTTTACTGTTATAATATCATGTCACTAGCGCCTTTTTTATGTTTATAGTACTGGTAAACTTTCAACTTATAGGTGAACTACACTCTTGTGCAATTAACTGAAAAACGAATAAGTCCGTCATTATTTACTTTTTTTCATATTTTTTCAATGAAACATGACCCAGCGCACATGTTAGGATTTCATATGTTCATTCCACGAATTCGTTCCTTGCAGATTGACCACAGATTCTCAATTTGATTTAAAGCAAGAGAATTCCCAGGCTAGTCTATAGTACTTTGATTTGCTCACTGGTAAAGCTTGCCAGTGTGTTCATACAGCGTTACAATTTCCGTACGCTTCCACAGACATATATATATATATATATATATATATATATATATATATATATATATATATATATATATATATATGTACCAGAACAATAGTGCGTTAGGAATAACAACTGAGAAAACCTCATTAGTGTTTCGTTTCGAGAAGGAACATGTTTTGACAACAAAACCGTTGTCTCAAAGAAATGTTGTATCGGAACGAAAAGCGTCACTAGTAAGATTCTTTGCATTGGCATCCATCTAGCCGTGCGTATATATATATATATATATATATATATATATATATATATATATATATATATATATATATCGATTACTAGTGAACGGCCCTAATCGTCTCGAATCAAGAAGGGAATAAATAAATATGATGTTTGGCTATTTAATCAGTTTCTGAAAGTGGTTCGGCTGAAAACAATTCATCTCCTGCTCATATTCAATGAAACCAGAAAATGTTTTGATATTTTTGTGCTTCCTAAAATGAAATTATATATATAATAAATCAGGAGGTCAGTTGAATCCGCTATCTTGGCTTCCTCCTTACAGTATCCTCAGGCGATTTTTAAATTAAAAGCTGTACATGTTGTTTTCACTTTTATTTTACTTTTTCACATGTGTATTGAGCACTTTTTAATACTACTGTTTCCTGGTCTGTTTCAACTCTGACCATTAACTTTTTATGTATTATATATATATATATATATATATATATATATATATATATATATATATATATATATATATATATATAAAGAGAGAGAGCGAGAGAGAGGGAATGGGATGTTTCATTAAAAATTATTAACAAGGATCATCTGTTAATGTTTGTATTTCATTTTTCTTGTATTTCAACAAGAGATTCCTTTTTCAGACTTAGTCTCTCTAAATGATTATATATTTATAGAAAATATAAGGTTTAAAGCTTAAAATCTGAAAACAAACTGAGTGCTAAATGCCGCTTGACAGAGCTTTAATATAATAATAAAATATAAATCACCAAAGTTAACCAATAGATTAATTATTACAAGTTTCAGATTATCACAATGGCTGAAGATAATAAATAGTAGATTTTGTTCATGTACATTTTATATAATAATAATAATAATAATAGTAATAATACCAGATCGACCCTCACAGGGGTCAACAACGGCCACATCACTCAGAGAGGAACCAGTCTGGGGTCGAAGGACCTGTCACTTCTAACAACGATGAGTCACCAAACCCGGACTATTTCCAACCTTGAACTAAGTGACTCGATGGCAAGTCAATTAATAAAAAGAAAATGAACCATATGGACGCCCGAAAAGTATCAACAAGTCATGACATCCTTTTTCATTACACTCGAAAACTCACAAAAGGACATCACGGATCAGACATACCAAATATGAAGAACTATGGTAGGAACTGGAATAAGACCCTAAACATGATTGCCAATGTCCGCGGGGATATCGGACGAAATAAAAAAAATCCCAAATGCAAAAACAGACCAGATAAAACTAAATATAAGACGATATAATATTCTCTCAGGAAATAAAACTGAAGAATCTACTTGCGATATAAACAGCTGTGCAGTTATCCAGATTATGTCAATGAAGATGAGTCAAACGACATTAGGGCCGAAAACCTTGAAATCAACAAAGGTTAAATCACCAAGGCGAAAATCCACATCTTTCAAATACGCAGCAGAGTAACTCGCACACAAATGTCAGACAGAGAACAGCTCCCAAAGATTCATCTGATAAAATCGAATAAACACATTGTGCAAATATAACAACGCTGCACTGAAAACACTGTTAATGAACAATTCACTGGGAAACATCACGAAAGTAATTGTCATATATGCAACAGTTTTCGCAGCTACTGGAAGTTTTTGGTGTCAAGTCATTGAAAAGATCAAACAAAAAACAAAGAGTCAGTTTGGAATTTTAAAAATGAAGCGAGAAATAAAGGAAATCAGATGTGCGTTATCGTTACTAGATGAGACCTAAAAAAAAACAGATATCTCAGCATACAAATGCATGTAGATCAAGCGGAGATATAAAATTAAATTACTAAATGACATTCCACCAGTCAATGAGATGCTAAAAAGAAACTCTAGTGAAAGATACAGAAAGCAAGACGATACGATAAACGTTGTTGGTTCTATCGCCAAAATAAAATATTCCAAACGGACCTTAAGAGATTTTATAGAGAAAATGGAAAAGCAGTTGTATTTGCTAGAAAGCAATCGTCTATTGAAAAATGCAGACGTTTTGGGAGAATAATTGCAGTTGCCTAATGAAATATAATCCCAATGCAGCGTGGATCCAACAAGAGCAAGAAAGAATGAAAGATACTTTTCTCTAAAAATGGAAAAAGTATAAACACGTCTAATGTTAGGCAAGCTGTAATGAAATCCCCAGAAAATGAAAATTTCTATCATCTGTCATCAGTCCCTAAAACACTTGCACAAATTTTATCAATGCTTATTAGTAATCCCAATGAAGTGCCAGTATGGATCAATGAAGGTATTGCATATCTTCTTCCAAAAACGAGAGAAACTGACGATCCGAAAATTATAGAACAATAACATGTCTGTAGACCACGTAGAAATTGATCACGTCTATACTGACGAACTGTACTTACTCTTACCTCAAAGAAAACATTTCTTGCTCTAGAGTAGAAGGGATGCAAGAGAGGGTCATATGCTTGCAAAGATCAACCACTGATATACAGAATGATCCTGGAAAACCGCAGGAAAAAACATAGAAAACTCAGCATAGCATGGACTGTTACCATAAAGCCTTTGACAGCGTGCCACATTTTGGATTCGTTAGTCTTTAGAAATGTAAATTCTTCTCGGTGACCGTCAATTTCCTTAAACACGGCCAAGGGATGAGGAAAACCACATTATACTTAAATCACACCAAAAGCAATGCCACTTGCATCGACCTGAATATCCAACGAGGAATATTTCGAGAGGATTCTCCGTCACCCTTTCTTTTTTGTCTATACCTTAAAACCCCACTACTGACGCATGGCTACAAAGTAAACAAGAAAGTATTCAATCACTGACTCTACATGGATGATAACAAAACCTTTGCCAAATCCGACAATAAGTTGAATGGTCTCCTCAATACTGTAAAATGTTTTGAATGGCGTCATAGGTATGAATTTTGGATTAGATAAATGTGCAAAAGTAACATTCAAGAAAGGGAGAATTAAGAAAGCACTCAACAGATCTAAGTTTTGTTACAATTGATTAGGGAATTAGAACAAGAAGAAGCCTATAGTTATTTAGCGAAGGTGATGGAATACAGATGAAGGTGATGGAATACCAAATGAAGGAGAAAAGTATGAAAAGAATACTAAAGGCGTGTGCGTCTGGTATTGAATAGCGAGCTGAATTCAAAAAACAAAATATCAGCCATAAACACATTAGCTGTCCCCGTGGCGTAATACAGTTTCAACATGCTTAACTGGACAATAGCTACGTAAACTGCAAAAACTTAAAAAATAAGAAGTAAATGCAAATGCAATCAACCAGATATAGAAACGGTTGCAGGAAAAAACTTCTTTACAGTCAATATTCAGCCCGTGCCAAACAAGCTGATGTAGACAAATCCCATACCAATCAGTGGCTACATAGTGCAGGGTTAAAAGCTGAAACCGAAAGTTTTATTCTTGATGCACAGGACCAATTCTTGCTAACTAGAAATTACCAAGCACACATACTGAAAAATTGTGTTAGTCCAAAATGCAGATTCTGTGATAAATATCCAGAAACAATTGACCATCTTGTATTACGTTGCACGGTATTGGAACCCACTGAATATAAAAACTGGCATGAGAAAGAAAACTGCAAGAAATTGGTATGAACACCACCCAGACCCCATTTTAGAGATTTTATGTGACTTTACAATACACGCAGACAGAACAATCAAAGCTAATCGCCCAGACATCGTGATCAAAGACCACAAGAAGAGAATGGAATTTCTTATTGACATTGCAGTCCCTGCAGATTGTAGCGTATCTTTGAAGATCTTCAAAAAGCTATCAAAATACAAGGACCTTGAAATCGAAATCTCAAAAATGTTCCACATGAGAACATCAATAATTCCAGTTGTAGTTTGAGCCCTCGGAAAGATTAGAAACGGTTCTGGTAGAAGCATTGAAAGGAATCCTGGTATTCCATGTCTTAAAGAAATAAAATATTGTAGTTACAATACAGCTCACACATTACGAAAAGTTTTATCTAAGTAAAATGAGTGTGATCTTTGATTTTTTTATAAAAATGATCAGTGGTAAATGTTATGAACCTTTCTGACCTTAGGTCTCTGGCTGGGACCCGTAAGAAAATGTGTATGCATCAGAAAAAAGAAATAATAATAATAATAATAATAATAATAATAATAATAATAATAATAATAATAATAGAACTGGAAAATGCGTGAAAATTACTAGGATTTAAGGTATTTTCAATGCTAGCAGAGTTTAATTAAGATAAATCAAATTAAAATGAAATAAAATAAAATAAAGGAGTATAAATTAATTGAATAACATAAACAACTAATAAACTGAATATAAAAACGGTAAATATTTGTTAATAATATTTACCAAGATTTTTAATATATTATGAATATTGTCACAATTTAATCTAAAATATGTTAGATAATGGCAGGTAATCAAAAATATAAAATATCAATAATTAAATAAAATGAATTGAAATTATAATTAATTAATTAGAAAAATTAGAAAAATGAAAATAAGTTCAATGAATTTATCAAACATTAGAATTTGATGAGCATTTCGACGACTCAAAAATCTTGAGTCAGTCAACTAGGTAAGTCACTTGGAAAAATCATAAATCCACTTCACCGTCTGTCCTACTCAAAATATTTTCTGATGGTGATCCATAATATTTGTCTATTTTACATTCACAGATTCGAGTAGTAAAAGTATATTATCTCTTTTGAGCAGATCCTATGGATCTTCCAAATGAACAGGACTAGAGCAATACAAAAATATTTACAGTTTTTATGTCTGTGGCTATTTAAGAATTTCTTGCATAATGAAACTCATATCATTTAAATGTTTCGCTTCGATGTTTGCATATTATTCTTGATTAATAGTGTTGAGGATCATGATTTTTTTTTTACTTTTCTTTTGCCATAATGAATACGAGATGCGAATAGCAGGCAAATATTTGTCTCCTTTTTGTTTGGTTTTCGGTCATTGTCTCGTTGTGTTTAGCCTGGTGCAGTTTTTAAGCTTGTTAAAAATGATTTTAAAAAAAATATTCACCGTATATCAACTTTTCAAATGAAATTCTTTTATGATAGGCCAACTTCAGAAACGGGATATAAATTCTACCTGGTTTACATCGTAGCTGTAATAGTCTTGTTTTCTAGTAATATATATGTGAACTCTTTGAGTATTTTCTACTAGCATTAAAAATCCCGGATATCCAAATGTTGTTTTTCAAATATATATTCTGTTAGAACGTCCACTCTTCGCATAAATTTACTTACTTGTCTGGCGCCAGAAAGAAGGGCGATTTGGATAGATCTATATGCATAGCTTCACGACAAATGCTGCAGACAATTTCTCATACTGGTTGACAAACAGTTACACGAACAACCTGCTACTAAAGAGGCTCTTCCTTCGGGGCTCTTGCGGCTTTCTTTCTTAAACTTTCCATATATAAATACTTTTTCGTTTGGGCGCCTAAATATGTTTGAGATTTTTAATTTATATTTCTATATAAGTTTTCGTATTTATTTTGCATGCAGAAGTGCGCTCAGGATTATATAAAAACACTGATGTGTATATATATATATATAATATTTAAAAAATTTATAACTTTATTTGTATTTGCAATAGAAATAATTTGTAAAAAGGATTAGAAAGAAGTAAATCTATATTTTTTAATGTTTTATTTCCACATTTTCTCCATCATTAGCAATACAAAGGGTAATGCGATTTTGCAGTTCACGGAAAACATTTGCCAACTGATTTACTGTAATGCCTGATATCATATTAGTTATTTTAGCTATACTTAAAATTAAGTATATAATCATATATATATATATATATATATATATATATATATATATATATATATATATATATATATAATGGAATGTCTCGTTGCTTTTGATGTATGAGAGTGAAGTAGTTCAGCTCTGAGAAACAAACAGACAGATTATCGGTACATATGATTTGATTATAGTGGTAAAAGTTTGTGCAGAACCAATCAAACATTTCAAAGGAACCGAAGAAAGACAACCTACCCACATAGTGTGCGATATTGTCTCCAAAAGGCTCTTCTTGGGTTAGAATGCACAGCCTATCCTACTATTTAATCCCTAACTGGAGGTAGAATGCGATAGATTCCTACCTTTCGGAAAAGAATTTGCACATAAGTGAGTGTAACCAACTCCACTGTATTTCGATCTTGGTTCAATGACTTCCCATTATCCATTACACCACCTGCCCAGCCACCCTGATATATATATATATATATATATTTATTAAAGACATTTACTATGTTTAACGTTCTTTTTATAGATACAAGTATTTAATGGTCTGTTTATAATAAACAGTATTAAATAACATTTACCGGCCTGAATGTCCGAGAAATTTTCATAGAAAATATTCGTCCTTTGACAGGATTCGAACCTGCATCCTATACGGAACCGCCATTTAGCTTGGCGTGCCTAACCGATTCGGCCACAAAGGAGCGTTCGATTGGCAAGGTCGAATTTACTGTTTATGAACTTCAATCTTTCATGAATCTCGTACATTCATAACTGCTCACAGCGTATCAAATGTAAACAAATGACGTCATACATTAAGAAATGGACAAAGTCCGAGAATTTATTTATTAAAGACATTAATAATATATATATATATATATATATATATATATATATATATATATATATATATATATATATATATATTATTAACTGATTTTTTAAAAATATGGTTCATCGCTACACAGGAATTACCATGTTTCAAAACCAGAAACTAAAAATCAATTATATAATAAAATGAAAAAACTAGTTGTTTTGTTGTGACCAAAATTCGTTTTGAAAATGACACAGAACTGGGTCCTTTAATTTAATTATATAATTGAACTCGAAGTTTTTGTTGCTGTTTTTGAAACATGGTCATTCCTGTGTAGCGATGGAAGCATATTTTTAGATCAGTTGATTTATAATATTTTTACTCCGTAAATTCACACTGAGCACTGTTTTATAAAAATTAAAATATTAAGAACAACAGCGGATTATATATCTTACTGGTTCTTTCTTTTATTATATATATATATATATATATATATATATATATATATATATATATATATATGTATATATGTATCTATGTCTATATATATATATATATATATATATATATATATATATATATATATATATATATATATGAGATTAAAATAGAAACATGTTAAAAGTAGCTACACAATAGCTTTTATGATTTCTTTTAGGTTTCCTATTGTCGGCTTTTGAAATTTAAAAATATATATATATATATATATATATATATATATATATATATATATATATATATATATATATAGACTTAATAAATGAAATAACAATAACTAGATGTTAACAATCGTATATGCGTGTGCTGGCGTGCATCCACAGGTAAGCAAATAAATAATTACCAAATTTTGCCAAGAGGTATAGACATAATAGTGCTCGATGTGATTAGACAGAGCTAGGAAATATATATTAACAAATACACATATACCTACGTTTGGTGTATGACATAAATTTCTTTGGTTACCCAACTCGCATATATATTAATATGCTTCCTACTTATTATTTATTCTATCATTTTATCAGATTCCTATATACTCGGTCTATATTTGATCTTCTATTCACACACACACACACACACACACACACATATATATATATATATATATATATATATATATATATATATATATATTAAGCATTCAACTCCAAGCAAGGCGGGAAGCCACTAGCATGCAAGGTGTTACAGAGAGTTGGAGCGAGAACAAAGAGGAGTGATAGAGGAAAGTATGAAGAGAAGGATAGGGGATAGATCAAGGCATCTGGAGACGTCGATTGCCGTTACATTTTGATAGTTGGAGATTATAGCTATCAGGAAAACAATAAATAGGGAGGGAGTTTCACAGGCAAGAAGTGCGAGACATGAAGCTATTCGAGTAGAAGAGACGGCTACATTTAATAGTTTCGACAGTGAAAGGGTGAGAGCGAGATGCCAGCCTAGTAGAACGCTTAAATTCATGAAGTCTGGGAAAAAGCGAAAGCAGCTCATCGAAGCAATTACCATGGAAGTATTTGTAAAAAAGACAGAGGGAGGCAACGGCATATCTGTGAGAGAGCAGCTGCATACGAGATGCCAGATCAGGGTCAATTACATTTTATCTACGTCTTTGGATTTTGTCAAGGACCTTGAGACAGTTAGAAGGGGCTCCAGACTATATATGGCAGCAATACTCTATGCATAATTGATTTGTAGATTTGAAGGATCGACTCTGGCGTGAATAATTTCCTGGCGCAGCATTGGAAGCCAACTTTCCTAGCTGTGAAAAGAAGCTATTGACTCAATGTATTCGTTCCAACTCTCGTGGAGTTGAGCGTCAGTTATTCTACTGGGAGGCAGGGATGGTTCTCTCTGGTGAGTTATAGTGAGCAGTTTTGTTTTTGAGGCAGTAGTAAATAGTATTGTCGTTCGCACAGATTCCTTCTTGGGAACCTATGACACCAGGAAGACCGTTAATGAAGATAAGGAACAGAGTAAGGCTTTGGGGAACACCTGCGTTCGTGGGATAGGAGCTGGAGGAGAATCCGTTGAAAACAACCTTCAATTTACGGTTCATCAGGAATGATTGTATTGTCGAACAATCGACTTGTAATTCCATAACCCTGAAGCTTGCGAAGAAGGCCGGCATGCCAAACCCTATCAAACACTTTGGATATATCAAGAGCCACGGCACGAGCTTCTCCGTGATGGTAAATGTATTTTGAGGTTGTTGTTGGAAGCGCTAACCTGATTCGGCTTTTTATTATTTGATCATTGCGATTCTGTAGAGCAAGGCTATAGGACTTGATTTAGTGTTCGTTTTTTTCTTAATTTAAAGGATTCATTAGCTGATGCATTTTTAATCACTCATTTGAGACAAACAATTCAGTACAGATGATAGTTTAAACCTTTCAAACGAGTTGGACACAAGGCTTAACAACGCTATTTGTTGTGTACAACAGTTCTCCGCGCCATTAGTGGAGCGGGCCGTTCTGATAACAAGGTGGAAATAGAAGATTGCTATTTTACACTTTACAAATAAAACGCCATAATTTGTCTTGAATTATTTTTAACTCACATATTATTTTTTGCTCGCACATGAATGAATTTATTAATTGTTGTTTACTTATAAGACAACAAGAACTTTTATCGTTATTGTTACAAATACATGCAATTCAGGAAAACATCACATTTTTGCGTATTCCCTGTTCGTCAGTGATCGTAAACCTATTTGAGAATTGCGTGTGTGTGTGTGTGTGTGTGGGAGAAAGCAGTGACTTGTAAACATACAGTCACTGTCGGCAGCCATATGAGGATTTGGCGTCCGCAGGTTTTGCATGCAATTGGTTCAGCGCAAATGAATAAATATTTGCATTGGCGCCAAAGTGATTAGCACATGGTTTGTGCTCGGTTTATTGGAATTGGGTATTGGTAAATAGACATGAATAGACTAGAATAGATAGATAGATAGATAGATAGATAGATAGATACGGACAGAATGAGATAGATAGATATTAGGTTGGTGCAAAAATAATGACGTAATAATGTCGTTTTTTGACGTATTTTTAACGTCAAAAAATGACACTATTACGTTATTATTTTTGTACCAACATAATAGATAGATAGATAGATAGATAGATAGATAGATAGATACGAACAGAATGAGATAGATAGATAGATACGAACAGAATGAGATAGATAGATAGATAGATAGATAGATAGATAGATAGATAGATAGATACGAACAGAATGAGATAGATAGATAGATAGATAGATAGATAGATAGATAGATAGATACGAACAGAATGAGATAGATAGATAGATAGATAGATAGATAGATAGATAGATAGATAGATACGAACAGAATGAGATAGATAGATAGATAGATAGATAGATAGGTACGAACAGAATGAGATAGATAGATACGAACAGAATGAGATATATAGATAGATATATATATAGATAGATAGATAGATAGATAGATACGAACAGAATGAGATAGATAGATAGATAGATAGATAGATAGATAGATACGAACAGAATGAGATAGATAGATACGAACAGAATGAGATATATAGATAGATATATATATATATAGATAGATAGATAGATAGATAGATAGATAGATAGATAGATAGATAGATAGATAGATAGATGCGTACATTGAAGATGCATTCATACAATCTTGGAAGGAGAATGAATGTCAGTAACAGATTTTTCAAAAGTAATGAAAAACCGAAAATGTTGAAGAGGCTGAATCGATGGTGAATAAATATAGAAATATGAAATTCATAGAAATTATCGCGCGAGGATGTTATCTTTTTTATTTATTTATTTATCTTTTTTATTTATTTATTTATCTTTTTTATTTATTTATTTTTATTTTATTTATTTTTTTGTTCTTCTTCTTCTTCCGGTTTCGCTACTTTTTCCCTTTCACGCCTACTGTTGGTCTTAATGACCTGTTCATGCATTCTTGACGTTTTCCAGAAGCCGACTCAAGCAAAGAAAATTACATGAATAGCTGCTTAAAATGTAGACAAACGGTTCCCAGAAGTAAAGTTAAAGATAAAGAGTGAAGTGAAAGGCGGGAAATAAAGAGATAAGATATAAGTGAAAAAGAAATGAGGAAAAGAAGATTAAAAAAAGGACTGAAAAGAAGACGATAAATATATTTAAAAATAACTTATTTCAAATTTATTAAAAATTAAGTCATGAGCTTCGTTTAAATGCTGTTGTGCCCCGTCCATTCAAACACTCCTTCCTGTGAACATGCGTAAACAGCTGTCGGAAATGTTCAAGTACCTTATATGAGTCGTATCACTATGGATCATACTTGAAATATCAACATTTTTGCTGGTTGAAAAATACATCTTCATAACGAGAACAGACGAAAATAAAATTGAATGTTTCGATTTTAAAAAAAATGGTCAAGGATTTTGATACAATTAGTCAAAGCCACAGGTGTTGAAGTTATATGAAAGAATTAGTTGACCTGAAACGGCAACATGGCGCGAATGGGGGCGGGGGGTATTTCTAGAAGAGGCCCTTCATAACAGACTGGTTATAACTTAGTAAATCGGCCAATAAGTCAACCCGACACAGAAAACAATCTGAAGGGAAAAAAAGTAGTTCACCAAGTCAGGAACTTCTGCCAACTGCCAAACCTTCTCCTGCAGTCAATGAGGAAATATATTCTTTACAATATAGAAATCGACAAACACCTGATATCCTGAAAATGACGTAGAAAAGTTTCCCAAATCTTTTCTTCGTTAACATAATATATATATGTGTATGTGTGTGTGTCTGTGCGTGTGTGTGTGTATTTACTTATTTATGTATGTAAGCATTGGAAACTAACGCAATGTTAAGAGAATTTCAACGACAATATTCAACCATGGATGTGCTATCATTTCATCTACGTTTCGACAGTTTCATGATTCCTTCATTTCAAAGGCTGGCATCTTTCTGGGTAATGAATATGTTTAAGTGGGTGTTTGCAAGCTTCAAGGCTATTTAGTAAATATCGAAATGATTGGTAATGCAAAGTTACAAACTCAGCTGAGCACGTTGTACATGCTACGTAAACTGTACCAATTTCTCCCGTGCTTGCAAAGAGATGTGAAGTCTAGCGCTTTCCTAAAAGAAGACGAAAGCACTCCGATTGGCTAATTCCAGGTGCTCTTCTTTTATTGCAGCCTATAATCCCTTCATTTAGAAAGAATTCAATGTTTCATTTTGCATAAGAAGCTCGTAATGCATAATCCTTTTCCAAATCCCACCAAATATACATAATCAACATCTTCGACCGTAGAATGGTATTTCTTTAACCCAAAAAACGTTTTCGTTTTCGTTTCACATTGTTGTAAATATTTCCTTTTTCATCGTCTCTTATCAGTCTTTTAAAAAATAAGTTGTATTTTGTTTCTTTTGAGCAGACAATCTCAGATAAAAAAAATCCATCAAATTGCGAAGGGCCCACACATCGTAACGCCTAGAGTTTTCAAATGCCTTCCAATGATCATATGAAATAATTGGTGTACCTTTGTGACGTCATGTGTCATGGCACTTGGGTTATTTTTAATCAACGTTTCGATTTGCTGTTCATAATCAAAAGCTACAACCCTGATGGGAATTTTTCGGTATTCTAGATAAAAAATTTCGGTATCCGTTTTGGAGTGGACACTATACCATTGACCGTTCCATATGACGTCAACGTGGACTATTTCAAACTTTTAGCTTCCCAAAGAATACCAGGATTCAGACTTGCTAATAACGCTGATATATTTTTGCTTCATGAAACGGAGTGAGATGGTTAAAAGTGTTTGGAAAAAACAAAGTCAGAAGCATGAACTTATATATATATATATATATATATATATATATATATATATATATATGCATATATATATAAAACTGAGCATTGAAGTCAACTTTTAGAGGCGACAGGCTGTTTCATGGCCTGACGATTGCGTCTACTATGAAACAGCCTGTGGTCTCTAAGTGTAGACTTCAATGTTCACTTTTATATATCAGCTGTATCTCTGATAGTGAGCACTTTATCCCATAAATATAGCACACCTTAAGAGTATATTTCTTCATATATATATATATATATATATATATATATATATGTGTGTGTGTGTGTGTAATTGTTCATTTTGGTGATTATTATTGTTGCTTCTTTATTTCTTTTTGATCTGGGAAATCGAGAACTTCCGTTTATGACATTCATTTCACACATGCGCAGTATCAAAAGCAAAAATATCCGAAAATTGAAATGGAATACAAAGAGGAACAGATAGTGAAGAGACTTCATTTAAACTCCAAGCAAATATCAATAGTATTACAGATCTACTGATTAAAAAAAAGATGTACAAAGAAATTCCGAATATCTAAAATATATTGAAAACCTTAATATTTGCTAACTTTCCAAAGCTAATTTTTGTTCGTAAAAGTATCTCCAGAACAATGAATGTTAATCGAACACAGTTCACTAGCAATAGCTTCCAAGAATTATTTGTTTGCCATCACTCATTTATCAATCGCATTTGTCGTGAGGGGATATTTACTAGATTAAGCTTTGCCTCGCAAGGAACCATATTTTCTTAATTAGATTCGCTAAAAAATGGCCTCGCAGAAAGCATCTGCCTTTCTTTAATAAACTTCTTTCAAATGTGCCACTTTTCAATATTAATATGTCGAGTGTGGGATCAAAATTACTATATTAATATTAAAAATAACAGAAAAGTTATATGACAAGCTTTCATACTTCCTATTACTATTTCGCATTTTCTTACCCATTGAATTCACTATTCATAAATTTACGACTATATTTTATAGGAATATCGAATGAAAATACATCCAATCACTCGCTTAACGACTGGTATACAAAACATGTCTATTATAAAATTTCATGTAGTAACGCATTTGTGTTTTCACAATATTTCATCTTACATTCCATGAAAATGTATTTTCAACTTAAAATTAAAATGGAATACGCCCGACTTTGTGTTCGTCAAATTGAAGATGACATGAAATCTGATATTATCAAATCTAATGACGCCCAATAGAGATTTTGTTTAATATATTACAAATATATTACACGGCATAATATGCTGTTGTGTTGAGTCACAGATATCAGTTTTGCCTTTTAGCGTTTCAAACCAATGTATGAAATGAAAACACGTTTAACATTTTACATGAAAAATACCACAATAGATTTAAAAGTATATTGTCAATAGATTGTCTTGTAAATCAGGATTCACTTGCAAGAAAAGAATTATTTATACAATGCAAAATAGATTAAATAACCCACAAGAGTTTGATAAATCTTAAACAAAAATATCAGTCAACTGTGTAGGGACATCCTTCTCTATAGGTATTGCGTTTTCTGATATCATTCTAGTTTTAATACTTGTTCCAATGTCTTTAACGAAGTGTAAGGTTTTTGTTTTATTTCCGGTTTAATTCTACTACTTTCTTTATTCATTAGAATTCGGATGATAAGTTTTCTTGTGTGGATCAATAGATTGTTTGTTCAATGGAGTTCGCATTTCTTTGAACCTGGCTACTTTGTGCTAATAAAATGGATATGCTTTGGGCTTCCTTTATAACACCAGAGTCGTATATGATAGTACTTAATATTTCTATCAATGACGAAATTAACTAAAACTGCCAACATCTCTATTAGAGTTCCATTTTGTTCTACTTCATTGTTCCTGTTCCAATTGACTTGTGCTGGTTTCATTTTAGACTCTTCCAAATTAGGTGATACCTTTGTTCCTCTTCTATTTGCGTGAGTTTACATATCACTAGAAGTTGGTCGCACCCGCAATCGCTCCCTGACACATTATACAGAGTATAAAACTATATTCCTGAATCTCATATTCATTGTTATGTAGTCGATTTGGTTATTCGTTTCTGCTCCCTATGTCTATAAACATCTAGGGTTATCTTGTAACCAGTTGTTGGCTATTATCTGGTCATATGCTATTCACCAATGGACCAATATTTGTTCAAGTTCATTACGGTTACCTGGTTCGAATTCGGCAACTATTTTATCATCTCGCTCTTTCCATACTTTGAAATTCAAGTTTCCCATGACGATTGTAATTTCCTACGATTTGCATATTTGACGTTGTCCGGTGTGCAGTTTCTTTCTCCGTACTTTGTGCTGTTGGTGCACACACAACTACTCCAGACATACTAGAAGGCTTACCTTTCTTCTAACTACGGAGGTATTTTGGTGAAATGGATAACATAGTAATTGTGATTTCGATCTCTGTACCTACCAATGTTTACTAAGAAGGAGAAGCAAACGAACAGTACAAAAATAAGAACTCTAGACGTGGGCAGTGGAACGAGAACAATCTGCCCCCGTTAATTAAATTATTGTTCAGTTCAGGTTATCTAAGTGTATATACATTTGATAAAGGACAGAGGGAAAAAACGGCCGAAACGTTGTGATAAAAAAACAACGAAATGAGGACAATAGTCTGATTATAAATAGTGTAAATGGGCTAGGATTATTTATGATCATAACCTCAAGATTGCTCATATATATATATATATATATATATATATATATATATATATATATATATATATTATTTATATAATATATTATTTATATAATATATTATTTATATAATATATATGCGCGGTATTTATTGGATAGCGCACATTATACGTGATAAAGCTAACATACTTAGTTGTATTGATGTGAGTTTGTGGCCCTGGTTTTCATGCCTTTGCGATCGTCATATATATATATATATATATGTGTGTGTGTGTGTGTGTGTGTGTGTGTGTGTGTGTGTGTGTGTGTGTGTGTAGTGCATTGTCACAGCAGATCATTATTCAAATGTATATGGTTAAATAAACCAGACAACGAATGTCTATTAAGTTTGATCACGAGCCGTTCTAAGCCTCGTATAGTTGCTCTAATTTCGAGAGAAAATAAAAACAAAAAAATAAAAAAATATTATTTTGGCTTTTATTTTCTCCCAAAATTAAAGCAACTATACGAGGCTTAGAACGGCTGATGATCAAACATAATAAACATTCGTTGTCTGTTATATGTAACAATATGTCATTGAATAATAATCTGCTGACCCAATACACTATATCTATCTCTCTTTCTCTCTCTGTCTCTCTCTTTATATGTGTGTGTATTATATTATTTATCATATATATATATATATATATATATATATATATATATATATATATATATATATTATTTGTTTATTTGTTATTTTAGCTATTATGTTGGTGCAAAAATAATGACGTAATAATGTCGTTTTTGACGTTAAAAAATACGTCAAAAAACGACATTATTAAGTCATTATTTTTGCACCAACCTAATATTTACCTTATTCGTTCGCCTGTTTGTTTCGTATATATTTTTCCTATGTGCATTTTTCGGCTTTGGTATTTGAAATAAAGCTGATTAGAATTAAATTATTATTTTATTTTAGCCTATTTGTTCCTGTTCTGCTTGTAGGTAGCGCAAATGGAATTTCTTTTCGTGCAAGCACTTGTTAATTAGCACGTATGTTTTTATATTATGCATATAATTTGTGGTTATATGAAGAATTAAATATTAAAGGAGGAATAAAAAAGAGTTTAAAAATAATTTAAAATCTATAGATAAAAGGATATAAGGGATTAATGGAAAGAGAATTGGGGAGATCTTAGAGTAAGAGAAAGATTATAAATTATAATTAATATAGGTAAAGAGGTTATAGAGTGCGGAAATTAGAATTAGTTATATATTCGACATTTGAAGAGTTAGTAGGGATTGAATATTATGGAAATATAGTAGCTAATTAAGTTAATTATATATATATATATATATACATATATACATGCAATATTATTTATTTTAGGATAATAGACCGAAAACATGTCAAAATTGCTACAGATTCGCAGATGTGTTTCGACGTCTTATCAATGTATCTCATCAGGCGTTTTAAATTAAAATGCATTGATGCATTGATACACATCGAAAACTGACTGCAACTGTTTAGCAGTTCTGACATGTTTTCAGTGTAATATCCTTATATATATATATATATATGTTTGTGTGTGTGTGTGTGTGTGTATATATATATATATATATATATATATATATATATATATATACGGAGATAAGAAGCTTTATATACTTGACGATGTATATTATTTCTTCAAGTTGTAATGTCAATTTTTATTGATCAGTACTTACCGTCATAGATCTGTGAATAGTGTAGCGGTTAACGATGCGGAAAATGATAAGCCAAATTCAGATCATGACTGCATCTGCTATGCTTACTTTCGCATTACTAACCTTGGAAAAAGTATGAATCCATTTATTCTCCTACCAGCTATGAGTAAAGCAACGGGGTAGACTGAAGGAATCCAACACTGAGTGGCAGGACATCCAGAGAGATTACAAGTGGTAGGAAGCAACAGAATATTGGTGTTTTCCCAAGAATTATCCAGGGTATGGATTATCCCTTGTTGCTGGTTGTTACATGTAAAATGCGACCGTTCAACCTGTTGTAAATTACTGGGAGAGGAGCTAGTCATTACAAAGTACTTCTTATTATCATGAGAGATTAAATGTAATTACTGAGCAAGGCAAAATCAGCGATCCCATAGAGCATGGGTTAGACTGGAACAGGGATCCTTATCGATTAATGAACATACTTCATCTCCTAAAAGAAAAAATTATACATATGAAGAGGCGTATGTATGGAAGGCGGCAAGGCACTAAAATTGTGTCTCTTCAAAAAGTCTGATATTAAACCTACTAGTTCATGAATACAAGTCAAGATCATTAATAAACTATTGCACTTCAAGAAGAATCTATGTTTTATACGTTATATTTTGTAAGCAGATTTAAGTTTTGACAATATATTACCACCAAATAAAAATATTATTTTACGCATTTATGAGAACAAAAGTATCACAAGAATAAAATCCACTAAAGTAGACGCTTCCGGATACCAGGTGCTGTAAGCTTGGATGTGCGGATGGTGTAATTGATAAGGGCTCGGAATTGAAAATCGAAGTGCCGAGTTCCAATTCCATTTGGGTTTGTTATACACTTACAGGCAAATAACCTTGGGAAAGATATGAATTTATCTTTTCTCTACCCATCTAAAGGTTAATTAGTACGACTTGAATTATTATTTCAAAAAATTCTTACAATCTAAGAACAATATTTCTGGCTTTAAATAAGCGACATATGTTGATAAGCCGTCGAAAACGAATCCATCAATAAATGAAATACATGACTTCAGACAATAGGAAAACAGGATTTAATTATCCGTTATTAATTTACCCGAGAAAAAATATTTTATAATGGCATCGCAAGAGGAGAATCTTTTAAATCATTATGACACTAAAAATAATAAAAATAATGTCAAAATTCCAAAATAATGTCAAAAAATAATGTCAAAAAATAATGTCAAAATAATTAAAAATGACCAAAATAATAAAAACTAATGTCAAAATTTCAAAATAATGTCAAAAAATAATAACTCATGATGACACTAATACATCGTCTTCAATATCAATAAAATCCTTTAGAAGAAGGCGAATATTTTTAATAACATTTTAAATTTTTCATTGAAATATAATAGACATATAATGTGATCAATCACGACTACTTAACATTAACATCAGCCTTAAATCGAGACTAGTAACTTTTCTGAATGTTGCCAGGTGAATTCGTGCTGATTACCTAATTAATGAATATTGCACTAGAAATTATTTGTTCAGTGTTCAATGGCGTTGTTGCATTCCCTCCTAAATGGCGCCAATGGCATGTGTGCCCTATTTTTTCCATACACTAGATACGTCACTGCACATTTGAAACCTTTGCGAATGTCATCATTATAAGACTCTGAAGTTAAAGAGCAAAACTTATTCAAATTTCCGACCAAATTACATTTGCCGCTGAACGGGATATCGGAAAGAAGAAGCAGACAAGGTATAAAAGGTTTAGCTTATCGACACGAGTAATATTATTTTGGACAGACAAGCAAATGTTGATGTCATCTTCCTAAACATTGGCTGCTCAAGTTTGATAACCTCGCGTTGATTGCGGATAAAATTAGGAGTTATTAAAATATTACATTAACTGGTGTTCATTACTTGAAAAGTTACTGTACCAATTTCTCATTATGGAAGCACGTATGAGGAGTTGATAAACATGATATGAAACATCTCCAGCCTGACGCTACCGTTAAAACAGATAATATTTAAACTAAGTTGATTATATGTTAATTTTTAAAAATTTGATTGGCACTTAAAAGTTACACGACGCCTTAGAAAATTTTCTTTATTTACTATGTTTAGTCGAATAGGAAGCGACATGAACATATATCGATTGCGTTACAATTGAGAGATCGATTCGTTTGCCATTACACTACAATCAACGTCTCATGAAATTTAGTCTGGTAATTTTGAATGAATCCACAAGAATTAGACACCGAGTGAGTATCGAACTCACTACACAATACTAAAACCAGATTAGCTCATTAACCATTAGCCTTCGTGAAGTACCTGAGAGACGATATTGTTACCCATGATTTAGTCTAGATAATGCAAACCCACAAATATGCGTACACTTATATATGCACAACTAAATGCGCTATGTAAATTATACATCGAGACTGGTCAGTACCAAGATGGCTGACCGCTTGTGAATACCAGATGCTGTAAGCTTCGATGTGCGTGTTGTGTAGTGGATAACAGCTCAAAATCAGAATCGAATTCCAGTGTGCTTCATATATCCTTGCGTGAGATTTGAAGGCATCTCTTCTCCAGCTGGGATCAGTAAATCGTTATCTCACAACATTCCTATAATTTAAAATATTTCTTGATTTGAACACCACGAAAAGGTTGATAAACCGTAAAAAAAACGAATCAAAGAAAATATGTGCATTTTGCCTATCATTAATTGGAATTGAGCTATATAGTGACTGTTATTTCAGCTATCATCATCATCATCATCAGGTCGAGTATTATTCTCGGATTCTCCCGACTCGTTGTGTCCAACCATCTCTGTCAAACATCACTGTCGACAGGTCCTGTAGATGGCATCCAGAGTCATCTACAAATTGGTCAATGTAGGTGTGATGATCTTTTGACGCGCAATGGGTTCCATAGGAGGGTGCCACTCACAAGTTCTGACTTACTTCTCCAAGAGTGACCAGCTAACTGAAGCCTTCTCTCGCTTAGTGAAACTGAGATAGGAAAAAGGTGTCCATATAAGCGTTTCTTTGTTGGGTGTTTCTTCCAGCTGACGTGCAATGCTACTCGTAACATCCTTGTGTATGTTCCGTCAACATGATGCATCTTGGTGTTTCGTCAGTATCCATGTTATTGAGCCGTAGAGCAAGACAGATTCTCCCGTGGCCTTAAAGAGGGGAGGACTTCCAGATGGTGATCAGACCATCAAGGACACTCCAATTTTCACCTATAAAAATTGGTAATAAAAAAGTTGGCGGTTAAAATGCACAATTAGATATTTCAATCAGGAAAAGGATTTAACAATTTTCCACTGAAAATTGATACGAAAAAATTTCCTAACTGTAAAGTGAAATTTATTAAACTCGTCTCGTAAACCATTACTAGATTTAAAGAGCTTCATCCTAATTGGAACCTTTTCCAAGAAATGAAATGTCGTAAGACTCTTCCTACTCTATCGCTATTTCCCTTCATATTCCATTATTAAGTAGGAAGTTCCACTTGGACAGCTTCTTGCCAAGTATTACTAATTTGTGGAACAGACTCCCAAGCGAATATTTTCCCTGTCACTACAATCTTAACCTCTTCAAGTCTGAGTTTAACTGTTTATCTTTCCAGCATAACTTCATAAACTGGACGTCTTAACTCTTTTTCTTTCAACTCCTGCTCAAGAAATAAAAACTGTATAAAACCAACTATAGAAGAATTGCATCAGAAACACCCAACTAAAAGCGAATTTATTATATCCAGGCTCCATATTGGACATACCATCATAACCCATTCGTATATCTTAAAAAAGGAAGTTTCTCAAGTATGTGTGGCACCATAAAACAAAAACTGACAAACTGCAGCAATTTTAATTCAGTCCGCTTAAAATGCTACGAAACAACAAACTTAAAAAGAACTCTTTTTCAAAATACTGATTCACTTTACATATTTCAATTTCTACGAGAAATTGAATTTGAAAAATATGATTAAAAATTAACCATAACTAACAGCAGTCTTAGTATTTAAAATAAAAGAAAATTGAATGTTTAAATAAAAAACTTTGTTTAGAAAAAATATTATATGTCGGCATTAAATAATCCAATGGGTTGATAAGCCGTAAAACAAGCCAAACTAACTAAACCTCTTACATCCATATAGCTTCATTCTATCTTGAGGGGTGCAAGGCCTTGTACTGTGTAAAGATCAGTAAAGCAAAAGCACGCCTATGTTTATAGATATAAAGATATATACAACAACGATTATAAAATTAGTCTGGCACGGTACTGTAGAGAGTTCTGGTCTCTTTGATGTTTTATGCTTGGTATTTGTTTCAATATATGAAATAATGATATACTGAGAAAGACAATATTAAGAAATATTATAGAACTTCTAGCGTCATGATTTTAGAAGACCCAGCTAACAAGGCTATGGAGTTTTACTTTGAAAAGACTGACTTCAAAAAGTTCAGAGGTCATCCAAGTACCACCATGTGAAGACATGATCAGAGAATGATATATAGATATATAATTTTGTATAATTTTATATATCAACAAACAGCATTGAGAAAAATATGACAAATATATATTTACCATAATTGTCCGCGGAGTTGTGGAGAATTAAAGTTAAGTAATTCTTTTGCATATATAAAAAATAATATTATATATATATATATATATATATATATATATATATATATATATATATATATAAGAATTTTAATATTAAGAATGCGGTAGGATTTGTCTACCTTTATCTGTTAAAGTATTTTGTTAAGGCTTTCAAAGAAACTTGCAGATGAAATTAGCTGAAATTCGATCTGAATTCTCTGTATAATATCTGTCCAATTTGATTTAAGAGGATTGGTAAGGAAGAAGTTTATATTAAAAGATGAATATTTGTAAAATAAATCCATTTTTATCATAAACTTATTAATCTACCTACGTAACAATAGATTAACATAAATAATTATCGTGGCGATAAATTTATATATAAGAGCTTTTGTAATTTACACAGTAACGATTACCTTAATTCCTGAAACTTTGCAAGAGGGTTCTGAGAAACTGTCAGCCCAAACAAGAATATTTTGCAAAAGAAAAAATGTCTGTATTTGGACAGTGTTTGATTTATAGCATAGTCCGAGAACTGTTTTGTAGAATCCACTTTTATATCGGACTTTCAGTTCACAACGTAGTGTTCCGTGATTACTAAAACAAATGTTTGGCCATTTTCTTCTCTACTGCCAGAAAGATATATTAATAGTTGCAGAAGCTAACGAAGCTAAGTGGTTGAGTAACGGCAAACAGAGTAATATAAGAAACATCGAAACTTTGTTGCGTGTGAAGGAAGCCAGCATTAAAATAATAATAGCATTATTTATATTTTCCTCCTATTCTCAGAATAAACCCAACCATTATACGAGGTCAGATCAAAATGCATCGGGACTGGTACTGTAAAAAGAAAACTACAGTATATATCAATTCGGCATTTAATTAGATTCGAAGTAGTCCCCTTCTGAAACCACAGACTTTATTCAGCGTCATTTCCAGTGATGGAAGCATTCATGGAATTACTTCCTTGGGATAGTATTCTCTTAGATTTCCTCGTCATCTTAAAATCTTGTTCCTTTTAAGTAGGATGTTATTTTTGAAGAGAAGAACTCACAATGGGAACATCTGGGAAATATGGTAGTTGTCGTATATGAGGGAAAAAACTGGTGTGGTGTGATGAAAAGACCACACTCTACACACATTCTGCCATGCACTACTATAAACAACAGAAGTAATCGAAAACTTTATAAAGTAGTCTGCATGCGCCACAAAGTTCGGCTTCGCTCTGCATGCCATAGCAAAATTCTCGTTACTTTTTTATCAGGCCTTGTATATATAATCTTTAAAATGAAATAAATATTCCCCGTATTTGATTAATAAATCTTGTTCGTGGTAACATATTCGCTGACACGCATAAAGTTATAAGTTTTAGTAGGTAATAGTAATTGTATATGGCACCATACTGTGACGTTATGGAAATGCTCAGACCTATACATTGTGTTCTACCATCAGATAAGCCAGTGTCAAAGTGGGCTATGCTGCAAAAGACAAGGTAGCGTAACTTATTGGATTTCATACGCGCCATGATTGTGGATGCCAAACTTAATTTCCGAATTTGTGTGTATCACGTGTATTCCAAGAACGAAGAGAAAATTACCAGGATGGGAGAAATACGGCCCAGTGTGAACAAGGTATTATAAAATATAGTGTATATAAGGTATATAACGTTTAAGATGAATATCCAATAGGTCCTTTCAGCGTTCTTTATTTCCCATTGGATATGGAAGCAGAATATCCGCCCGGGTTCCACTGCGAACACCACCAGCTGCACACAGCTACTCACTTTGCCTTATGACATCGCTAATTAAGTTCTGGAAGTCTGGAAAATGAAGCACTAATTGAGAATACTAAGTTTGTTAATATTTAATTTAATTAATTAGTAAAAAATAGATTGAAACACTTACAAGATTATCGAATGTATCAATTTTGATGGTTTCTCTCTTTGCAAAAAAGATATGTGAGATACATTAAACGACTTCCTCTACTGTTGCTGTTTGGGCGGAATAAATATGTCTGTAACATGAATCCACGCTGTCTTCTTATTCACTTTTCAATATCGATTACCATCCTGACTTGGATGGTTTAGGATTAAGTGCAATAATTCGTTCGATGATTGAAACGATGTCTAACGTTTTGTGTACAGTTTTGTCTTCGGGTATTCACTTTAGTACCTCACTATTTGAAGAGTTCTTGTAAGAAAAAGGTATATCTTCAATGAAAGTCTACGATGTTTCGAAAAATATTAATTAAAAATTGAGAATGTAAGTCTTCCAGTTAGGTGTGCTTATCCACCTAAACAGGTCATTGAACGGTGATAATTACGTTACAATGCTTCGTGACTATTTGTACGCATTCCTGAGTGTTCCAGGACGAAGGCGGGGAAGATTCCAAGTTGTTAGGAATAATGCTTGAGGAGCATTCTGGAGAATTTCGTGATTTCGCCACCACGTTCTCTCGATATAAATACAACTGTGCATTTTTCCAGTATATTGACAAGGTCCAATCGCATATAAGACCCGTTACACAAAAATATCATTGGGAAGACATCAAACGACATCCAGACTCAGTGTCACGTCGAGTTGCCTCGCAGACAAGATGCTAAGAAGAAATTCCATCTCTTTTGCCACGTCAGGGTCTATAATGTAACTTATATTAACCGATATCTATCTGATAATAATCAAGTGAATAATTAATGCAAGATTGTTATCTTGAATACTAAGTCAGATGTATATTTGAAAGGAACTAATAAAACGTATCCACGACAGACAATAACTACTCTTTCTATGTGCCGTATCCATTCGGGACGTTGGCGATCATGGCTCTCCACTTCCTCCTACCCCTTGTGGCTTTCAATAAGTTTCGTGCCTCTGCCAACTCCCACAGACCACGTTCTGCCATCCACTAGCTTAAGCCCGCCAATTATGGAATGCGTTATTTTCCCTGGTCTCTCTTTCCATCTATTCGACCCGTGAGTATCAGATTCCCCAGGCTCTCCTTCCTCATTATGTGTCCCAAGAACTTCAGCTGCCTCTTTTTGATGTTAAGTATAAGCCTCCTCTTTGTTTGTATCCTCTTTAAGACCTCATCGTTGCTCACGCGCTTGGTCCATGATATCCTCAGCATCCTTCTGTAGAACTACATCTCCGTCGCCTTGAGTCTCTTCATCTTTGAGGAAATCGTCCAACATTCGTTGCCGCAAAGGGAGACAGATGTTACGTAACAGCTCAGTATTCTTTTCTTTGTTACCAAAGAGATCCTCCTGTCTCGCAATATTCTGCCCAGCTTTTCTAATGCGTCCTTAGCCATCCCAATATGTCTACGGAACTCAGTGTCGCATTTCCCGTCATCTGTGAGAACACTTCCCAGATATTTAAACTTCCAAGTCTGCTTGATTCTAGTTTTCCCGACTTGCAAATCGCATTTCTGGCTCATCTTTTCATGAATAAAATAATCATGGAATAAATTACCTTTTTTTTTCTATTTTGCAAGGATAAAGTCTGTTTATATCCCCACATACGGATTAGGCATCACAGAGAGAAAGCCTTCCAAGATGTATGCCACGCAACGATTAAATAACCTACAGAATCTCAATTAATTAGTGTCCTGGTACTCCTATATTTATGGGCACTACCGTGAACCGCCTAAAGTTTTTTTTTCCTGTTAGTAGTAACAATTAACTTATTTTGAACTAATCTCACTTAGCTCTATATTTACTAAAACTTAGTCCAGCAGAAGGATGAACAGGGTACAGTCAAATAATCTGCAAGACAAATATGTTCCGCCAAACTTCTAAATAGGGAGAGTGTGCAAACTTTGAAAATCAAGAATTAAAATCTGAGTTTTTACTTTGTTTGAAGGCTGACTATTTGCGCAGGTGAAAAATAAAATATATCCGTACTTCAATCAGATCAAAGATCCTTCATGTATTACATGCTATTCACTTTATGAATTATCATTAGTAATAAGCTCGGTCTAATCAATCACAGAAATTTCAATCACACTAGGCCATAGTACTTCTCTACCCTCTCAATTCTCTCTTGTTTTCATTTATTTTATTTTTTATTTTTTTTTTTTTTTTTTGTGGGATTCGCTGAATGAAAAATATTCACAATTTGAATGAGGCTCTTTATTTCCAACAGACACATCAAATATTTATGCTGCGATGAAATCCTCGTTTGAATCAATAGAAGTAATTTCCAGTTCAGGATTTCACCTTTGTTTATATTGGTGATTTTTTACGCGCGTAGCTTAGATGTGGCACCCAGTAAGGATCGAACTCACTATTCAATCGTAGCAAGAGAAAATTGCTAAGGATTTCACTACGTCGAGATTCCCAACTTTTGTTTATATTGTCGAACCTAAGCTGTTGGCGTAGAAATTATTATTAAATAAAATGGTGACTATAATAATTACAATTTTGATTTTATTTTGTAAAAATGTCCACATTGTTATTATGAAAAGAAAAAGGGACATTAAGAAAGAAGAAGAAGAGGGAGAGGAGAAAGAGGTTAAAAGTGGAATGGTAGGAGAAATAGGAAAAGGCAAAGGAAAAGGAAGAAAAGAAAGAAGAGGAGGAGGTGGATAAAACTTGATTGGTTGTAGGAATAGGAAAAGGGAAAGGAAAAGGCAAAAAGATAGAAGAAGAATAAGAAGAGGAGGGGGATAAAAGTGGAATGGTTGGAGGAATAAGAAAAGGGAAAAGAAAGAAAGAAAGAAAGAAAGAAAGAAAGAAAGAAAGAAAGAAGTGTGGGAGGAGGGATAAAAGGAAACGGATTTGATGGAAGAAAGGGAGAAAAAAGAAAAGGAATGACTGGAGAAAAAGGAAAAAAAGAAGGAGGTAAGAATCATAGAGCAGAATTAAAAGTAGATGACTATGTTTGAGAAAAGAAATAGGATATGTAGGGAAAATTTGGGAAAAGAAAAGAAAAGACAAGATTGAGTCGTTAGGGGGAGGATTGTGTAGAGAAGGAAGTAGACAAGAATGGAAGGAAACATCGTAGAAAGCAACAATAAAAACAGAAAGGAAACGAGGGACAAACGTAGGGAGAAAGTGATTACCAATGAGACATGCTTAAAAGACGACGGACCAATTGCAAAAAAAAAAAAAAAAGATAAAAAGACCGCAAAGAATTTGAAACTCATAAATGAATATTTTTAAGCCATCTTTGTGTATTTTGTATGCTTTCACGAAATTATTTTTCAAATTTTCAGATTTCTCGTGTCCAATTTTGTTAAAGTGAGTCAAGAAATTTCGCAGTACAAATTAAATCATAAATACTTTTTCTTCTTGAATTCAAATCCACCATCCTTCCATATATTTATATTATTGGATACATGAGTTGGTGTAATGAGTCATATTGGTTGGTTATCATGTCTGCACAAAAATATCTGATTTTCACAGGAAATCTTCGAAGAAAAACTTAAAATTTGCTTGAATTTTCTACGAAGAACAAAGTTTTTGTGTTAAACAATAAAACACCATTTTTATTCCTTTCTATTCGTTAATATCGTCCAATTCACATTTCTATTGCTAGTTTATTGTTTCAACATCGACCTTCTTCATCAGTTTTATTACCTAATGATTAGTGTTTTGTTTTCAGTCGTTTAATTTATCATCGTTTTTCTTATTTCTCCTGCCATTCTTTTCAACATCTTTGATCTTTCTTCACCTACTTGTCTTTACTTTTTTCTTTTGAACTTCTTTACTTAATCTCCATCTTATGCTTACCTTCTATTTTTTTACCTTTTTCCTAAGAACCATTTTTCCTCCTCCTCCTGTTTTCATTTCTTCATCTACGTCTTTATTTTGTTGTTTTTTGTTTTTTTTTTTCATTTTCATCCTCTTAAATTTTGTCCTCATGACAATACCGTTCCTTATTTTCCTCATTTTTTTTCTATCTTCCTTCTTTTCAAATCTTCTTCATTTTTTTTTTACCTTCTCATTATGATCCTTTCTTTCTTTTCATTTTTTTTTTTACCTATTTCCGCAAGATTCATTTTCATTATCACAGTATTTATCTCCCGTGAAAAAACCGCCACAACTTTTTTCTTTCTTTTTTATTCACGAATAATACTAACACTAATAATAACAAATAAAACATAATAATGCTTTTACGATAGCTAGTAATTCTTTATTTCTATCTATTTTGGCAATCAATGATTCTTTTTCTATATTGTTTTTCTTTTTTACAACTACAAGACGACCAACAAGCAGCCATTATAATACGGTTTCCTCCGCTCGTCAAGTTCCATTTTATCTCTTCTCGTTTATTATTTTTCTTTTATTCTCTTTTTGACTCCAACTTTGATTGCTTTTCTTTTCTCACCTTTTCTTACTTTTTCCTTCTTTCAATCCAACATTTCTTCATATTTCTCTTTATTCACTCATTTCTCTTTACTTCGTCCTCATCATTCCTTCTACTTCTTTTTCGTTAGTTGTTTTCTAAATATTTTCATCCATTTTTATTTTTATCCGCGTTTTCATTCTCTTTTTAAGAAACCACCGCTTCTTCTCCAACATTCAAATATAGTAGCGGCTTCATAATCGATGCAAACGGAGGAAGACGAGGTAGCAGAGTAACTAAACTTTGATACGCCGTCTCTTCCAAAGACAAAACAAATGAAAAACCTGAAAGAAAAATTTAAATACTCTGATAGTGTGTTGGGTAAAGTAAGCGCGGGGAACAAATAACGCCTCGGTTATGAACCATTCTCTCATTTTGATAATGTTGACAACGACCACTACTATATTGGTACAACGGCCGTATTGGCTTGTGAGGGGAGCCTTAATTGACTGAACGTCTCTATCAATGTTCAACAATGTCGTTCCCAATGAAGATTCACGAATAAAAACTGATGGGAAAATATCATTAAACTAATGGTACCAAGTGCTCCACTCATCAACTATCTCGAACGAGTGAATTATCGTCTGATTTTGTTAACGAGCCACCATTTGAGAGACAGTATAAGATTGCAAGTGTGCATATGCGTGTATATGTTTAAGAGCTTTGTGTGTGTGATTTTACTTTCGTGCGTGTGTATCCTCCTATATATATATATATATATATATATATATATATATATATATATATATATATATATATATATATACTGAAAGAGAGAGACATGAACAGAGAGACAGAGGGAAAGAGAGTGTGTGTGTTCGCGAGAGAGAAAGAGTTAAAAACAAACGAAATTGCCTCAAATTCAGGCAGCAGATTTGTTGTATAAATATTCTATGACCTTGTAGCAGTATATGTAAACCTTCTGATTACCGAAGATACCTTCGGCCTTGTTGTAGGCGAACCAACGGCTCTGGATTACTATTAAATGGACAATCAAGGAAGGATTAGATAAATCAGGTCAGAGATGTAAGAATTAGGCGACCCAGTATTTAAAATGAAGCAATTTGTTTTGTGCGCACAAGAATATTAATCGAAGTAACAGATCGCAAAAAAATTCTTTGAGATATTGGAAGTTTGTAAAATGTTTATCAAGATAAATGAGTGTAACTGATAATCAGTACAAAAAAGTTATTTTTCCTTATAGAAGAAAAGTTTCGATTTTTAATAAACGCTACTTTAAAAAATGTTTTACTTGTAATACAGCTCGTTCTGTCTTGTAGTGATTGATTATTAATTGCGAGGATTAGATGTAAAAAAAAAAAAAGTATCTCGTGAGCGAATTCTATGTGTTTCTCGTTCTGCATACCTGCTGAAGAAAATTCTTTAGTCCTCTCTATTTATTATCACAAATAATCTCACAAGGACAGTCTTTTTTGACTGTTCTTGTGGGATTATTGATTGATGATAAAATATAATATTCGATTGGTTCAAAAATGCTAGTTGAATGTTTTAGCTCTAAATCTTACCTGGGATGAGACTCATCTACGCGCCATAAGTTTATCTATTTTTGGACTTGACTAAATGACTGAGGAAATTTTGAGGTACGAGAATGTGGAGTTTTTTTTTTGTTTGTTTTTTTTTACTTGCCCTGAAGTCGAATATCGCTACAGTAGCCTGATGTTACTACGCAGTCACCCACCTAAATAATAAACAAACTCGGCATTGATTAACTTCGATAATCAAACTAAAACCGATGTTTTCAATGACATATAACTAAGATAATGTATTCACTAACTTTAGCTTAGTCGATTACAAGATGATACATTAGGATCAAACTTACTTTATAGTCTTTGCTATCAACAAATGCGGCTCCAAAATATTATCTAAAGCCGAAACCCCTTAATAGTGATGGGTCCGTAATTTCTTTCTCGGCCAGATGTTAACGAAAAATGCTGTCATTATATATGATAATGGAATAGATGGCGGGAGGTAGATTTTGCATTTCCAATGATGTTAACGCGAAACAAACAGAGACTCTCAACTGAAATTCAATCCCAGTTCGCCGTTTCTTTTTCCCGTACTAATAAGGACTACTTCATCATATATTACTGTTACTTTACTTTGATACAAAGACTCAATATGTTTCAATATGTCCATGGTATGCTAAATTCTCCAAGTACTTGTTCCTTATAAAGCGTCCAAGAAAGTTCAACTATGTCGTTTTGATTTTGAGTAGAAGTGTTTTGGTAGTCTTCATTTGCTTTCAGAACTTCCTCGTTGTTTAGATATTCCGTTCTTAATATTTAGAGCAACGGACTTTAGAACTCCACTTGTGTTCCTTCGAATGTTTTCTTAAACTCTGAGGAAATTTCCAAGAGTCACTGCCATAGATGAGAAAAGATATAACATAGCAGTTCAGCACGCTGTTCTTTGTTTTTATCTTAACACTTTGCTTAATTTCCGAAAGGCATCTATCGGTACTCCGATGTACCTTCTAAAAATTAAGAATAAAATTATGATTAAATAGATAGCTTAACCTATCATCAGGTTTACACTACACCGTGGTTTTTTAAGCAGGAGTGGAGGTTAATCTCTTGTGTTCTGTTTAGTATTGGGTTTCTGGTTCATTCTAAAGTCTATTTAAACTCTATACTTCTAACGTCTCCACTTAAACTCTAAAATTTTATTTACTATTTTTTATTTTTCTCCTTAATACGATAGATATGTACGCACAACTCCCTGGACTTTTGAACCGGGGTAAACGTTTATCCCTTGTTACCTATTAAGTTAGTGCAAAAATAATGTCGTTTTCTCACATATGTTACGATGTGAGAAAACGACATTATTTTTGCACCAACATATTATTTAGTAATGGATCATTGGTTCTTTCTAACTTCTCTGCCTAATCTCTGAAAGTGTATTATTTTATTATTTTTATTTGCTCTCTCCTTAAAAGAAGTAGATAGGTTCGCATATCGACCGGTTCAAACTCCTCGCTTGTCTTTTAAACAGGTGTAAATGTTTATCCCTTGTTTCCTGTCTAGGATTGGGTTTCTGGTCTATCCTAAAATCCTCATTTTCTTTCATTTCAATTAGCCACTTGCATCTTAGCGGTATTATCTCCTTGCTTGGAGTGAATTGCTTAAAGCAAACATAGATAGATAGATAGATAGATAGATAGATAGCACATGATGTTGATTTTTTGTTATCATATGGAATTTGATGATGACACAATATCTCAATTTTCGACTCTTGTGTTCGACAACGCATCATTTGATAAGGGTAATTATCTCATTCCAGTCTCGTATCTTTAGACAGCTTACTGTTTATTTATTTTTCTCACAGAAATATTCAGTTCCGTCTTTGGCATCATATATGGACTTTTACATGGATCTCTTCATCTTTTACTTCACTTAGTTTAGCACAATAGCTACAGTAGTTGGACACCCAGTGCGGATCAAAGCCACTATATTAGCGAAATTGGTTGCTGAAACGAATTTGCTCCGAATCTCGTTTTGATTTTGTATCGAGCGGTGATTACTTCCTATTGTTTGTCTGGCACAAGATCACAGCTGTGAGAAATTTATCGAATATCGAACTCACTAAAGTAGCGAATTGTTGATTTAACTGATTAGTTTGCTAAGCATCGCACAGAGTTTGTCGTCTCCCCCCCACCCGTTAGTTTTTGTGTGTGTAAAGATCTTCTAAATCAGGTCAATTTATCTTCAAATGCACAAGCCGCCGCCCCCTCACCCGACAAAACAGTTAATGACCAGATTGAAAACGATATGGAGTAACTTAATGATAGCAATCTCCGATTGGTTGAACTGTTTCAACTTTCCTTTCTTTTATCGCCCGAATGTTCTTTTTTTTTTTTACTTATATTTTTATTTGTTTTTTTCATTATTTTCTTCTTTTCTATTTCATCCTTTTTTCCTTTTCTTTTTGCTTCCGCATTTTATGGCCTTCTTTCTTACTTCCATTTTCTAAGATGCTTCGTTATCTGTGTCTATCAGTTTTCCTCCAACAACTTTGCTTATTGCTGCTTCTTTGTTGAGTCATTTGGCCATGTTTTCTCTTCTCTTCCCGCTCTTTATTCTTTTCCTTCTTTTTCACATATCTTACTATTTTCTTTTTCTTCATATTTTTTAAAACTTTTTACTGTTTATCTCTCTTTTTGTTTCGTCTTCTTCTTAAAAACGTTCCATCTTTTATTTTACAATTCAATTTTCTCTTTCAACTCTTCCTAAAATTCGTCTTCTCTTTTATTCAATTCAATCTTATTCTCCTAATAACGTTTTTTTAATTGCTAACCGCCATAAGTTTCCTTCTTCTTCTTCTTCTTCTTCTTCTTCTTCTTCTTCCTTCCAAATCCTCCTCATCATCTTTTCTTCCTCCTCCCCTTCTTCCTTCTTTATCGTCTTCTTCTTCTTCTTGTTCTTGTTCTTCTTCTTCTTCTTCTTTCCTTTCGCTTCGTTCTTCTTTAATTCTCTTTCTTCCCGTTTATTTTCTGTTTCTTTCTTTTTTGTTTTTATCTTTTCATTATCTAGTTTCTCTATTTCTTCACCTTTTCATTTGATTTTCACTACTTCATCTTTTACTTCTTTCCCTCAGTTTGTTTATCCTTATTTTCTCTTCCCCTTTTATATTTTCTTTCGGATTTTCTCTTTCTTTTATTTCACCCCACTCAATGTTTCCTTCCTCCTTTTTACTCCCACTCCTTCAATTTCTAGTCCGCTTTTCTTTTCTTCTCTTTTTTTCTAATAATGACGCTAGTTCATTTTGCCCATTTAAACTGAACTACCGCGACTCTCTTTCTTGCATAGCAACGAACCGAGTGGATAGACTGGCACTCGAAAAATATCTGTCCGCTCTTGAAATGATATTAAGTCATCATATAAGTTTCATGATGATCTAATTGGTTATACAAGAAGAGGAAAACGAACTCACTTCCTCGTCTTGCCCAGCGGTCAATTTTTAAAGGATGTAAAAGCAAATATTTGTTGGAAATTTTTTTCTGTTAATATTATTTTTTTTTTAAATTGAAAGCCCAAAAAACAAAAGAGTGGTGTGAAAGCAGACGGTGTCGAAAAAGAACCATTTCATTTGTCAGAAGAGAAAGAAAATAATAAAAATAATCGAGAAAGTTGCATGGGGAAGTTACAGAAATCAGTGAAAATTAAAAGCAAACAAAAAACTATAAATTAGATTGAACGTGTCAGGGGAACTCTATAATCACCACACGCACACACACACACACACACACACACACACATATATAAATATATATATATATATATATATATATATATATATATATATATATATATATATGTACACATGAGTGTGCATAGTTGATGGGTGTGTCGCCGTGTGCAGTTAGTATTTGTCTGTGGGTGCTTTTTTTGTGCTGATCGAGGAATTGATATCTGTGTCTGTATTCGACCGAGCGCAAATGATTAATGCCTGCCAATTAATTTTATTGCAGAAATTTCACTGCATTGATAGTTATTTCATTTTTCAAACTTGGATATTAAAACGTTCACAATTATTCTAAGTGATATCTCTTTATAAACTGCGTGCTAATATAGTAAGGCTTCGCTTCATAAAAGATGAAGAAATGTTACCAGAGTTGAACAAAAAAAAACTCATTTCATACAATACATATCGATATTTAAAGACAATACTTGAAAAAAAAGTTGCGCTACTTGAAGCAATGAAGAAGATTTTTTTACACAAATGAGAAATACATGAATATTTGTTGTATTAAATTTTTAAATTACTGACTATATTTTAAGATATGTTATGGATTTCTCCCACGACGGACTATCACTCGTGTTATATTCTATAAATATACTCTGTATGTGTTTATATTTGAGTGTATGACTGCGCGTGAATTTTGAGTAGGAAAAAATGTAATACCTATGGACGCATAATTGTATGAGATGGAATTTTTTTCTATGCAGAATCAATGGTTAAAATAGTAAAGGAAATATATTTTTAAAACAAAGTGTTCATACTTCCTTGATGCTAGGCTGAGAAATAACATACATTTCTACATTGTTGTCAAAACTGCCAATTCGTCCGCAGCTTACAACCAGATATCAATCTGGCACGAAATAGTCGGCAGTAGAAGCCACCCAACAAACACAATCCGCCAGCGATCCAAGGAGATTATGGGGGTGACCCAAAACAACCAATTTGGCCTGGGCAGCACAAGCAAACAGTTTTTCTCTCAGCAAGGTCCAAAAGGAAAATGAGGAATGAGATTGAAAAAAATAAGGAATTTCGAGGAAGAGCAGCTGTTTTTCAGTTCAAACAAAAGACTACATGGAGTAATATTGATCCAATGAATCTGTCAATGAATATCTTAATTGCAATGGAGCTATAGACAATATCATTCCTCCTGCGATCTACCTATGATCTCCTACCAAATGCGACCACACTCAAGTTGTGGGGTTACATTGACACCAATGTATACGCATCATGTCAAAGTGACCGAAGCAATTTAAGTCACATACTCTCTGTATACTCACAATCACTGCAGATGTACACTTGGTGCCATAAAAAAAGTTGGACGTGGTTATGAACTTAGTACACAGTGTGAAGCAACCAATATACAACCTGTAACGGTCAGAGAAGAAAAGGATCCGTTTTCACAAGGAAGGTGAACGCTCTACGTGATAGACCCAAATAACTCCCAACATGAAGCTACTGAGTGGAGCCCGTGATTGTAGTGTTAGTTGATCTTAGAATACCTTTGTAAATTTCGGTACACATCATTCAGATAGACACATGCCCTGACAATGTAGTGTCGTCTGATTCAAAGAAGTGTGCCCTCCTAGTAGACTTAACGGTTCCATTGGAGAAGAACAGGAAGGAAGCGCAAGTGCGAAAAAAGCAACTGCTACGAATCGCTTCGATCCAACTGCGTGGAAAACCGGTGGACATGTCATGTGCTGCTTACTGTAGTCGGATGCCCTGAATTCTTTGGATGGTCAATCGTTTTCTTCCTTTTGAAGTTGGCATCACTAGCCTGAAGCGTGCTTTACATCGTCTCAACAGCTCAACAGGTATCAAGTTGGATCTGGTTAAAATCCAAAATAAACAAAGTTAATTAAAACCATATTCTCAACACAATGGTACTTACGACGGGAAGCACAGCTGTTTACCTTCCATTTTACACCATTGATAACGATCGCTCTGAACGCGTTTTCTATTGCCCTACTCAAAAACAAACGTTTTTAACCTAACGTTGAATATCCGACTTGCAGTTGCATAAAAAATTGCAGAGACTGACACGTCTGCACAAAAAAAATAATACCCTCTCCGGTGGCAAAAGCTGCTGGTGGCGCCAGGGGTGGCAATACCGCCTTAGCTACCGAAACTGTTACCTCCTCTGGCTGGCGACTGACGAGGGCAGGGCATCGCACGTGATTTCATACGATGTATATCGAAGGAAATGAATGCAAAAAAGAAAACCCTGTCATTCTTACTATACCAAGTTACTTTTCAAAACCATACCTACCATATTCTTTGTCGCATCATCGGTATTTGTCAGCTACCAGACTTCTTGTCACTTTTATTTTAATTCTCAATGTATCGATCCGACAATGGTCCAGCTCTATTGACCAACCACCCGATTGGAGGCGTATTATAAGTTTCGATGGCAAAAGGTTTTCGAGAAATTCATAAATCTGGTTTTCACTGGACAAATCTTTCCCCATCCAAGCGTCTTCCAGTGAACGAAAAACGGTAATAACGGAAGATCAGGAGAATATTTTGTATGGAGGTGGGACAGATCAATCGAGTTTAAAATATTTATTTTTTCTGTATGCGACGTTATGTTGTCAGGGAGAACAAGATATTTTCTTTAATCCACTGTGTACGCTGCCACTGTCGTGCAAGAATTAAGGCATGTTAGTGTCATCCAGATATGCTGTAAAATGATACGCATCATTAGGAATCAGGACGATATGTTCATCTTTATAATCAATTCATCGAAAAGGAAATAACTTATAATTCAACTTAATAAATGCTAATAGTAAAACATAAAAGAAGATACGTATATTTATACAGAAAAGAAATATTATTAATATTTTTATATACGTTATCTATATGATTGCTTGAAGAAGTACAGAAAATTTAAGAATAGTCTACAGTAAATCCGCTTGAGAAAGAAAACCGTCCGTGGTTTTTCTCTTTTCGGCCCAAATCGTTTCGACATCTGAAATGCATAATTTTTCCCTTTCTTTCAAAACTCCGACTGCACAAATCAAAACAGTTAGCCGCTGCTAACAAGCTGCTTATGCTTGCACTTTTCGACCCCTGATTATTCCATCTCGGGATAACCCTACTCTCATGTCACCAAACAACCTAGGGAGCCCGTACGAATCCACATACACATACATCTAGCCCCACATGTCTTCTAAGATCAAGTGTTTCATATTGAGACGAGTAGTAATAATATAGCAGGGCACTTATATTAAAGGATACCCGTCTACTAGGGCGGCTAACCAATCCCTATTGCAGACGTTGCAGAGCCCACCTGTAGTTTATACTGCAACTGTGATGAGCAGACCTTAGTTGCAGTTTCTATTATGTAGAGTGATCAAGAATTTGAACGATGACTTCTGGCCAGCGTGCTAGCACAGCCAAGGTTTCCGTCTATCCAAATTCACTCACCCGTGGTATGGTTTTCAGGCACTTTTCAAAGGTGTGGCACGTTGGGATCGATCCCTCCAGTCCGATAGCATTTCCTTTCTAACAAATTGACCATGGTGAAATTCGAAGCCGAGTCTCATGCGAACGCCCTAACCACTCGGCCACCTGCCCATATTGAGACAAGTAGAAGTCTTACTAAAAACATTCTAACTTGAAACATTTTTCCTACTTCGAAATGTCGATCCCTATCAGACATCACTGTTTTTATTATTCTCCAGTAGAAAAAAAAAGATGATAGAAAAATGCCCCATAATACAAGACACTTTATTCATAATGGTCGGCGAAATCCCATATCACTAAATGTTCCAATCCAAATGAGTTGAGATATAGTTAGGCATACGATATATAAAAGATTATCGGAACGTTTAATGCAAAGAAGAATTTCAGCCGTTTATATTTAAACACTGTGAAGATACGAATCCGCTTCTTACACTGAAAGTTACAAAATCAATATGAATTTTTGTTGATAAAAATTTAATCGATCACTTTAATAAAAGCGTGAAACTTTGTAAGCTGTTGAAATATGTACTGATCCTAATAGACGAATGGATGATTAGGATAGATCTGTAAAATATTATTAACTAAAAATTCTTAATAAAAGCAACAAAATATTTCACAAATATTGAGCAAGGAAAAAGTATGGCCCTTTCAGTTCATAATCAAAACATGTCTATTAGTCAGTTTATTTGTTTTCCTATCTCATTCTTCTTATATATCGATATCTTTCACAACTTGCACTTATCTATGTAAGTCTTCTCTTAGCTATGTATCCTTCTATCTATCTATCTACCTATCTATCTATCTCTATATATATATATATATATATATATATATATATATATATATATACATATATATATATATATACATATATATATATATATATATATATATATATATATATATATATATAAATATATAATATTTATTCAAAAATTATAACACAAGTCTGTTACATCACTACAAAAATAGCTATTGTTGCTTATGTTATAATTTTTGAATGAATATTATTTGGTCTATTTTGTATTGAGCACTTAAAAAAAGTAGTGGTTTTGGTCATCGGAATTTTATACCATGTATACCAAACCTGTATTTGTGTGTATCTCTCTATCTCTCTCTCTCTCTCTCTCTCTCTGTATATATCTATCTATCTATATATATACATATATATATATATATATATATATATATATATATATATATATATATCAGATTATGCCCCTATATATCTATATGTCACAGTCTGTTCTTATATATCTATTTCAATCTCTTATAATACATTTATTTATATATTTTAGTTTGACCATATCTATATCTATCTATTTATCAGAGTATGCCCTTACCTATCTGTCTCAGCCAGCTCATATCTATTTATCTATTCTTTTCTTTCTCTCGCTCTCTCCCCCTCTCTCTATCTCTCTCTCTATATATATATATACATATATATATATATATATATATATATATATATATATATATATAGCATGACGATTGCCTCTAAGTGTTGACTTCAATGTTCACTTCTATATTTACACACGCTCTATCTCTGATATTAAGCACTTTATCCCATAGATATAACACACCTCAAGATTATATTTCTTCATACATGTATATATAAATAAAAAGAAAGAACACTTAAGATAGATAATCCGCTGTTCTTGTTATTTTTTATTTTTACAAAACAGTGCTCAATGTAAATTTACAGAGCATAAACATTGTAAATTAAGTGATTTAAAATGTGGTTTTTCGCTACACAGTAATAACCATATTTCAAAAATGGAAGCTAAAAACTTTAAATTTAATTATATAATTAAATTAAAACATGAAAGCTGTTGAAAGATGAAACGAAACTAATGCTTTTAATTTAATTATATAATTAAATTTAAGGTTTTTAGCTTCCATTTTTGAAACCTGGTTATTACTGTGTAGCGAAAAACCATATTTTAAATCAGTGAATTTATAATATTTATTCATATATATATATATATATATATATATATATATATATATATATATATATATATATATATATATATATTAATATTAGAGTATGACATTATATATCTGTCACAGTCTGCCCTTATCTATCTATCTATCTATCTATCTATCTATGTAGCAAACATTTTTTTCTGTCTGGATGTATGATTGTAGATTATAAATATAAATTATACAGACAATCATTACAGTATATGTAACATTATATGTAACATTATTTCATTCTGTCTGTCTGATTACCTATCTGTCTCATTCTAGTATTATCTATCTATTGGCTTTTATTTTTTTTGCTATCTAAATTTTGAGTACCTCTTTTCCTTTGTATTATCAAAGGTGATTTTTTTTCATTAACCTCTTGTACAGAATATTCGGTCTGCTTATTGTCACCATCAAAATTGTAATAAGAATTCTAATCCACTCGAATAATGGCTCGTATTTAAATTTATAATAATTGCTTTAGAACGTCGCCTTTTAGGATAAGCTTTAATTGTATTATGTTATCGTTTCGTTGATAATTATCAGAAACTAATGATCTCCGTATCGGAGACAAGTTTTTATTATCTATATTTTGGCATGTTCTGGAGTCTTACATTCCAAGATACATCTAAGAAGCGTTTTGGTAGCAAAATTGGTTTCTGATACTGGCCAAGACAATCAAAAATACTCGAACGAAAACATTAATTATTTATCCACAATTTCCACACGGATTTGCAACAACTTCGAAATTTGCGTAAATGGGTCCTTACTGCCGAAAATATATACCACACACATACATATATATATACGCATACATATATTATTTCCAATTATTATAAACGTAGTTGTTAATGGGTTCACGTGTATAATCACACACACACACACACACATATATATATATATATATATATATATATATATATATATATATATATATATATATATATATACAGGTATAGGATTAGTGTATACGGATAAATTCCAATAATCAAAAATACTATTCATGAAAAGTGCTCAATATAGAGTAGAGTAAATATAATTTATTCGAAAATTATAGCATAAATATGTCATAAAATCACTACAAAAATAGTCATTTTGTTTCAACGTTTCTAGTGCCTTATCAAGTGATCGTGTTGAATGTCTTGAATGATATTCAACAACATCTTTTGATAAAACACGAGAAATGTTAAAACAAAATGGCTATTTTGTAAATGTAAACAAATGACGTCACACATTATGAAATGGACAAAGTCTGACAATTATTTTAAGACATTTTTATGTTTATATTTGGATGCTCATTGAGCAGATATGAATGTACGTGAGAGATTCATGGAAGATTGAAGTTTAAAGACAATAAATTCGACGTTGCTAGCCGAACGCTCCTCTGTAGCCAAATCGGCGAAGGCACGCCAAGCAAAATGACGATTCCGTATAGGATACAGGTTCGAATCCTGTCGGAAGACGAATATTTACTGTGAAAATTTCTCGGACATACAGGCTGGTAAATATTGTTTAATACTGTTTATTATAAACAGAGCATTTACTTAAATATTTGTATCTATAAAAAGAATGTTAAAAATAAAAGTATCCATTTCATAATATATAGATAGATATGAAGAAATATTGTTTTAAGTGTGCTATATATATGGGATAAAGTGCTCAATATCAGAGATAGAGCGTAAATAAATTGCGTCCAGCATGAAACAGCCTGTCGCCTCTGAGTGTTGATTTCAATGTTCACTTTGGGTATATATATATATATATTAAAATGGACATTGAAGTCAACACCCAAATGTCTACTTTTATATTAGCATACGCTCTATCTCTTCGAGCACTTAAACCCATAAATAGAACATACATTAAAACTATATTTGATCATTCATATACATGTGTGTGTATGTATGCGTGTGTGCGTGCGTGTGTGTGTGCGTGTGTGTGATCCTAATTCATAACCACTGATAATTCATTATTCTTCATTATTTTTAATGAAGCAACATGCAAGTGTCGAAATTACCTTTAAAAAATTCAATCATCCAGTTGTCCTCCGGCCGACAAAAATATTCTGAAAATGTCTGATGAATGAGAAGTAGTCGGCATCGTAGCCATGGAACAGAAAAGACGAAACATTGTTTACGTGTCCAGACTTCTAATAAAGTCGGTACTAAAATTCAGATTCACATTTCCTTCACTGACTGAATTTTAAATGTTGTATCATTAGAATATAAGAAAATTTTGATGCTTTATTTACTAAATCAACTCGTGATGTCCTGATTACAGATACAACTTGAGTTGTATGTCTTTGTTGCATACTCGTAATTAAAAACTATTTTGCCTGCTTTCTCGCTCTAGCGGTTATCTGTGCTGAAGTTTGATTGGCGTGCTTATTTCAAAATTCATCCGAAGCTGTTGCGTTCCACTTTCGAACAAATTCAATTAGAAACATATGAATCCATATTTTCTCTCACTTGCTATCAACTGATAGCATGGTTGACTGACCGATCTAGATTTGGTTGGCAACCAGTTTAGGTGAAGGAAAATTGTGTGTGTGTGTGTGTGTGTGTGTGTGGCGCTAAACGCTACAGAGGAATCTGCAGAGCTTAGGCAATATATACTTTCATGATGAAGGTTAGATGTGGAGTCCGCTGTATGAATCTTTTCCAATAGGTTTTGGAAGTGATAAGAAAAACAGCCTGATTTTATGTTTCTAACATATTTCATGTAAAATATTCGGACAATCCTGCATATAAATAAGTCTTATACACACACACACACACACACACACACACACACACACATATATATATATATATATATATATATATATATATATATATATATATATATATATGTATATATGAAGAAATATAGCATTAAGGTGTGCTATATTTATGGGATAAAGTGCTCAATATCAGAGATAGAGCGTATGTAAATATAAATATAAAAGTGAACATTGAAGTCAACACTCAGAGCCGACAGGCTGCTTCATGTTAGACGCAATGGCCAGGCCTGACGATTTCGTCCAGCATGAAACACTTTCGCCTCAAGTGTTGACTTCAATGTTCACTTTTATATATACATATATATATATATATATATATATATATACATATTATATATATATATATATATATATATATATATATATATATATATATATATATATATGTATATATATATATATATATATGTTAAATCTCCACACGTAGATGTAGAGTGATTTTGAATGAACAGGGATTTATTCATTGGAAATGAAATGTGAAAAGAAATAGATTAGAATAAGGACTTTATTGTTGTGTTGATCAGAAAAGATTATCAAAAGTTATAACTGCCATTGGTATGACATGGATTTAAACTTCAGATCGTCAAAGTGGCAAAGAGAATTACCCTAGCAACGCCCGACCCACGTTCACATAATATTAAATATATCACTCTGGTTTATATTTAGTAAAAAAAAAACAACAACAATCTGACGGCTTTCTTCTCTGTCGCCCAATTTGGCATGTCAGTGCGGTAACGTTTCGTTAGAACATTTCGTGAATGGATGGAGTGAATTCTTCTTCTTCTTCTATGTACTATGCCCGTTCAAGACGTGAGCGATCACAGCTCTCCACAACTTCCTATCCTTTGTAGCACTTAGTAAGTTTTATCTTATCATTATCTCCTCCAATCGATGCTCTTTCATTCTTTTACACAAGTTCTTTATCTAGATTATTCGCTGTTTCCCTCTTTCCTTATCACGTGTCCTAGAAATTTCAACTCTTTCTTTCTTTCCTCGTTACTCACATTTTCAGTCCATGGTATTCTCAGCATCCACATTTCTTTATCTCAAAACTCTTCTTCATCTGTGAGGACATAGAACTGATATTACATACGAGTTTAGCACTTCGGCAGTAAATGGCCCACAAGGAGTTGGTATGCCGTTAAACAAATAAATCAATCAATAGGTTAGGACTCTTATCTTTCTTTCTAACAAAATTCATTTTTAAGACATCTTTCCCTATCCCCTTTGGGTCTACGGATTCCGGCGTTATATTTTCCATCTTCTGTTATAACACTTCTTACATATTTAAATTTTCGAACTCCAAATTTATAGATTGCCTCTTGAGTCGTTCCTCATGTTGACAACCGCCATATTTTTTGTTTCCTTACAATTAATGGTTAATGTTTTTCTTCTCACTTTCTTTTCTTGCCTTCCGTAGGAGATTTTACTTGCTCTTCCTTGTGTGTTTCCTATCACCATTGTGTCATCTTCATATCTTATGTTGTTAAGATGGTGTCCACCAATAATAAATCATATTAGGACTTCCAAATCTCTCAGGGTAGACTCATTTGAAATGAACAGAAATATAACTCGCATGTGAGATTTGAAGACGTAATTTTGAAGCTAATTTTAAGGGGATTACACAAGATATAAAATTAGTATAATTACTGCTGGCCCTAGCTATAAGGTTGACTAAACTATATATCCATTATCTGTAGTCGAATTAGTTCTTCAAAGATCGCATTGTACGCGAGTATATAAGGTAAATTAATTTGACTATTATTTATTCCGTAAATGAGGGTCAATATGTATAAATTTGAATATATGTGCTGGTGAAGTTAAGATCTTTTCGCAGTGGCTAGAATAATAAAATAATCAACTTGGCAAATTATCAGTATTCGCAATATGCTTCCACGTGGTAAAGGTTGTTTCAAAATATTGAAGTCTGTTTGCTGCATCTGTTTTTGAAACCTATCTATCACTATGTAATCATTAGAAACAGTTTACACACACACACACACACACACATATATATATATATATATATATATATATATATATATATATATATATATATATATATATGCGTCTGTTGCTATCTTTCTGTTCTTTTTCCACACACACGAGTATGTAACTATAAGATTTTATGAAAGGATACTCGAATACGCATATTATTTAACTTTATGTTGAAGTGGAGAACAAATAATATATATATGTGTGTGTGTGTGTGTGTGTGTGTGTTTGTGTGTGAATAAAAATAGATAAGAAGAAAAACTATCCTTTGATGACGCGTTTCGTCCTCTGAGGGACTTTATCGAAGTAATGTGGGAGTTTTGGTCGTACAAGTTTATATACAATATGTCATTTGTTTTATCATGGCTTTTAAATGTGAGAACGTTCATAAATGTTCATCAGGGGGTTCAAAGGTCAGTCAAAACATGTGGCGGACACAAAGTATGATATACAAGGAATTCTTTTTTTTTAGGTAAACATTGTCTAAATTGTGATTAGGGTGTTATGGCATAAAATGAACGTATGTACTGTATATCTTCAAAAGCATGTGGTGATGGATTTAACTTTTTACATTTGATTTTTCAACATGACTTTGATCCGTCTTAATGAAACACCCTTTATATATATAAAAAAATTGGCTCGCCACTTCTATATATAATTGTATTTCGCCTCATAACCATCAACCAGGATATTTCTGAGAGATAACGTTTTTAAAGCAAGTAGTTTTTCTCATTTTAGTGTAAGATCTCTTGAACTACTATCACTCGATATCAAGCACTAATAATAATAAACGAAATCAAATGGTTACTTTTTGTAGTCTCTTGAAGAGTAGTTTCAATGTTGCGAACATATATATATATATATATATATATATATATATATATATATATATATATATGCGTGTGCGCGCGAATGATATGTGTTTTCGTTTGGATGCGCATTTCATTCGAAATAAATATGAATTGGCAAAGAGAGGATATAGTCCCCAATTTTAGGCATAGGCACAATGGTACAAATGTGGGTTACCAATTTTGAATATACCAATAGCTATTACATCAGTCTGTCATGGAGTTCTTTTAATGAATTCCCGTCAAGAATGAAATGAAAAATGTTGTGCTTGCAAAATTCAAATTAGCCAGGAAGTATTTATTATCAACAAATAAGAGCGAAGAAAAAAACAAAAGAAAAAAAAGAAAAGAGGAACAAAAGAGACGATAACGTCGCTGCCAACGGCCACAGCTTTTGGCGGTGTTAACAATAGACAAACAATAACTATAAAAATAAAAATAGAAACAACAAGCAACGTAATGTAGTTTTATGCACAAAAACAAACGAAAGAAAAAAAAATGAAAGGAAGTCTGAAGGGCAAATATAAAATTGAAAGAAAACAGAAAACTCGACGACAAATAAAATAGAAAAAGAAAACGAATACAGAACTGCGTTTTCAATGCGTTCCATTTCTTTTAGTTCGACGCAACCTCCACCAACCTACCCTAACTCATCCACGCCTGCAGGAAATTCAACGGCGGGAAAACAGTATTGTATTGTTATCTCCCTTTATTTTTCATCTTGAATTTTTTAAAGATTTCTTTTCTTTTCATTTTGTGTGGAATAATTTCACTTCTAATTTACGATATTTTTTCACTCATTCAAGTTTTGTTTTTAACACTTTAATATTATTTTTTATTATTATTATTATTGTTGTTTTTCTAGTCTTTCTGTTATTTTTGTTCGACTTTTGGCGCCCTTTTTCATCTGCTCCTCTTCTCACTCCCTTCTCCCGTCTAACAGCTGAACGGCCAACCTCCACCGCCATTCAGTTGACTTCTCTCCTGCTATACACATCCAGCACCAATTCTTTTCAGCCACTCTGGTGGAATAACGAATCAAAGCCAAGATAATTAGCATCATATTACAATCGATTTGGACCAACTTTCTGCCAGTGTGCTTTTATAATATGCTATTCTTTATTACCTAATTTATTTCCTTCTCGTTCTTAAACATCGTTTTTTCTTTTAATATATTTCCTTCTTAATTATTATTGATATTATTGACTGCCTTGCGGCTGACATAGTTTCGTACTTTCCACTTGCATCATGGGCAGGTGTTCGAGCTCAAAAAAAAAAAAATTCAAATAATTTTCTTTCATTGAAAGTAGTAAGTCTCTCCGAAACTGACAGAATTGTATTTCAAAACCACCTTCCGGTCAGTCTATTTATTTTAGACTTATACTGTACCTAACTAAGCTTCGTGTAAACATCAAGGTGTGACGTGTTGAAGCAAAGCTAATCTTGCACAATGTTATTTTCTTTCTCCACTCTCATATCATCTTCCTTTAAAGTTTAACAATATATCAATTTTATAGCTTCCACCACATCATTCACTTGTCTAGATAATGAACTATGAGTTTCTTTCTTTTTACTGTTTGTAATTATTGCCAACGATTACTTATGTTTATTTTCTCTTTACAAATATTATTGACGCTTTAAACTTATTTTAAACAACGAAAACTAAGTTTAACAGTTTCTTTGAATTTAAATCACATTTTATTTAAGCACGTAACACATGAAGCAGCTTGTTTTGCTATATAAAGTAAACATAAATAAATTCATTAAAATAAATTCCTGTTTTAATTCAAAACGATATTAAGTAACTAGCCATAGAACCCATCAATAATAAATGGTTTATTTCTGCATGCATACATTTTACAAATATCCATAAATAGATACATTGTAGAGATATAAACACTGCATGAGGACTGAGTGTTTCACGCGTCAAGCGATCATCAAACCATAATACTCCTCTTTGTGTTGGCTAGACATATACGCTACTAGGAGATTATCGGAATTGGTTTTTCGCTGTGTTTATTCAGGGCTAATGTTTTAGATAATTTTTTCTGTCGATTATATGTCTTTATTGTATTTATTTCTATTTTATTTTAATTTTGTTTGTTAATTGTTTACTTATTTTTTATTTTATTAATTTATTACATACTTGTTTCGGTTATATTTAAAAAAGAGTTTATTATGCTTTGCATTATTAGTTTTTGAGTCATGATTGTCGGTAGCGAAGTGAGAATTTGGTTTTTTTTTCTGGTTTTTGTTTACAGTGTTTATATTATTCTAGAATGGTGATTATTATTATTTTCTCCTGTAGGCAAATATTAGGTTGTATTGAACTGCTGCAGGATTATATTGTTGTTCTTATTTTATATCATATTTTGATGTTTTGTTCGGGATTTATAAGCTTCTACATGCGTTTAAATAGTGTTGTGGCATCAGCATAATTGATGTTGTTAAATTTTGATTTTTTTTTAGTAACGTCTCTGTGTGAAAGTTTAGCTTAGTCTCCCCAAACCACTGATGTATGGGAAGCTATTAAAAAGCAATCTACAATATACAAACAGAATATAAATTCGTTTTGTTTTATCCTGAAATGAAAATAGCAAATCTTAAAAGAAATGTTACTAACGTATACGTCGCATCATCATCTAATTCTTGCTGCTGTATAGCTAACAAATGACAAGTAATCGTCTGAAGTGCAACAAGAAGAATAAGTATATAACGGGAGAGAGTTATGGTAGAAAGTTTTATTCTCCCAATTACTCTTCACCCATTATGAGCATAATTATATCCGTGATATAATAACACCGTACTTCACGGACGGAACAGAATAACTGAATGGGAAAAGAAAGACAAATATGCTTTGTTCTCAGAGGGGGGGGGGGTTATAATGCTACATCATACACAAAATTATATATACACGTGTCCCACGCAGAGAAATTATAAAATATATGCAATAACAAACGATGAGTAAAAAAAGGTATATTTACTTGTAATATTTCTCGAAGCGAAAACTGGAGTTACGGCGGTTTCAGTATGAACTTGATGATGCCATATGATTTTCACTCTATCCCCTGACGTCAATTGACCCTCGTGACTATCTTACCGAAAGGGAAAACATCCCAATGTTTATATATGAGTAATAGTTCTGTAACCAAAGCCTGGGTCCACTGATTAGGGCGATGCTTAAACAGCAAGAATCATCAACGCTAGAGAACTTTGATCAATGAGCAATAGATATTTGGTTTTATATTTTTAGTACATTGTAATTTCTATCAGGTCTTATATCAGTATTCCTTCCCATTCCCTTTGTCAAGAGTTGAACAGGACCTCGATCACACATTTATTTACAGCCGATGATTGGTTTCAATTCAGGTTTTAGTTTTATCTCCAAAACACGAGAGGGTGCTGAAAATTACATGATCCGAATCACTTCTCCATACCAGATCAAGTAACTAAGAGTCAAAATGTTTTTGAGGGAGATTTTCAGTCTAGCTGTGGACTTAGCTGCAGACCGGCGTATTTGGGGAGAGACACATTTAAAACACAGACAGTCATTTGATTCCCAAAAAGAGAAGAGAGAATACTGAAACGGATATTGATAATCGATACTGATATCATCGAATCAAATTAATGCTGACATTATTTATATATTTATATTTTGTAATTGATGAATGCATTATTTATAACATCCTGAGCATCAGCAATTTAAAACTTGATATGCATCTAAAATAAATAGCTTGATATTAATTTAATTATCTTGTATCAAATGAGTATCAGAGATTTCATTGTCTACTTACACTATTTACATGGACTGCTGTCATCATCTTTATTACCATATTCACGACATTCCGTCAGGTGTACGAACTGTCCTTCTTCAGGTGATATTAATTGAACGGAACGCACGTTAATAGACTGTTATAATTCCACCTGCTATGACTTTGGAGATCTCAGTTCAGTTAATTGTACTTCGTAACTCAACCCCCTGAGTTTTTTTTTTTCCTTTGCTGTGGTCAGTCATTGAAATCACAACTCTTTTGGCTATGTCATTTTTGGATGACTGTGTCCAAAATAAGGCCCGAAACGTCGTGAATATGACAGTAAAGATGATGACAACATTCCGAACAGTATAAATAGTGTAAATAGTAATACTTAATCTCATAAATATGTACAGATCCTGAAGAAAGCCGGAGCGTACAACAACCGAAACGTCGTGAATATGGCAGTAAAGATGTGGACAACAATCCGAACAATGTAAATAGTGTAAATAGTTACACTACCTCATCTCAGAAATATAGACAGATCCTGAAGAAGGCCAGAGCGTACAACGGCCGAAACGTCGTGAATATGATAGTAAAAATGATAAAACATCCCGAACAATGTAAATAGTGTAAATATTTACGATACCGCATTTCTGAAATATAGGCAGATTTTATCGTATGCAAGACGAATACTTGCTAAATATAAACACACGAGGAATTTTTTTCTCCGGGAAAAAATACTGGACAACAAATTCAGGATAATTTGGACAACGAGAGATTCAGAATTAGAGGAGTGTTATGGTAATTTACCTACGCACGCACAGATTCTCTCAGATATAAATAGGAGCAGGTACTGCCTTTTGGAGAGGGAAGTTTCCAGCAGTCAGCTCTGACAGTCTGACCGAACACTCTTACTGTAACACTCTCATTTGTATGCGTTTGTATTACTGTTTCTGTTAATATATTTGTTTAACTCAATTCCTCTTTTTGTGTCTTTATTTCTGGTCCTAACAAGGCCACGACAAGAAGCTTCAACGATGCTCCGATTAAACACAGCTATAGAACATTTCAATCATTCTTTGAATAATGCTTCATTCGGATTGTGTTCATGGCTTTGTTGGATCTTTTTTTGTACTTCGATCGAAGTACTCTCCAGACTACAAAAAATATATGTTGTAATTTTGGGACATCACAAGTGCCTTATACATGTCATATCCTGATGCGTCTACAAACGATCTCTTGAAACTGTTTTTCTCCTCATTCATATGTTCAAACCCTGGCCGTTCGGTGATCTTTACCATTACAGACATTTTGTTCATAAGTACAGTTAATTCTTGTGTTGTATCCATGAATTCATGGCTTGTTGTTCTTTTACCAGTAGTTCCCATATATACTATTGGTATCTATGTTAAGCCTTCTAATCTGAGCTGATCATGTATGCACATTGGTTTAAATATTATATCTTCCAACTTTTAAGCTTTTATCATGAGTTTATTCTATAGAGCGTTGTGTGCATGTGAACGTCCACCCATAGTACATGATCGACTATGTGTGATTGTAGAGTTTCTCCATTGAATTTTCTTCTATGTTCCTCAAGTGGAGAGCTAAAATAAGTACAATGTGGAAGTGCCAGAATATTTTAACGTATGCCAAACCTCAAATCCCCATACGAAGGAACTCATCCACTTTCACGACAATTAATATCTCTCCGTATTTGTCTATTTAGCATCAATCAATCTGAAAGCAAAGGTGAGTGTTATTGTTCATTTTTGGCTCACCTTCTTTTTCCATTTACCTGCCAACCTTCTCAAGTCTCACGACGTGTGTCCCCAATAGAAGGAATCGGTTTGCTTAACCTTTCCTTCTTATCACACTTGTCCCTCTCGAGAAACCAGCCCAACTTGTCAACAAAATACAAGTTCATGTAATTTGATAAAGAGACACTAAACTCCAAATATGAATGACAATAGAGTCACGAAGAGACTCTTACCTAAAAAGATCCAATGCTATCTTGTTATTATTCTTTGTGTTGTGTCTTTTCAGGAAATAGGTAATCATGGCTCATCACATTTTCCTATCCTTTGTAGCTCTTATTAAAGTTTCTCTTTTTGCTATCCCTCCATATCCCTGCACTGCCATTCATGATCAGAGGCTCGTTAAGTATGTCAGTTAATACTTTTATCTGTCCGTCTTACTTTCAATATATTGTATGAGTGCTAAATTCTACAAGCCCTTTTAACTCCTGTCCCAGATTGTTAACTGTCTCATTCTTATTCTAAGTATAAGTGTGCTCTCCATCTCCATTTTCTCTAAAACTTTGTTGTTACTCACACGTCAAGCCCATTGCATTCTTAGCATCCTCCTGTTATTTGATGCTTCAAGTCTCTTGTTCATCTGTCAGATTACCCAATATTCACTGCCATATAGAAGGTCCAACAGTCCAGCATTCTTTACTTTGTACTCGTACGGAATTTTCCGTTTTCTAATACGTTTCTTAGCTTTTAGAAGGCATATTTCATTATATAATTTTATAATCTAAAACATTATAAAAATTTAATTTGAATCCATCACATTTTCGTGTATCTTCACTGGATTCATTTTATTTAATTCTCAAGACTTTTTAAGAAGCACTTAATAGCAGAGACATAATGAGCTTCATCTTGCCAATAGACTTAAAGCGTAAAGGGCATAATGAATATCTAATGCCAGCTATGACGTACGCTTATAAAATACAGAAATTAATACAATTGCTTATAAACAAGCTGACAAATGTACAATGGTTAATAGTATAAATTATTCTAAGGAAAGCTGTATAAAATAGAAAGACATCAACATAACTTATAGAAATGATGGTATTTAAAGATGTAATAGAAGTAATTAAGCAACAAATATTCAGGTGAAAAATACACGTAGCAACACGAAAGAATAACAGAAGGAGCAAAAGGTTGTTTTGTTCCAAATGTATAGCAAACGTGGGAATAACCATAGCAGAGAGAGAGGGGAAAGTCAAGATAGCGGTTTACTCGTGGGAAGAGAATACCTCGTTCACGTCGTCATGGAAGGAATTGAGAAAAGTCGTTTTTTCAACAGTGCGCTCGCAGTGGCTGAGGATCATAAAAGGAAATAATTTATCGAACTTCTACTCGTTTACAGATCGATTCCTAAGTGAATTCGAATTCTGTTCGTAGGTTTTAATGGCTTTTTCGTGGTAACGCCACTTGGAAAAAATCATTGATAGAAGATGAGTTCTGTCCCTTTACTAGTCACCCTGACCTGATATTGTGATATGTAGATCCATAAAGGGAGGTAAGCAAATGAAAAATTAAAAAATCAAATTATAAATAGGAAAGAATAAATAAAGAAATGAATTCATGTCTTTCTCAAGAGGAAAAAATCTTTCTTTGTTATTCAGAAATCATCATGGCCTTCCTTATTTTGTATTATTTCTTTTGTCACATTCGATGATTTGGTGGTCTTTGCTAGAGAATAAAAAAAGAATGGCTTCAAATTATCAGAAAATAACATTGATCAAAAAAGCGCCTACAAAATAGAAAAAAATTCCCTCTCCAATTTTCCCTTGAATCTTCCACTGAATCAGTATGTTTGGAAAAAATACCTATTTATAACACGGCCGGTCCGGGCTCGATCCTGGGTCTTTCCCACACTGGTCAGAACTGCCGCCTGATGATATTCTGCTGGCCGCTTCGTCCCTTCATCTGCTTGGCGCCACGTTTTGACCAAAGGTTGTCCGTACTTGATCGACGAACTGGCGGAACGGTGCTACAAAACGAGAAAGAACGCTTCCGCTGGTAAAAATACAACTAACATAAAAAAGAAACGAAGAAGGTCGCTGGGTTAATTTTCACTTGGTTTATATTGTCGTTGATACAACAAAATTAACCCTTTAAACCCGATAAACTCGATATTTTGACACTGTGTCTCTTTCTCCTAAAATGTGGAGCGTGTTAAAACATACAACACAAAGCGGTCGGTCGAGAATTCCGTTGGTCAGTGGCGTTCGGCAGCTCCTTCGTCCGCTGCTGACTCCTCTCCGCTGTCGGCTCTCGCTCCAACTGCTGGCTCCAACTAATCGCACTGTTTTGCTCCCAAACTACTAGAGCAAAAATTTCAAAACTTATATCAATTAATTTTTTCACTAACCTAAACGAGACCGACCCTCAAACTATGCGGTCAGTTGTTATAAACAATGCATTCTTTGAAAACAATAATTTTGCCGATAACAACTTTTGTGTTTAAAAATTATTTCTATTTTTCTGATATAAAAAAAATCATTTTCGTCATTCCTCAGGACATATGCAAGACTGCTTACATTCTGGCTTTGCGGATTCATAACAATTCTACGTGCCAATTCAGTTTATACGGAAAGAAAATTTTCCTCTTTTTCTTTGCTCCATATTTCATTTCTTAACGATTTTTAACGTTTTTTAACCCTTCCAATTCTCTAATTCCTATTCGGGGTTTTAACATGAATAACTACCAGTGTCACATACCTAAGGTGCAGTAATTACTGAAAAATTGTCATCTTCCTACTTTTGGACTGTGCACATTACAGAGATTTTGTCCTTCCATTTTTAATTCTTGTGTTACAGAATGCGGACGTCGATCCAAGATAGCAAATTAATAGCGAAAAAAAAAAACATGGACATGGAATTCTGACAGCGCTGGATTGCCCTGGTCTTTTGTATTTGGTATATGAGACCAAAATGGTGTAATGACGGCAGAGGATCGCAAGAATTTTGAAGGCTAATCCGTATATGGAGAAATGCTAAGGCAGAAAGTAGGCATGTGTTCCTCCCCCTAGAATTGATTTCACCACGTCTGCCTCTTTCATATAATAAAGGGAATGAGAAAAAGAACAAAAACCGTCATTCGTAGAAGTAGCCTATAAAGCGGCATTGGGACATACCAGTGGCGACACTGGACGCAATGCTTGCAACACTGTCATAAACCGCAATAACTATGATTTAATAAAAAAAAAAAAAAGAATTGTTTATATCCCCCCAGAAGATGCATAAATTATTATTTATTATTTTATATATTTGAGTGTTCATCTGTGACATGTGACTGTCGCAGTAAATCGAATTTATGTTTTACAGCTTCTCTCACCATACGTAACAACCCCATCCAACATGTAAGGCCAAATATATATTTACATCTTAATATTTGTTTAGACATGAGGACGAAAACATGAGACAGATATTAATTCTATGAAAAGCATGAATTTGCATGATCCGCTAAATGTATATTTTTACTTTTAATTTAATCGGACAAAACTTTGAGATTGGGATATAAGAAAACGGTTTCTCTGCTATTCTGACTAAGAAATGACAGGTGACTTTAAAAGTTAGCATTCAAATCTGTTGTGACTTTGTCTTTATTCAAATAAGGCGAGAATTACGAAAGCCGTAGTTAGAAAAAGTATCGAAAGAAACAGAAGACTAAGTAGAGGAAATACAGAAATACAGAAGAGGTTTATTAAATACTCAATAAGTCAAAGTACAAAGTTTGAAGTGACTGCATGTAAAATATTTCAAATAAAGACTCATATTTAATTTTTTTTTTTTTTTTTTTTTGATATTTTTAAAATCAGGTATGATATACCCATGGTTAGTAGTTTAATTGATGCTTAGTGTTCCAGGGTTAATTTATTTGTTTTATTTTAAAATCCACGTTTCTATTTTATTTTTTCATTGTGTCTGATAAAACAGAAAATACGTTGTTTTATCAGAATCAATTTTTTTTTAAATTAGTTCCCTGACTTTTATTTGAATATGCAACACAGAGATTACTTAAAACTGTAACTGATTTTAATCAACTAAAATATTTTTAGCTTTTGTACCTATAGGTGTTTATTACTTCTGACTAACTAATCTGATATTAGTATACATTGGAAGTCAGAATATATTGAAAGAATTCGGTAAATAATGTATACAAATTTTTGCGACAAAAAAGTTTCATCGTGAGCGCCCCCCTCTCCCAGTTTTGCACTCAAGAACCAGTATTCTCTAAAAGTTTGGAAAGAGAAACTATTTAAATTAATGCCTGTGAGCGTATGTGCTCAACGCATAGTTATTAAAATATCTTAACCAAAGTCCTCGAAGCAACTAACTCTGAGGCATCTCGCAGAACAGTTATATAGTTACAGGAACCATCCTGTTCCTAGAGTTATTTACCATTTCATTAAAAAGAGAATGTCGCTTTATTGCAAAAAAAATGTTTATTTTATTAATGTTGTGTAGATGTTAACAATGGCATTAAATTTCTTCGTTCAATGAACTGGCATTCTCTTTTTATAAAACTGTCTGATACCCAAACAATATTCACTTTTATTTTGCAATTTAAGTTTGATATTCTCCAAGATAGCTTCTTTTAAAAGGATTTCTATTGATCTATGCTGAGATGATTTGAAATTGTGAATCGTTGAAAGTGAAGATCAAACTGATTTATATCGTTCAAATGCGGTCTTCCCATTGGATGATTATCCAATCAGGACACTAGCTTGCCAGCTGACAACTTGCCTTCTATATTCATTGGACGCTTTCCAGATAAAGCAACACTCTTAGTGTAGATGCATTGGATATATTATTCCTTTCAAACAGACTTTCAAGGATACGTTAATTCTATCGTAATCAAAACATGAGAAAAATCGAACAACTGTGATGTTTCTAAGATTATAGCTTATTTTTCTAAGATTATAGCTTATTTCACTCCCGCACCCCGTCATGTTCATGTTTTCATAGATTTTTTTTTCTTTTTCAGTTTATTCATTAGAGTATAAATTAAATTACAGAGTCTCGTAATAATTTTGTACTTATCACAAATTCGCTTCCAGTACAGTATAGTTGTGGTACTTCTGCTGGTAATACCATTAAGAAATCAGAGAAATGAATACAATAAGGATTCAGGCCGAACAAAAATCTGTCTGACCTCACTGACTTCTGATATTCGTTGCTGGTAATAAGATAAATATAATAAAGTCCAATGAAATTGCGTTCTCTCTTTTGCACATGAACGCTATAGAAACAATATGGCTCCTATAAAAATAAACCTTTCCCGTTAGATAGGCTTGTCGTTCTTTAAGATGATTTTTCCATAAATGATTACTTTAACTCGCCATAGAGACGGGACATTCTTGAATTGCGAATCCTCAATGTTCAGGAATCTACGACTTTCTATAGACATTATGAGGACTTCATTTTGGCGGACACAATCTTTAGTGCTGATGTGTTTCTCATGTTTTGTATTTACATCCAAACAACGAACCACTGTATAACCCATTACAATTATTCGTTTTTGTTGAACCATCGAGATTATTGTTCTGAATACTTTCAAGCTGATTGCAGAAATTAAAATCCAAATATTTATTTTATTAAAAAAAAAAAAAAAAAAAAAAAACTGAAATTATCTTTCGCTCACGCAATACGTCGTATGCTATTTGTCATTTGTCCAACATTTGATAAGCATAATCTTTATATGACAGAGCAAAGTTCCTTGGATGAAAGTTCTGATCGTTCATAAAGACGATAGCAAATTCCGGTAACCAGATTGAAGGTGAAAAAATATATCGTTCCAAATATTGTCAAAGAACGCGTTGTGTGGAAGGAAATTAATTATTGAATTACTTTCAAATATTTTTATTTGCGTTTCACTTCAGGTCATAGGTGATCATGGTGCTCCACAGTTTCCCTTTATTTGTGAATTATCATGCGTTTGTGGGAAAGATATTAGAGTTTCTCACCGATTTCTACATATTTTTTAATATTTAAAATTTTGAGTTTTCTTTCTCTCATACTGGTAGAGGCAGGATATTCGTGTCTGTCCTGATATTAAAAGCATAGCTGGAGGAGAAGGGACGTATCCATGCCTTTCCCAAGGAATTGGTGCGAAAATGAACAAGGTTGGAAGAACAATAATTTGAAATCCGTTCGTCGATTCTACATACGATAAAGATATCCCTTACTCTACCATCACAGACAGTTCTTTAATTACTTTTAAATCAACAATAATTTCAAATAATAAATACAGTATAAATAATTTCAAGAAAACCTTATAAAGGATTACTCTTTTAAGTTTTAGACTATTAATAAGTTTGCTTATCGGTCTTTTTCAATGTGTATAATGAACATATTTATAGTTTAATCCTACCCATTATCTGTCTGAGGTGGCTTCAAATTTTTTTAATTCATATATATATATATATATATATATATATATATATATATATATATATTCATGCACGGTTCATTAAATAATATAGACAAGTGTTGTCTATTTATTTTATGTAAATTTTTTTCGTAACGTCTCATAAGTTTAATAACATTATCGTTGAACGAAGAATGAAATTCACAATATTGATCCATATTTTTTTAATACAATCTAAGCTTTCGGCTTACATAAGCCATTATCAAAGATGTCAATTACAACATATTAAGCAATATACGGACAAAACACTGATGATAGTATGTCATTGTTTACATAGATGATTTCTAAGCAACGATAAACACATGCATATAAGACGCTAGAAGCGAAAATCGCACCGCATCTCATGACGTCACACATGACCACGCGAGAGTGAATTAGAGAAGTATGAAGTATGGGAAGCCGTTGGTATAAACCAATGGCTTCTGTTACCAATTATAAACATTTAAGAATATTTGTAGAGATACCATAATTGATTTTGTTTAGGTTGGGCCTCAACTGTTTGATGTATAATGCTTCAAGAATTTTTAGTTTTTGTCTATTGTTTTCATGTCGAAGTATAATTGTGTTTTCGACAAGTATTTTACGGAATTGTGTGTGCGGGCAGGGATGTTGTTTTAAATGCCTAAAAATACTGAATCCTTTTTTGAAAATAAGATGCAAAGAATCAATTTCACCTCTCATGCTAAAATATATGAATATCCATATTTAAATGAAAAGACTTTTTGTTACCTGTTACTGTATATTCTAAATATAAACAAATCCTACCTGTGAAAGACTTAAGACTTCGCGCTTTAATATTGAAATTTTAATATAAATTATAAGGCGATTTTTTTCGGAAAGTTTATTGCTGTTCAGGCGCGCCCACAAAAAATAGATAGCTTCAATAAATGAAAAATTATAGAGATTGAGATAAGGAAAGGCATCTGTTTTACAATAATATTCATCCTGTACAAGAGTCACTCCGTGTAGAGAAGGTCACCAAGTAAGTAGTAAGAGTGTTTATCGGGTAGATAACGGTTAACCTTATACTTGAACAGATTAAGATTAAGATTATAGTGATAAAGGAAACATCCTCTTGGTCATCCGTCCCAGAGAAAAAGAAAAAACACAAGAAGCAACAAAATATTAAGAACATACCAAGAGAAAAAGTGAGAAAAAGAGAGAAAAAGAGAGAAATAGTGAGAAAAAGTGAGAAAAAGAGAGAAAAAGTGAGAGGAAAAGTGAGAAAAAGTGAGAAAAAGAAAGGTAAAAGTAAGAGACGACTTCGTCAATGAAGAATTACAAAAGAGAAATACATGTTTCATTCTGTAAAATCTGTTGAATGTTTTAACTCTCTTGTGGCCACCTGCACGGATAAAGGAGGATATTTTGACGAGAGCAAAATTTAATCATAAAATTCGTTTTTTTTTGTCGTAATAAAATGTCTAATAAAAAATCACGTCTCTCTTTTTTAACCATGTTTAATAATTTTCTCTCATCTAAAGTACAAAACAACTACGTTTGTGGTTAATTTTTTAAAATTTCCTCAAATTTTGAACTTTAGCATATATATATATATATATATATATATATTATAGAATGCGTGTGTGTGTGTGTGAAATGTGTGTGTGTGAAAATGTGTGTGTGCGTATGTGAGTTTGTGTGTTTGAGCAGCTCTTTTTCATTGCATTCGGTTTCAGAGTCATGTGATATCGTATTGTTTTGTTATTGGTAAGGATGTTTCAGTGTTTTCTTTTTATTCTGGTTGTGATATGCGATTTAAATATTATCGGATAAATTGCAATTTAATCGGCGCGGTAATGTATGTGTTGTTTGATTATTATTAGTACCAGTGAAATTTTGAAAGCTATTTATAAACGACATTAGTTTTTGTAAGTTTTGCTGTAGGCATTTAGCTTTTCATTATAAGTGAAAGATATATGTTTTATTTGTTTTTGTCAAAAGGCAAACAATATACACACACACACACATATATATATATATATATATATATATATATATATATATATATATATATATATATATATTCATAAATAAACATCAAAACAAAACAAATTGAATTTTAAAAAACATAACAGGTAAAATGAAACTGATAAAACCAAAAAACATTCTTTGTAACTGAGATATGAAAGGTGAAAATACTTAGACATGGGCCAATTTTTTTTTTTTAATTTTTACAAAAAAAAAAATCGTCCGAAAAAATATATCCACAGAGAAACTATTTCATCAGCGTGGCTACACATCCGATTGCTTCGAGTCTGGATCGAAACTCGAACAATTTGTCATCAGTCAGAGATAAGCTATCGGCGAACTGGTTGAAAAAAGGAATCTTTAAACGTATAATGTACATGATGTATATAAATGCTATACCAGCAGCAAGAGCGCTCAGTTCTGATGAAGAGCTATGCATTAAGCAGGAGCAGCATCCGTTAAAAATTCCCTTTCTCCATAGTGTTCAATCGGGGAACGAGAGCATATATATATATATATATATATATATATATATATATATATATATATATATAATGAACAAAGAACTGCCATTGGAATTTAAGCGACAAATGTCGAGGATTTATGTTGGAAGCTTTTGTTGGTCGTGCCGAGAATTTTTCAGTACACACTCATATATATTTATTACGTGCAGTAACGTTCGACGCTGGTTAATTGTATCATGTAATTAAGCTCTTATTTATTGTTTTTGTCCATTCACTGGTTTTCTTAATTGCAAGATATCATTATCGACGACTAATGAATAACTAGCAAAAATTTCTTTTTTTCTGTTTTAACTAATGAATGGCTGCTTGTAACTGATCAGGTTAAGCACGATTTGCATGCGCTGGCTGCACGCTTCAAGAAATGACACCAGAAAACAAAAAAAAAACATTGATAGAAAAGGAATTCCTTTATTTTTTGATAGAGTGATTTCCAGATTTGTGTGAAATATCCAGTAAAACTTGAGAAGTATTGAATGACAAGAGAAATTAGCAATTTGTTCAAATTTGCGTAACTTTTGGAAGCACTTCGTAAATAAAGAGACGGAAGCAACCCACGCTCTCAGAGATAACAATATACACTCTTGTGTATATTCAGTGAAGCAACCGTTTTAGTTTCCATTCTTTAATTATACGGTCAATTTGGGACCCACTGGAGTGAAAGGGTGTAATCGATTTCTATTTTTCCTTAGTTTAGGTCATTTGCAGTGATGTGCAGTAATATGAATCTATTTTCGGGGTGTATGATGAAATTTGTTTGGCCTTGAAAAATATTACGTCATCCGTGATTGCATCAGTTTTTTTCCTCACGCCGATAAAATACTGTCTCGACTGTCGATTAGTTGTCCTACGGCCATTCTCTACGACGTACGTTACTCCAAGGAATGTACGAAAATTGTAACGCTGCACAAACACAACCGCAAGTCTTATCAGTGAGCAAATCAAAGTACTATAGAGTGGCTTGGAAACTCTTATGATTTAAATCCAATCAAGAATATGTAATCAATCTGCAAGGAACGACTTTATTGAATGCACATACGAACACACAGGCAAGCCTTACCTGTGAGCAAATTAAAGTACTGTAGACTGGACTGGAAACTCTCCTGATTTAAATCCAATCAAGAATCTGTGGTCAACCTGCAAGGAACGACTTTATGGAATGCACATACGAAGTACTAATATATGCAGTGGGTTATGCTTCATTGGAAAATATGAAAAAAAGTATATAATAACGGAATTATTCGCTTTGTTTCAATTAATTTGGCATATATATATATATATATATATATATATATATTGCGTAAATTTTCTATATTTATGGAGGAAGAGCGTTCTGGATAGATCATTTGTTGATATAATAATTTACTAAGAATCGTTTGGGTTGCCCCAAAGGAATCGAGTTGAGTCATAATTTATCTAGCGAGACAAGCTTTCCGACCATTATACGTCGAAGTGCCCAAAATATAGTGATTTTCTAAGCATAGCTTAGATGTGGCACAACACCGCATATATGGACCATCAAAGAAAGATCAAACTGATTAATAAATGGTAAGTCATTTAGCGAGGCAAGATTTCTAACCATTACAAAGAATCAAAGTGCCTAGATCATATGTAAATATAGACTGTGCATCCAAAAATACGCTCAGCATATTGACAGTTAGCGAATTCCACGTGTGATGAACATCGCTCTATATGCACAGGCTCCATACATACGGGCTACCGGAAACCTCTGGGAAGCAGGAGAAGAAAACAACTTGCCATTGTTTAGGGCAAATGTTTTCCGTTAATTATTTTCCTGAACTTAAGTATTTGTTGTGGTTATTCTACAATCTAATCATCGCATTACCGCCTAAAAGTACATAATATAAATTAAAGATATTTATATATGTATTGACGTGATATATATATATATATGTGTGTGTGTGTGTGTGTGTGTGTATGTATGTATGGTTGGATAGATGTGACCTTGTGACCCTGGGTTTCAAGCTCACATCTATCCAACCATATATGTTAGCTCTATCTATGATATTGAGCGCTTTCTAATAAGTACCGCGCATATAATATAGAAATAATTATACATATATATATATTTATTTATATTTATATACACACTTTTCACATATATATATATATATATATATATATATATATATATATATATATATATATATATATACCTTTAATTTGTGCTATATTTATGGTATAAAGTGTTCAATATCAGAGATAGAGCGTATGTAAATATAAAAGTGAACATTGAAGTCACCACTCATAGGCGACAGGCTGTTTCAGACATCGTGGCCTGACGACTGCGTCTAGCATGAAACAGCATGTCACCTCTGAGATTTGAATTTAATGTTCACTGTTATATATATATATATATATATATATATATATATATATATATATATATATATATATATATTGTTAAATATAACAGACGACGAATGTCTATTATGTTTGATTATGAGGCGTTCTAAGCTTCATATATTTACTTTAATTTCAGGAGAAAATAAATACAAAATCTGCCCAACATTTGGATATTTTTTTTTATTATGCTCTTCCTCGATCTAAGCTTTCAGTTCACATGATCCATCATCAGACAGGTTATATGGATATTTCAACAAAGGCATTCAACATTAAAAATGGTGCCGTTTAAATTGGTCAGACGAGTCACGTTGCACTATTTTCAGTAGAACGGTCGTGTGTGTGTATGAGGAAGAGACTGCATGAAGATATCAAAAGATTATTAAGCAAACTAACAATGGCTCTGTAATGGTTTCATTCAATGCAGCCGTACTCAACAAACAAAATTCATTTCCGGACAGTTTTGAATTGTTTGGAAAGATGCACTAAAGTAACCACTCAGGCATTTTACAGATTTAGTAACATATCAATAACATATCGCGTAACTGACGTTATTCTAGCCAAAGAAAGAGCTTCACGTTATTAGGTAGCTCTCTCTAATTTTTGGTGAATCATTTTAAGTAAAATGACACATGTTCATCTTTAGCCGAGTAGGCATATTAACGTAATAAGAGTTCTTCGGTTTAGAATAACTTAATAGACATATATTAAAAAGCAACTCACAGAAGTTGTAAATCGCTTATTGCTACTACTACAGAAAAAAAGGGGCCGTATTACGTCTTAATTCACAACACACATTTTTCTTACTTTTCCTTTTGTCAAGAATATTCGTTTTACTGCACCTTACTTTCCTTTCCGTTTTACTTTTTCCCGCGCCTTTTCATGTTTCCATTTGCTTTTCGTTCGGTTCATGGATCAGAGGCTTTAAGTCAGAAGTTCGGAGGACAATCACGAATTGAGTTGGAAACAAAAAGAAAGAAGAGAATAAAGAACGCTCAGCTCAAGGCCCTCTTTACCGGCTGCGTTGAACCCAACCGTACTTGGCAGCATTTCGTCACTAGCAGACGCCTACGAAAAATCACGCAGGCGCACAATACACACGAAGGTGAATCATCAACGCATTACGAGTATATTTAAATCTCGACACGTTTTCTGACATATGAACACAGAGAAAAGAGGTTGGATTACAGAAGCAGGCTGTGCGTATTCAACTGAATGTGTCTTCATTCAACAGCCATGGAAAATAGGAAAGGATTAAATGTTTTGCTTGTACCGATTTTGTTTACTTCCCTCACCCCTCCCGCTTGCTCTTTCTATTTGTCTTTTTTTCTTTCTCTCTTTCATTCTTTTTCCATACATTATGCGTGCATCTACATTTTGCATATATTTCTAACCATCCAATTTTGACTGTTCATTAATTTCATTATTTCCACTTTGTCATGAAAAGAAAGAAAGAAAGAAAGAAAAAGAAAGAAAGAAAGAAAAAGAAAAAAGAAAGAAAGAAAAAGTGTGTGAGTGGGTGGATCAGCAAGTGAGAACATTGATGATATTGTATGCCAATTGCATGAGTGCAAATTGTTTCATGGTTTGAACTTAAGGAGTTATCCTTCCCTGCCTTTTTTCATATTCTTTTCTTTTTAGAAACTTTGTAAAGTTGATAAGTGCATGTTTTTGTTTGTTTGTTTTTGATGTAATGGATATGCATACACATGGGTTCCCTCTCATAGTAATATGATTGGCTGGTGTCAGCCATAAATACAGACTGATGTGGAGGTACATGATGAAGCCTATTGGCTACGCCTGTTGTCTTCGCCTATTGCCTACCACTGCGACGAGGACCAGTCCATTACGGTTACCTGCTAGATTGTCCTTCCCGATTACAGTAGTCAACAACCACTTTGCTACTTCGAACAAACATATTCCTTTCCGGAACATATCAGTTTGTTTGTTTGTTTTTACAGTTTGGGTCACACTTACAGGGCCCCGGGGCCACTCAGTGTAGATGTTTACGTTAGGAGACAGTTTATGGATGGAAATGGAAGATAACGTTTGACCCTAGACTTGAACAGGTTAAGATTGTAGTGATCAGGGAAACATCTTCTTGGGAGTCGTTTCCACACGGCAGTGGTTCGCAGGAAGAGGCTGTTCGAGTGAAATTTACATCTAGGAGAAAGGAAGGCGACATACACCAACAATTCATGACGGCGCGACTTATTCACCTGTCTTCTTCACCTAGCTACATGAAACTTACACTTTCCTCTTTACATTCTCCCTTGCCTCTTTTTCTCACACATAAACGAGACGAAATCATATTTCTGTTCATCTTAACAAACAACTACGAACAAAGATTACATGAAAACTTATACACACATACACGCTATGAAACTTTTAGTTGAAAAATCCCGAAAATGAAATAATTTATATTTTTATATGTCAAAGGCTTTATTGCCCTTTTATTTGTATTGAGTTGATTCATATCCGCAACAGATACAGGACATCCCACGTTATTAAGAATAAAACTAATATTTCGGGTAAAAAATAGATTACTTTTTATCTATTGTTCTATGAAAGCTGTATTATGTTACGAACTGAAACCTTGCAAAATTTTTACTATGACCTTTCCAGTGGTTAACTTCGAAGTTTATGTTCTACAAGTGAAGAGGATAAAAGGGTTTTTACAAAAGATTATATTAAGTATCAAAATTAAGCCCCCGGTTTCTTTCTGGTAAAAATAATAATTAATATATATCTGTCCATAATCTCCTTGACTTTCATTAACCTCCCACTAACGTTCCGGAAATTTTCTAAGTTAATAGTTGAAGTTTTTATTCTAATGCTGCATATAATTTTTTCTGGCCTTCTAACGTTGTCTGACTGTCTAAAAATCATTTCATTAATTTTTCTTCTATTCATTCAACCTCATCTAAGGGGATAAAGATACTAAGACGCAGGGGGACCACTGTGTGTAAAAGACACATTATTAAGGAGAGAAAACAATAAAAGAAAGAGAATCCAGAAGTTCAACAAGCGTAAAGTTAAAAAAAAACAAAATGCATATATAGATCTTAGGATTAAATCGAGCCATTTCATCTGTAAAATGATAAGATCTGTCAATCTAGTACCGCGCTTAAATTTTTAAAGTTGATGTACAAAAGAGGAAATTTCATCAGAATAATTGCCACTAAAATATTTATAGAAAAGACACAGTGAAGCTACGTTACGGCGGTGGGAAAGTGATTGAAGCCGAGATACCAGGTCAGAACAAATAGCATTGCAGATTCTTTTTTGGATATTTCAAGCTGCTATTATTATTTCAAACGACTTTCAGAAGATTGGCTGCAGTGTATGCGAATTATTATTCTGCGTATTTTTTCAACCTAGTAACATTATCTTTGTTATTTTGTCACATCAATTCCAATATATTTGTCATCGTTCTTTAGGTTGCTAGGGTAGATTTTTGAGTTGGTTCACACGTTTCCCTTTTAGGCTGTATTTCTCGGATGAGGAAATATTATTATTTACATGATTTACAGTCGGACGAAACCTAACCCTAACCCTGTCCTCATCCTTCGTTTAATATCACAACGTTTTCGTCGCTGTGTCCTCCAGCAAAAATATTTCATTTTTCTCAGTGAAGTTTCTTTATCTTTCTCTAATCATTTTTTCGTTCCATCTTCTATTCAAATTGTTATCTTTTCTTCACTATTTTTCTTTCCAATCTCTACTCTCTCAATTTTCCTACACATCTCTCTTTGTACTTCACTACATACTATTTCTCCCACTCTTGTCCTCCCGCTCTCCCTCTCTTTATTTTTTCTCCCCTTCTATTGTAACCTACATTTAAATATAATTCAGACATTAAACTTAATTCTAACTCTGTTTAAGTGAAACTAAGTTCGTTGACGACTGACGATGTCAAAAGGTAAAGTTTTACAAAGTCAATTAGGTAGATGCTGATCATGAAGAGAATAATCTAGAACAAGGAAATTTACATGTTATTCCACATATTCACCTCGAAGATTAACGTGTTTGGCGCATTGTTTCTCCAGTTACTTTAACCGTTCCAAAAATAAAAAATAAAACTAATTTTCAGACATTGAAATACTGCTATTTTAAAGAATTGAAAACATGAGAATCTATGACTGAGAAATATCTTTTGCTTAGGATATACGGTTTATGCAAACCTCAAATTGTTTTAAAATCGACTTGCCAAACCTGTAAACAAATATAATTTTCAGCAGGAAAACCTTCCCGAAAATTCATGCGTCGTTTTTTAGAAAGAATAACATTCGAAATTATTCCATTTACTCTTCTGAATATAGTCATCAAAATACCCCCAAAATCCATCGCCATTATTTTCATATTAACTTTTAATTTTTGAATTTCTTCGGTCGTAGATAACCCAAGTTCTCTCAATACACAAACTTGTTTGGTATCCAAAATATAAGCAGGTGTCTTCCGAAAATACATCGATGAAATGCTTCAACACGATTGGGCAAACTACATCTGTGGACCGAATGCGAACCAGGTTATTAGTTTATGAGGCCCAGAAATAAACAATGGACATTCATTTTAGATTTCCATTAAATAAAATGTAGTTCATTGGTCATTTGTTGCACAATATAGTAAAATTTATTCAAAACTTCTAGAGGGGTCTGGATCGCTACGTCCTAAACTGAAACGATGTGAGTGTCAAATCCTTGAACAATGTAACGTGATGTAAGAATCTAGCTCCCTCTGTTGATCCAACAGAAAATTTTAAAAATATGACGTCATTTACGAAGGTCTCACGAGATTTTTAAAAGAATTATTTGTATCATAACATATTTATCTCAGCTGCACAATTCTGTTTCATACTTATAAGTGCATGAAACATTGAACTATTTTTCATTTATTTGTGCTATTTATTCGCAAAAAAAGACTAATAGACACATAAAATTCAAATAACATGCGCATGTATGATTTTTTATTGTTGTGTTATAGTGATGCAGAACGCTTGACATAGAGCCGACTATGTTGAGACTCTCCATAAAAATGTTTGCCCAACCCTTTGCTACAAAAAAACATTGCAGTAAATAAAATTTCTAGTTGGTATTAAAACATTTCTCACTCACTTAAGCGATGGCTTCTGCGTGTCCAAATGCTTCTAAACACGGTATTTACTTGATCTCCCCATAAGGTCAGGCTGTAACACAAGGTCGGTTTAATGTGGGGAGCCCGAGAGCGTGCACCCGGGCAAGGAACAAAAATTCCCCGAACACCCGCAACCGTCGGTTGCGCTGGCCTCGGTGCGAGCACCGATCCCTTCCTCTGGTGTAATGGGAGGGCGCGGCCTCGGGCAGCTGTTCCTCAGGGCTGGGTGCCTCTTCAGTATAATTTTCTCTGTCGACTCTGTCCTTTGACGGAGTCGCCCCTGAGCGCACTCTCCAAGAACAGAGACGCAACAGAGAGATGATAAATAATACGTACAAATTAATTACTTACTCGCTAAATGCTTCTAAACATATCGCATTCCTTGGTTATCTCAAGTGTCTGAGAATTTCTTTTATCCGAGATTCGTCAATCCGACATGGTTACGTTATTACCATAATCTGCTACTTATTAAGTGTTTATACTAATGAAATCCCTCCCTTTACACTGTATTGCATTTAACATCTCAAAATTTTCACGCTGGTAGTTAGCATATAACTTCTCACAGTTGAGTATGACGAACAACTGCTACGCCATCTTTGCGCATATTCAAGGAAAATGAATTCTATGAAAAATCCTTAATTTCTTTGTTGCGAGAGACCATTGATTGGAAACGATTTCCTAAGTGCAATGATTTAATAAATTGTCACTTTATAATATAAATTAGCATTCTTTTCCGCTACAATAAAAAATAAAACTGGGTCGAGATTGTTTAATAGGCCTTCGTAGTTAATTCTGAGATATTCCAATGGTATTGGTATCTAATAATCTCTATAATAAGTTTTTTAAGGCAGGCTCATTGGATTTCGTTGCTCTATATAACCATTGTGATGTGTGGCTGGTGTAACAGTTAACGGCACGGAAAATAAACCCGCCAAGCCAAGTTCGAATTCCGGACTCATTTCTTGCGTTCATTTTTCCAGAAAAACCCTTGGGAATGGCAAGGATCTGGTTCTTCTCTCCTCCTCCAATAGGCTAGACTCAGCTGTTTAGCCTTGTCTGGCAACTCTTCTAAGAGAAGGAAATCTCTTCATTCCAATCTACAGAGAAAACATCAGAAAAACACTACACCTTCTTTCCTTAGAACGCATGGCAATTTGTGGATAATAAAGAAAATGTGGAATGTCGTGATTACCTACATCCTGAAAGAATATAACATTAACAAAAATCAAGCCTACTAAATATTGTTTAGTTTGTCATATCGCCATAATATTCCAATATTAACAATATAGCTTTGCTAACTATTATTTTATGAGTGACGCTCCTACTTAGCTTAAATTAATTCCAAGGTTCATGTTAAAATAAAACGGAATAAATTGTTCAATGTACGTCCACTCAACCGTCTTTCAATCAATCAATACATCGATCTGTAATATCGGTCCGTCTGTCGATCGATATGAATTTCTACCTAACTGCTAAATAACTGTTCATTGGTCTTTTTCTTAGCTTCTACTGATCTGTACATTGCGAAAACTATTTTTATTATAATAAGCCCCCTCATTGTGTGCTGCTAATACCTTTGCAGTATTTTTTTTAGAATGACTTCTATAATCACTCCATGAGGTGAATTCAGCCATTTCTATTCCGCACTCAATTCTACATTTACCAGTCATATTTTGTTATTTCTTATTGTTGGTTCATTGGTGCTCACGCATGCGCACACAAGAAATAATCCCTCAAGTCTTATAACTTTTATTTCTTTTTTTATGTTTCCTTTGTTTTATTTTTATTATTATATTTCCTTACTTTTCGATGTATTTCTTTTTTCAATTCGATTCCAATGCTATTCACATTTGCTTTTTGTATATAATTTCTCTTTACCTTGTTTTTTTTTTCTTTCTTTTCACGTTCTTTAACTGTTCACATCTTAATTAATACCATCATTCTCTGGTATAGCACAGTTGTTCAAGCAACAAATGCAATTATCTTTCTCATGAGTAGACTGCATTTTAATAACAACAACATTTTATTTGTTGTAATTATAAGAAGGTTTACATTTTATGGTCATATATGTTTTCACCCAATACACGGCCCAAGAGAAACTCAAGTTAGAGGCTCATTCAATGAGTTTTTTGCATGGTAAGTTCTTTTTATGAGGATATGTAAGATAGAAAAAGGTTGTCTACGGACTTGAATAGGTTAAGTTTGTAGCGATCGGAGAAGCATCCTCTCGAGAGTCCCTTCTCTAAATTGGTGAAGTTGTCTAATTGGAACATCTTTTTCACCATTGGAATTTGAAGTGGAAAGAAAATGATATGGTTGTGGCTGGGGTGATATAAAAATCATTTAATTGATGAGTGTGAATTCTCACAAGATTTCAAAACGAGATTACAACGTATTTCGAGTCGCAGTTGATGAAATGGCTTGAGATAACTGAAGATGAAAAAAGTCCGATTTTTGCACTGTGATGAGCTTATACTTTTGAGATGTGTTAGGAGCTTTATGTTATTTAATAGGATCCCAAGGCAAGCTCAGGTCAATAAGTATTGGTTAGTTGAAAAAGGAAGTGAAATTAGTAACAATTCACATGAATTTTCTAAGTAAAACAGAATTACGCTCTACAGTTTTCGTGTGATCTTATGCTCGTAAAATCTCCATAGGTAGTTCTTTGATAATAATTTATGGAAAATTCGGACGCATATCGACTGTTGAAGCAATTACGTCTTCGAAATATTTTTTTTTAAAGATAAACCTATCAAAGTGAACGAGCTCATGGAATCAAGAATGTCAACAACAGTGCATTCTAATAAAAGAACGGAACAAATGTCGTTAGCCGCTTCATATTTGCAGAGAATTAAACATCCAGCGACTCCTTCATGACTTTTCAGTAACCTTTTTAGTGCTACTCTCTTGCCTGCTCTTATCCACTGTCAAAAGAAGTATTTAAAAAATCGTATTTCTTTTCCAATCGTTCTCCACCGGAATCTATTTTAGAGACCATCCATCTAGACAAATGGAGTTCTGTCGCGTCGCTCTTTTGTCAGTAAAGTTAGTGACGACAGAAAAGTTCTTTAAGTGATATTTTTTGCCATACTCTTCGGCTTCTGAAATAAATGTCTGCCACCGCCTCCTCCCCCGCGTCCAATATAGATATAAAGAACATCTTCAGGATTGCAACTAGACTTCACAACGAAGATCGATTTTTACATATCAGGGATAAAATTAGATATTTATTATATATTTATATGATTTGATATGAAATCTGTTAAATACGTATGTCTATAAAAGTCCTCTGGCATTCACTGTTCGTAAAGAATTGGTATCTGACACTAAAGACTTATTTCTTTGCCGGATTTCCGACTTAATTTGTTACATTGTTTTGTAAATGGATTCCCCTTCGCGTTTAGCAAGCAGGTGACATCCTCGAATTGAAACGGCCTTCTTTTTTTCGTATTCCATAGGTGAGACACGAGACGTAATTATAGCACCTGACAGTTCATAGCATTTAGTCCACAACAGGCAAAATATAATATTCTTCTAAACCATCTGTGAGAAATGCTCAATGGCAAAGAAAAGGTTTTTTAAACCGTCTTTTTTTTTGTCCTCTTTTTCAGCTTTCTTCTTCTTCTTCTTCTTCTTCTTCGTTTTCTGTTATACTCTTAAATATCTGCCGTTTTTATCATCCAACCTTTTACTTTTTATATTATTTATTGACTCCCTCTTTTTTTTTTACTTTTTATTTCCTTTTCTTTTCTTATTATCTTCTTTTTATTACCTTTTTTCTTTATTGTAATGAACTTTTTTTTTTATCCTTCATCATCTTTTTTCTTTTTCCATATCTGCTGTCTCTCTTTATCATTTCATTTTCTTCTTTTACATGTGAACACTTTTTCCTCTCGATATGTATATTCTTTTTTTATTCTTTTTAATTTTTCGACTTTCACTTCATCATTTCATTTTTATCTACTTACTCTTCTTCTCCTTTCCCCTATCTTCTCATGTGTCCCATGTTCTTCTTCCTATTATTATTTTTATTGGTAGAAATAGCAACACGTCAACAACGTCATCGTCGGGAAATAAATATAGGAAAGCCATCATGACGCACAGTCTTATAAGAATATGATAGACACACACATCAGAGCCTAGTGCGCGCAATAGTTTCTTAAAAGCAGCGTATACACATAGTGTTATAAAAATCCTCAAGATCTTTGACAGGAGCACTGATGAAGGTGTTTCAAAGTATCTAAATATAACTCCAAAGTCGACTTGGATGCCTAATCCTTTAATCCTAAAAAAAACAAAACTCCCCAGACACGTCCTCGATGTTATATTCGGACATCTTTGTTGTTGTTATTGGAACGTTTTCCTCAGATGTATATCGATCTGCGTAGTCTACAGGGAATTCTGAACTGGACCCTTTAATGTAATCTACCCGGGTAGACGATTCTCATTTCACTGCCAACGTCTAGTTCTTATTTTTATTTGTAATGGGAATTATTGTTCAGTGAGTGCAAGTACTCTCTGCCGACTCAGAGATTGAATTCATTACCACGATGTCAAATTCACAAACCAACGTTTTTACCGGTAGGACAATCTGCTATAAGGAACTTGGAGCTTTAAACCTAACCTTGCTGCTGATTAATTTGAAACTTCTCCTGCTACTGCAGATGAAAACTTGTCGTTAATCTTTCAGAAATTCAGACAGAAATATGTGATAATATTTACTATAGCCCATAACAATTCACCCAGACAAATCATGTATATATTAACCCTAGAACACTAACCATGGATATGTAGTACCCAGCGCAAATTTTCCTATTTTTATTTACAATTTTCAGTACCTGATTTTCTTGCCTAAATAATATGTTTTTCAGTTCCTATTAATGTTAACTCAAAGTACAAAGTTTGAAGTGCCTGCATGTAAAATATTTCAGATAAAGATTCATATTTAATGCTATTTATTTATTTATTTTTTTATTTTTTTTGATATTTTCAAAATCGGGTATGATATACCCATGGGTAGTAGTGGTGTAAATTTAATTGATGTTTAGTGTTCTAGGGTTAACAATTCTAATCAGTTAAGACCAGACGCAATAATATTCAGGCTTTGTGTAGCATCAGAGCATATATTATTATTATTATTATTATTATTATTATTATTATTATTATCTGTAAAAATGACACTTTCGGTAAATATTATCTATGTACATTTGAGATATTTCGTTTAGAGACTTTTACAAATGATGTGCAGTTCCACACAAAGTCATAGTTTGTAGCTCTGAGATCCTGATGTGTCCTGATTTGCATTTACTCGACCGACACACACACACCAGGTCAGGTTGTGACACATGGTCGGTTTAATGTGGAGAGCCTGAGCGCGTACACCAAGGCAAGGAACAAAAATTCCCCGAGCCCCCCAACCGTCGGTTGCGCAGGCCTCGGTTCGTGCACCGATCCTTCTCTCTAGTGCAATGAGAAGGCGACGCCTCGGGCAGCTGTTCCACAGTGACGGCACCTCTCAGTATATTTTTTCCTCAGCTGCGACTCTGTCCTTTGACAGAGCCGCCTCTGATCACACTCTGCTCAAACACAGAGACGCAACTGAGAGATGATAAATAGATGTGTTACAAATCATTCCAATAAGGAATTTACACGCTTGATGTGTCCAGGAATGTTACTCACAAGATTTCCGGTACGCTTCTTTATCATACGCTATGCCCCTATCACAACAGGCATAATCGTAGTTTTAAGTTTCCACATTGTTGTTACTTCGATTTGCCGGTCCTTATAATTTGACAGTTTTTAAATTTGCAGAAACCTTGGAATCCTGTTGGTAAGTCATATCAATTAGTTGGCAGGTTTCTTTTTTTAATTCTTTTATTACCGTGTTCGGTCTATTTACATCAATATTGCTGTCTGATGCGAATGGAGAATTCTACACTATAGTTATTCCATCACCCTTTGTGATATCATTCGGGTGGTGTTTGAAATATAGTTCGAACAGACATGCCAATGAATATATTGTCTTAGCCTATCATGCCTAATAATATATTCTTTCTCAATAAGGACTGGACACCATGATACTAAGTACTCAACAGCTTCCTTCGCATAAGCGACAGACGAAATCTGAACTATTTTTATTGATTTTAGTTTTGTGTAGGAATTAGTTGAGAGACAATGTTCTTGTACTGCCATAATAAGGCCTTCTGTGTACCCCTTAAGACCATTGCTTCTAAGCGATTGATAGGTTTGGCGAAAATCGATGCTTTCTTCAGTCAAATGCTTCGGGTACTCTCCATACAAGGTTTTAGATTTCCATTTTTGTTCAAGAGTCTTCATATAAGCAGCTTTCTCTTTAATTTTCATTGCTGCATCGGTTGGAGGTTCAGGATATTTTCGTCTTGAGTATCTGTTACATCTAGGCAGTTCTTGGCTTTGTTTATTATTATTATTCTTATTATTATTATTATTATTATTATTATTATTATTATTATTATTTCCTTTGATTTCTGGTGTATCATGACATTTTCCAGGAAGCATTTATTGAAAAAAATAAGATCACGCATATTTCACATAGATAAAACCTTTCGTAAGGTGTGAGCTGTACCCGAGTACAATTTTTTTTAATTCTTTAAGGCTTGGGCTACCAAGGATCAACAAATCGATGGGTACCTTTTCTAATGACTCCAAGGTTCCCAGGTCAAATTGGAGTTTTTGATGCAATCACGTGCCATATTTTTGAGATTTCGATTTCAAGGTTCTTGTACTTTTAAAGTTTTTTGAAGATCTTCAAAGATACATTACAGTCTGTAGGAGCACCTATGTCAATAAGAAGGCATATTCTGTTTTTGTGGTCTCTGATTAGCTTTGATTGTTTTGTTTTTGTGCATTGTATTATTATTATTATTATGATAACTGAAACTGCGTTACTTGAAAGTTTTTAACAACAGCATCAACTAAAATGGATGTACATATGACTCGAAGAGAAAATAATAGCATAATCAAGATGATGGTGTTCGGTACTACTTTAAATAAAAGGTTAGGAAGGAAATCCCTATAAATACGAGAAAAATGAAAACAGTGAACTTGAGGAACCTATTTATATGAAAAATTGCCTTAAGAGAAATATTTTATGAATTTCAACCTGGAGTAACGCTATGTTTTCAGCTAATGAAATAATAATGATTAGATTAGCCGTTTCTTTATAAGGAAACGGCTAATCTAATCATTATTAGTATTATTATTATTAATTTTACATTCTCGTCTTCCTAATTTTTTGTCTACATCATTGTTGTAACCTAGAAAAAGTTACTGAATGAGGAATAACCAAAACGGAGGTGGAAATGAAATGGCAATCTTTATAACATCAACAAAATACAATACTCGCCAGCGGCGTCATGTAGGTAAACCACTGCTGGTGGTAGACTACTTAGACAGAATATTACTCCCCACCTTACACTAGAGTCCAATGAATTTATGAAGATTGTCATATACCATTATAAATATTTTTCTTCTCGATTTTCATTTTATTTTCCTTCTTATTTTTCATCTTATCATTCTTTTTCATTTGTCGTCTTTTCTTTCTTGTTCATCTTTAACATTTTCCTTCATATTCTCTCTTATTTTTCTTTTTGCTCCATCTGCACTTCATTCATCTTTTCCTCATCCTTTTTTTTCTCTCCATTAAATCTTTTTCTTTTACAAGAACACAAATCTCTCATAAATAAACATAAGCTGCAAATTGTACACTTAATTGTGTCAGTTGGGCAATGCTTTGAACGAAGTCAGACTAGAATATTATGTTGGGAGAGTAACCGCCAGAGAAGAGAAGTCAATACAGTTTGGTGTGAAAAGCTATGACAGAATGTAAGTGACTTTTTAACGAGTGGAATCTCTAATACTCAAGTGGTTATCCTAGATGAGACGGGAAACTGAAGGGGCCGATAAACCTCAGGAGTGGAGGAATCTTTATGCTAACTAAACCTGACAGGACAAAGGAATGCGTAGCTTATATATTCAGGAAAGTCAGATCTAATTCTTCGATCATCTGGAATGCACTCGTTATACAGTACGCAAACTTGCTGAAGATTTTTGACTTTCGACTGAAGAATCCCATGGCAGCGTAGTGTGTCGAATCACGATAGCGCAGTCTGATCAACTTATAAGGACCGAGCAACCGGTTCTCGAGATGTTAAAACTGACTGGATAAGTTTTGAAGAGAGCTTACACGCACAAACACATACACACACACACACACACACACACACACACACACATATATATATATATATATATATATATATATATATATATATATGGTTGTTAGTCCAAAAACTTTTTAGTATATACTAATTATTCAACATTATTATACACGCAAGGCACAATATCAATATAAAACGATCCTAGTAATATAAAATATTAAAACTGATCCACAAAAAAGCTCAATGTATTTATTATTATAAATCTAATAATTATTCCACAATGAAATCGAAAATTACCTCATATGAGGAATAGACGTATTTCAACTGACAGAAACCTCGTCAGTCTCATTCAAACCCAATATACATTGAATTCGTACCGGAATTAGAAATTTAATTGACATCATATATATATATGTATTAGAATTTATTAGAATTTAATATATATATATATATATATATATATATATATATATATATATATATATATATATATATATATATATATATACTTACACACAGACAGATAGGATTAATACCCATATAACACGGGCTCCAGAATTTTGTCGACGAACTTTTTCTTATCGTTCCGTCCAATCATCAGAAGCTTCTTTTTCTTGTCTCATTGTGCTCTCTTCCTTTTCCTTCTCTTTTCTCTCATTCGACTCTGAGTGCCAATGACTATATATACATATATATATATATATATATATATATATGTATGTGTGTGTGTGTGTGTGAACGAGAAACACGATAACTGTTTAGCAGCCTATATCCATCTACATATAATGATGTGAGGTTCGAAAAACTAATTTGAGAAAGACATTTAATTAAATCGAAAAACATAAAAACTATTAATGAACATACGAAACAAAACGAGAGGAAACGGAATAAAATCCAGAAAAAATGGCATTTCTTTGTTTTTCTGATAGAATCAAGTCCCTAGATATTATCTGAGATGCGAGACTGACACCTGATCCAATTCTATGGTTTACCGCAAAAATGTCCGACCACAGATAAATCCACCCAAATCCTCATTGAGCAAATCCACATCGGGACATATTCTCAAATGCTAAAATGAATTTGCATATGACTGTGTTCGTTGGTTTAATCTTTGGAAGCGTAAGTATTCTATCCTTACAGACAAAAAAAATGTATAACTTCCATATTGTTCACTTGGAACTGTTGGCGAGAAAAATTATATCTCACAATTTAATTTGAACGAAAGGAGCTCTCCACAGAAAACAGATTAAACTGTTTTTGGACGTCCAGCTGCTTGACTTTAGAAGTAAAAGAAAGAAAACTGTTTTTATTTATTTAATATACTATTATACAGTCATTTGACTGAGAAACGATAAAAATAAAACTGGCCCTTCTTATCCAAAGGCGGTCAGTCCTGTATCTTAATGGTAATCCTTTGTGAACTGATAAAGAATTACTCTCCGATAATTCATTTAAGCCTGACATCGATAAGGAAAGTTTTTCGGAATATTTTTATTCGTTTAAACAAGCAAAAAACAATTGTGATAAAGTTGTAATAGAAGTTTTGTATTTTGAATGCCTAAGCTTTGATGATAATACCTACAATAAGACGACTGCATCTCCTGAAGAGCATTAAAACACCTACACGAAGGTGTCAGTGAACTCAAGGATGAATGACCTGTAGATCCAAGTATAACCATTTACCTGTAGACCTAATTAAACCCAAGTATAAACAGCACTACCAATAATTATATCGGTTTCCCAAGAATCCTATGTATAAAATGAATTTCTGCACCAGTAAAATGTTTTAACTCTATATATCTGGGATAAAATAGTTTTACTTATCTTTTTAATTATTGATGATCACCACATTTTCCTCAGGTTTGGTTTGGTTTGGTTTGTTTTACGGCATATCAACCTCAATGGGTTATTTAATGCCGACAAGATTTTTATTGCTGCTAGAAATACTTTTTTTTCCAAAAATCTCTTGCTGGTAATAATGTATTGCTGGTAATAATCTTTTACAAAAATGTATTAAACCTTTTACACTTTCATAGTGCTTTGACCCCAGTTTGGGGGTTAACTATTTGCCCATAGCTGGGAACCTAATAGGCGCTATCACCCCGAGTTAGGGTGGACCTGGGAACACCAGCAATTAAGAGGTGGTTCTACGCTCTTCAAAACCTCTTACTCAGATGCCTTGCTGTTGAATGTAGTTTATCGTCTTACCCAGGATGCGGATGTAGTTTATCGTCATACCCAGGACGAACTTCCCTAACTCAAAGCAGAGGAGGATCAAACCCAGCATTGCAGGGATTTATTTCCTAACCTGAATTATTATTTATAGTGTAACTCCTTCTTCTATGGTAACCGAATATGTACTCTGAAATGGGATGCGCAGTGTGACGTCATGCATTGGAATGAGAAATTGGAGAGCTGAGTTCGAATTCCACTTGGGTTTGTTATATTTCCTTACTCGCAAATACCCTCAGAAAAGATATGAATCCATCAGTTCTCACCGCCAAGTTGAATAGCAGGGCAGTCTGGGTCTTATATCATTGGTCAGTAAACAGTCTACCGCAGAATGAAACGACAACCTACTGCGCGAACAACCGCCGCCTAGTCAGTGAAGATTCGAAGGAAACACGATCGCCCAAGTATGGCACTTAACTGACACCTAACTGGCCAAACGTCTTTCAAATGACTTATTTCTGAAGTGAGAAGTATTTTAGGGGTTTGTATATTATACCCCCACTCAGGTAGATTCATGTTCTTCAAGTAGAACTAAACTGGCATGCTCACGCGCTTTTCTACTTGCCAGTCCTCCCACACCCACTAGGGGTGCGATCTCTCCCCTAACATTGACCATGAGAAAACATGCGCGTATTTTTTGGCCAAGAAAGCGCATGCAATAATTCGCCGTCCCAATTGTAAGCTATCCGAGCATTTATCCAAGTAACTGTCTAGAATACTCCTGATGGGCACCAGGTTATTTTATCCACTCCCTAAAGAAAAATCATTATGATAAGGATTGCCTTAAAAGTGCACTCGACTTTATCCTGGTATGAGATATTTCACTGATATTTTATGGTCCAGTCACTAGACCATAGGATATCAGTGAGGAGGAAAAGAGTGTTGTGAATCTACATTCACGTTCTTGACACAAATCAATAATTTGTTGAGAACACAGTTGACAGATGAACAATTAGAAGACAAATTAAAACTAAAAACCATCAGGTTAGAGTTTGATATTAAAATGCTATCCTCAAGAAAATCATTATTTAATTTGTCTAAAAGGTGAATAATGTATTTGTTTGAACATGTCTTGTTTTTTTAGTTTCATAATGTCTGTTTTTATTAGATTATATTTTTATTAAATTCTATTTTAAGCATTATTTACCTTAGATATAAAATATGTAACTGTAAAAAATTCACATTGGTGAATGTGGCTTCTATGAGGGACGATGAATTTCAACGTGGCATTCATGCACAAAAAAGTTCCCCCGTGTCTGCTCTAGTTCATTTATTGTTTTTAACAGGTGTAAATAGATCTACATATCGCCCGACCCATATTCTCTTCTTTTGAAAAGGAAGAGAAGTGAAATATCTTATTTCCTCTTCGGGTTGGAGCTTTTCTGGTTCCTTCTGAGGCCTTAACAACGGTCGTGGTCTTGAATTTTTGGTGATAAGACTGGTTGCTGGCTACGACTCTTCATACTGAGTGTACAATTGGCAGCGTTTTTCTTGCGGCATCGGGAGACAAGTTAGGAGCTTGAATTCTAGAGTAGTGTCTAGAGAGTCTGCTCTGATCCATTGTCACATAATAAAATTGGACGCAGGCGATCATGGCCCTCCTGTGGCTCTTAGCAGTTATTCTTTCTTTACTGAGGGTCCCATCCAATATTCCGCCATCTATTTACACAGATAAGTTAGGTGGGTGGGTATCTTGTTCCTTCCTCTGTGTCTCTTGCCTTGAATGTGCTATTTGTGGGTACAGGGAATTCCAGCTTCCTGATTCTGAATGTGAGTCTTCTTTGTGTTGCCATTTTTGGGGTCTTCCTTGTTTCTTACTTGCTCCGTCCATGGAACTTCCAGTATCCTTCTGTAGAACCACATTTCTGCTACCTCTGGTTTTTCCTCGTCCGTGGGAAGATTGTCCAGCATTCATTTCCATATAAAAGTATGGATATCACATCTTTTCTTTGTTTCTAATGAAATTTACTATTTATTTATGTTTTTCCTCAATGGGAGTAGATACGTTTACTTATCGTCCGGTTCACACTCCTCTCCGGCCTTTTGAAATGTAGCAGAGATTTATCCCCTGTTTCTTTTTTTAGTATTTGGTTTCCGCTTCCTTCTATCGTCTACTTCAACTCAACACATTTAACGTCTCCGCTTAAACCTCTGACTATTTATTTACTGATTATTTACATTTTTTTTTAATAGGAGTAGATAGGTTTGCCTATTGTCCGGTTCGCACACCTCCCAGATCTTTTGAAGAGAAGCAGCGGTTTATCCCTTGTTTTCCTGTTTAGGGATTGGTGCCAGTTTCCTTTGAAGACTTTTTCTTTCTCTCTAACTTCCGGTGGCACCTTGCGTCTTGGTGGCTATAACTTTGATTGGGGGTGATACTTCTTAGTCTGTAACCCTCAACTTCAAGTGGCTGTTGGATTGTTGTAAAAACAAAACAAGAAAAAACATATGCGGAAATGTTTTCTCATTTTTGCAATCACTGTGTTTTCACAAAGGCTGGAAAAGTGTACTGATCTGTAATATCAGTCCTCCTATACAATGGCCTAAGAAATGTTTTTAGCTAGGAGAAATAAACTACATCCAATTTCAAAATTTAATTACGTAATCCCTACTCAACATAAATAAACAGTATTTGGAACTGGTATAGAATAGGTCCTACATTTGCTAGTTTCATGGATTTGATCGAGTTATCAACAATTGTCTGATCCAAAATTTTACCACTTTTTTTAAGCAATGTTTCTTTAAGAGTTGATTTTGGTTGCACACTATCGAAGTTTTCGGTGAAGGGGCTCCCACTCGTGCTCTCTTGGATTCATATCAGGGCCCAACTTTGGGTTATCGATGGCAGTGACTTGATTCCTTGCGATTCTTTCTAGGCCTTTGCTACTTTACTCGTATGACATGGTGCTCCATCTTCTTGAAAAAGGTAGACATTCTTGTCAATCGTTTCAAATAGTGGGAGTAGTCTTTTCTCTAATATTTTGGACCATTCAATCGTTCGTCAACACGAATCAGCTCAGATTTCAATCCAAATACCATTACTCCAATCCCTCCATGTATCATGGTCGCCTGTAGACATTCATTGTTCCAAGTCTCATTCTGATTTCTCCAAGCATAAACCTATCTCGAATTGGAATATTGGAAAAATTTACTTTCATTTGACCAAATTACGGACTGCCAAAATTCATAATCTTTGCTTTCGAATTCTCTCGCCTGTTCCTGTTAACCTCTTAAATCAAGGGCATTTTTCTTGCAGCACTTCTTTGATAGCCTAGGTCTTTCAGAGTCTTTCTCACCGCATATGGCGAAATTTACACGATGTTGGTGACATCTTTGACACTCTGACAAAGGTTTCTGATGAATTCCATCTTCAGCGCCCTTTTCGTTCACTCAAACACGATACTTGGTCTTCCTGAACGTTGTTCCACACGACAATGACCTTCTTCATTAAATTTCTTGACAATATTAACTGTTTGATGATTAACCTGGACAAACCTTGCAATTTCTCTTTTTGACTTACCACACTGGTGCCATGTTATTGTTTACCCTCGTTGAAATTCACTAATTTCGTTACTTCCGCGAAATTTCATTGCAAAATATAAGTCAACTATCACTCATAGATTAGAGTAGCTTGATACTAACACGTTATTGTCTGAAAAAAGAAGAGGCGTTATTAAACAAGCCAAAATTGCTGTAATCAAGGGTAGCTAAAAACTTATCATAGCCGACTGTAAGGCAGTGAATGCTAGACAATCGCAACAGAGATGAAGAAGAGATTTGAAGCAAATGAGTGTCTACAGAAGGATGCCGAGAATACCATGAGCCGAACATGTGACCAACGATGAAGTTTTAGAGATAATATTTTTACCAACTACTTGCGATTGAAGGAAAAGTAAAAGTCGCCACTTCCTTCCTGTCAGTCTTCGAGACTCATGACTCACAAATGGTTCTATCAAATATACCCTATTTCAGAATTATGATATATTTCCAACACGTGCAGCTTTTTGTTAGATAGCTTTTTTTCTCTTGGTTGCTCACTGATTTTATCCTGCGTTCGGTGTGTCTTGTGAGTATTAGATTCTTCAGGCCTTTTCTCCTTTCAACTAAATCCTCATGGAGATTCGCATCTCCTGTCGCTTCTAAATATGTGAGCAAGTTCGCTGTCATATCGGAGGATTGATACTGAATAGAAGTTCAAACCATACCTTTGTAATATATGTACACAAACATCAATATCGAATAAAAATTAAATATCAATCTTCCTCTATGACAGCGAATGCTGGACATTTTCCTCATAGATAAAGAGGACACTTGATGCAATGAAAAGGTGGTTCTGTAGTGAAGATGTTTGGAATCATATGTAAGGAAAATTTGTAGTAGCGGGGATGATTGGAGGAACATAGAAACATAACGGACACTTGTGATTGGAATCAAGAGGGAGATTAAATTTTGGGACCTTATAATGATCAAGGAGGGCGTTTTGGTTAATTTTAGTTATTTTCTACGGCTTTTCAACCCTTTGCTGGTTATTTAAATCCAGAAAATATTTTAGCTTGTAAGAATATTTTTAGCTTGAAAGGATGTTTTTAAGATAATAATAATTTAGCGATACAAACCTTAGAAATTAAGGGAGGGGAGGTGGATTCATACATTTACCAAGGCTACTTGCGCGCAAGTGAATATAATGAGGCCAACTGGGATTGGACCTCGACACTCAAATTAAAAATTACGTGTCATTATCGATTACACCACCCGCACATCCAACCTTACAACACCTGGTATTCTCAAGCGGTGCCCACCTCGATATTGCTTAACTTCCGTGATCGTACGAGAACCGGTGTTCCACCGCCATACGGCCTTAAGCCAAGGATAATTTGATATTCACAAGACATAATGTAATCAATAGGTAAGCTAACGAGCTTGTTTAAATTGATGGCCAAAAGAAGGCCTGGTATGAACAGTAAGGAGCTAATCATTACTTATACCGCTGTAGGATAAAAAGTTGCAGAGAGCCATCATAATTCACGCCCGGAAGGTTCACGGCGCATAAAAGATACATACCTAAGCGTAACTTATTCTCCTCTACTTAATACACATAATTTAGACAAAGTCACAAAATGCAATTCATTCATAGAGAAGTCATAGATTCGCTTGCCTCGTTCTCAAACGACTGCTTCACGCCGATGTGTCCAGATATTTTGGAAGCTTAGTAAATTACAACGTCGTCGCAATGGAAGACCCATAGTGAATCAAACTCAGGAAACAAATGAATTGATCTGAGACAAACAATGGTAAACATGACGATATGCTCTCAAAGATAATTTAAATTGACATTTTCCGGTTAACATACTGGGTCCTTCGTGACAATTCTCCGAACAGTGATGGTTACTCAGGGATGCCATTGCTATGAGGTTATACTGAGAGCAAAAAAGAGTAATTCTTAACCTGCCATGACTGCTAGAATTGGTTTTGCTTAAATGTGTTAATGCGAAATAAACACAGTGTTATCCCAGAAATTGAAATCGATTTACCTATTCTATTTTCTGTCCAAATAAACGTGAGACAATCTCTGCATCGAAAGGATTGATTCGGCTGTTTAATGAGATGGATTAAATTAGAATTATCTCCATTTGCTAAATGTATGCTTCTCGAGTTATTAAAAGACGCTCAGCTTACAAGACAGAATTTGATGGCTCCCAAATGAAAATCGAACTGATTTAACTGTCAGATTTGCATGAGATGGTGTTTTCTAAGAATCACGAAACAATTTATGTTTATTTTGTCATCTTTTGTAGACTTCGATTCTGGATATTTTGAAGAAACCACTTCCATAATGAAGCAAAAGTTTCATTATCAGATTCAATTACATAATAAATATATTAAATGATTTTCACTTAGCTTACTGATTATTTCAGAGAAAGGACTGCATTTCTATGATTGATTCACTGATTGATTGATTTTCAACGTTTTATCAACCCTTAGCAGTTTGTTTTTTTTCCAGAAAAACATTTTTAGATTATAAGAATGTTCTTTTTTGAGATTATCTCAAAAAAGAACATTTAGTGATAACTGTTGAAATCTTCTTTATAAACCGGGCTGCTAAACATACTTGTACCCTGAATTGAGATGTAGAGGGACGGGTAGCATGACTTACAACTAAAGAGAAACAGTAATAATGTTCTTTGGGGATTAAATTGTTCAGATTTATGTTTTCAAGTGTAACAAACAGTATCTTCTTATTCTATGCCCGTTAAGGGTGTTGGCGATCATCACTTACCCCAATTTCCTGTCCTTTCTGACTTTTAATATTTTTTTAATCTCTCCTAAAACTTGTTCCGCATCCATTAAGTAGGTTATGCCATCCGTTAAGTAGGTTATGCCACTGTCCCTCTTTACTTTGTGCTGTGAGTATTAAATTTTCCAAACCCTCTTTCTTCATTATATGCCCTAGAAATTTCAACAATTTACTAGTGATAAATATAAATAGCTAGGAGGGAAGAAATGGATTCATACCTTTCCCAAAATATTGCGCGTAAGTGAAACGAACGAATCGAAATGGTATTAGAACTCGTCTCTAAGATTAATAATTCCGAGCTATCGCCCGCCCTTATCACCTCACAGCATCTGGTATTTCCCAAGCGGTCACTGATCTAGGTACTGACCTGGCTCAACGTTGCTTAACTGCGGGGATTATACAAAAACCAGAGTTTCAGCGTAATGTGACCATGAGCAAAACTGCGTTTCTATCACAAATATTACATCATTTCTTAGAGGATTACTATTATGATGATGATGATAATAACTTACACAAGGCAAATATTTACTGCAGCCAAGAACACGTGTTATTTACACAAGGCCTTTCTAGCGTTTTCTTTACTTTCGACTATTTCTAGTTTTCAAACATTACTTGTCCAATGATATGTGTCGTTAAAATACATGTAAATGTCGCTATTTTTCGCACATTTAAAAATAACACCCACTCAGACTTTCTATGTCTGTTTTAAAACAGACAAGTGCCAAAAGTGCGACATAAGAAATCAGATAGCTTCGAAGTTATTAAGAGCTGACGAGAGAAAGATCAATATAAACATGACGATGAAGTTAGAGATTTATTGTTCTGTAAAACAGAAACATTTTTGTAGTATAGGTGCTAAGAACTTTAAGCCCATTTCTTCTGTGATTAAACTATCAATATTCAAATCTTCTATGGAAACCGGGCCGCTAAACAAACTCATACCCTGTTTTGAGACGTAGAGGGCCTGACTTACAACCAAAAGGAAAAAATAATAATGATTTTTTTTAGATTAAACTCTTCAGTTCCTGTTATGGGGTCCACCCCTTTTCCATATAAGTGGACTCTACCAAGTGTACCTGGACTGCTGCCGTTAAATACCCAGAGTTACGGGCAGTGGGGGTAGTCGGTAGTTGGATGTCAGTCGATGTCGGACGACCGGCTGAACGGTTGAACTCTCTGCCTTCGGGCGGGGAGGAACCCGGACGAGGCTACGCCGAAGGGCGGAATCTCGTTCGGGGAGGTAAACCGACCCTGAACCCGTTTATACGGGTTCAAAGGGCATATTTTTGGCCGTGCCCACGGGCTCGGAGATCCCACATTAAACCGGCCTTGTGCCACATGATACCCTTGTGGGGGGTGACTAAATACTAGTCGGTAGTCGGATGGAGAGAGATTATACTGAGAGTGAGAGAATATACTGAGAGTGAGAGAATATACGAACGGAGATAGTGTGAGGTAACCTCTTGTAGAAGTCAATTACAAGCACGTAAACTCTAAGGAAGTCCTACTTCGAGACTATATATATCTATCTGTATTTGCTACTAACCACGTTCCTGGACTTACTAACAGTATTACTCTTTGTATGATTGTGTAAATACATTTTATTTCTTATATTTAATTATTGCGTTTGTCATTCCTTGGAGACCGAATTCATCTCGGAATCCACAACAGTTCCATTATTTTAAAGTATAGCAAACTGTATCTTCTTATTCTATGTCCCTTCAGGGTGTTGGCGATCATAGCCCTCCATGATTTCCCTCTTCTTTCTAGCTTTTAATAATATTTTATCTCTCCTAAACCTTGTTCCGCCATCCATTTACTCAAACTCGTTAATGCTGTCCCTCTTGTCTTCAATAGGTGTTGTGTGTATCAAATTTTCCAAACCGTCTTTCTTCATTATGTGCCCTAGAAACTTCAACTGTCACTAGTGAAAAATATAAGTGTCCTTTTTGCTTCCACTTTCTCATAGTTTCATATTCGATCCATGGTATTCTCGCCATCCTTCTGTAGAAACACATTTCTGTTGTTTGAAGTCTCTTCTTCATCTGTGAGGAGATAGTCCAGCATTCACTATCTAACAGATGGACTGAAATTACATAAAAGTACTCTTTTCTTTATTTTTAATGAATTTTTTCTGTTTCTTGTTACTTTGCTTAGATTTCGGAAGGCATCTTTTGCTATCCTAATGCATTTCGAAATTCAGTGTCGCAATCTCCGTCTTCTGTTAAAACGCTTCTCAGATATTTAAATTGTCGTATTTGTTTGATTTTGGTATCACCAATTTGCAATCTGAATATTGGACTCCTTATTTTTCTAACAACAATACATATTGTCTTCTTGTAATTGACGTTTAGTCCTTTCTTCTCGCTTTCCTT
>OZ010573.1:145929554-145992054 GCA_963932145.1 Acanthosepion lycidas
ATGCGTTTTGCGTACGTGTGACCGTGAGCGTGCATACGTCTTCAAAGATGTCTTAGTTGCGACAAGCGGATATTCAGAGGCAGCTCAAAAGTGGAGCATTTTCAGTCACGCACAAGTAGCTGCACACTAGTTATCAGTTATCGCAACGACTATTCCACCCAGTCACAACTACCAGCTTTCAGACATACGCACAATTTTACCGCCTTCACTCCCCACCCACGACTTTTAACAGTTGTTAATACCGACACAACTGCTATCAGAATTTCTATACATACCACTCAAATAAAATATCACAATGGTGAATCTCGTCCATCCTGCTGCTTCTGGCATGCATTATTATGATGTATTTCACTGGTCACATTATCGCAAATATAACCATTAACCACTGTTAACCAAATCTTCCTGGTTAATTTATGCTCAAAAATGTCTTGCCTTATGTCTGACTTAGTATTAATGTCAAATTTTTGTTGTTATTCTTATTGTTGTTGTGGTTATTACTACTACTATTATTATTATTATAATTATTGTTATTATTATTATTATTATTTGAGATTTGAGATCCACTCTGAATATTAAATCTTTTGTTGCTGATTGTCATATCTTAACTCCTACCCGAAGTTTAGCGACATAATACTTTCCTTAGCACAAGAGCTATACCAATCTATTCCAAGCAACGCTGCCACCAATTCACTCCCCATGATGCCAGGTATTATTATTATTATTATTATTACTATTGTTATCATTATTATTTCCTTTGATTTCTGGCGTTTACACATTTCTTTCCGGATCCCGTCCAGAGACCTAAGGTTAGAAATGTCATCATGACATTATATATTCCAGTGCAGATATTGGCCCACTCTGTCATGCCGGGTTTTATATTCAGTGGGTGCCAATATTGTGCAACCTGATACAAGATGGTCAATCTTTACTGGATATTTATCACAGAATCTGCATTTTGGGCTAACACAATATTTTAGTATATGTGCTTGATAATTTCTATTTAAAAATATTGGTCCTGTGCAGCAAGGATAAAACCTTCAGTTTCAGCTTTCAACCCTGCACTACGTAGCCACTGATGGGTACGGGGTTTTGTTTACGTCAGCTTGTTTATTACGGGTAGAGTATTGGCCATGAAACGGTTTGCCATTGTTTCTGTATCTAGTCGGTTGCATTTGTTTTTGTTCTCTTTTTTAAGTATTGATTATTATTATTATTATTATTATTATTATTATTATTATTATTATTATTAATTTAACTATTTCCAGATATTTATATTTGGAGAGCTTATCAATCCAATTTTAATGACTATTTTCCCGCGCTATATTCTTACGATTCCCACGACAAAAGCTCGGATCAATTTAATAATCGACTTCACTCAGTGGATTCTATATTATGTCAGATTGCATTTCGAATTCACAATAAAATTGTTATTAAAATTGCAGTTATTGGTAAAATTTAATATGAACCTCCACTCCTTTTCAAAAGACCGGGGAGTCGTATGGACTTGTCGATAGGTGAAGCTTATACTTAAATTCAGGAACAGGATGTTGAAATTCCTCGGATATATAATGACGTAGGAGGCCTTGGAAAATTTAATACTCCCACAACTTACTGAAGGTAAGAAGAGCAGATGGAAACAGCGTATAAGTTCTTTAATAAGGATGATAAGGAGATACAGGTTGCTTATAAAAAGGACAAGAAGTTGTGGAGAGATATGATCATCTTTGTCCTGAGGAGGGATATTCCGAAGATATATCCTTTGTGAATTTTTCTCCATGAGGTTCATAATATTTTATTCTATAAAGTCAGTGAAAGAATAATTGGAAATAATAATAATAATAATAATAATAATAATAATAATAATAATAATAATAATAATAATAATAATAAATAACCGCCTTATTGATATGGCAGTCCCTGCAGACTGCAATGTATCGTTGAAGATATTCAAAAAACTATCAAAATACAAAGATCTTGAAATCTACATCTCAAAAATGTGGCACATGGGAACATGAACAATCCCTGTTGTAGCTGGAGCCCTCAGATTAGTTAGAAAAGATTCCAGCAGACTCATTGAAGGGATTCCTGGAAGCCCATGCCTTTAAGAAATACAGCAAATTGTACTCACGAGTACAGCCTTACGATGGGCTTTATCTATGTAAAATATGTGCTGTTTTTATTGGGTTTTTTTCTTCAATTGCTCAGTGGGAAATGTCATGACGCCATTTCTGACCTTAGTTCTCTGGCTTGGACACGAAAAGAAATGAGTACACAACATAAATCAAAGGAAATGAAATAATAATAATAATAATAATAATAATAATAATAATAATATGCAGTCATTTTACGGTATTAAATATTAAATTAATATTTAGAAAAAACGTCAAACTTGGTTACTAAGCAATGAAAAATAAATAAAATTATTATTTTACAGATAATGCGTTGTGTAACTCGAGCTGATACTTTCGCAAAGACATACAGTCAAAGGAAAAGCATCAGAAATTTGTGAACAAACTTTGGACGCAAATTAAATGAAACAATAGCTATCATGTATGAAACAGTATGATAATTATAACAACTAAAGAATTTATAAAGATTGGATAAAAATAACGAGATCCCGTATATTGAGATCTGTCAGATTGTAACTAGGTCACACTGCATTAAGTTTTATAGACTGCCAACTTGATTCCCCACAGTAAAATAAAGAAAGTGGGAATGATATTGCGCAAGATTCCATTACAATTTACATGTAAATACAAATCCCCAAAAGAGAGTAGAGGTCATTTAGGAAATATATGACATATACAATGGACAATAACTATCTTGTCCATTACGTCCGGGAACAGCGAACCTTTCCTTCTACAGAGAATGACGTTTTTTTTTTCCTCTCCGGTGATTATCTACTTTATACTTCTCATCTCTTTTGGGTCATCTACCAGATTACTGTCCACGACGCCCAATTAAAATATGGTCAATTCCACACCGAAAAGTGCAGACGATTATTTTTAGTTTCTTCTTCAGCTCGATCCAATTCCGGTGCCACCTCGTTCCATTCTCTTTAAAAAGCCATCCATTGTTGCGGCCAAAGAGAGTCGACTAGGTAAAATGTACGCGAAACGTGACTACGCCCCGTGGGTGCCGCTGGTGGTTGGGGACGATGTTTGAAAAAGCGTGAGAAGAGAAGGAAAATTAGCTGAAGAATTTGAATAGCATGCGGAACGTCATCATGACTTTACCGCCTCCCTAATTCGCTGCTTTCCCGCCTTTAGCTTGATGGTCCCAGCCAGCCTCAGCCATTACACGCCATTTGTCCCCTATCTCGCCTGTTGGTGTGAATAACAGACAAATTATATAGAAACTGATATTTAGTTATTTTTGCAGATGTTTTTATGCCACAAATTCGCCTACGCGCCCGCGTCTTTATTGCTGACTATTATTGTAATTGCTGATCTAGGTGTCTGTTTGTTCTCGCGCGCATACACACAAACTGATACTCACACAAACATATACTTACAGGCATACACACACACCTGTGTGTGCAATTCGTAAAAGTCTGTATATATATATATATATATATATATATATATATATATATATATATATATATATATATATATAATGTTTTTAGCTTTCTAAATAAGCACTTCCCGAAAGCGTCCGGGCTGTACAAGTTATTTAACCGTAATACAGTCAAGTTGAGCTAGAGTGGCAATAGAAAACTAGGCAATATTATCAAAAGATTAAATAAAAGAAATTTAAATCTTAAAAGGACGTGAATGGTGGAAATAAGCGCCTATGTAATTGTAGGATAAAAAATAATTGCCCCTTAATAGGGGTATGTTGCATAGAAGGAGTAGTATTTTGTTTCGAGGTAGAAAATGACAGTGGCAGTGCAAAAAATACATTGGTTGTACTGGGGGCCAATTTAAAAAGAGTTGGTATAATCATACCTCACCATTTAGAATACCAGAACGAATGTTCAATACGAAACTGGCGAACTACTATTGGAACTTTAGGGGAAAATATGAAAGAAGCCCGGTCATTAAGTGGAGAATTTTACGAAATGTAAAATTAATAAAGTGAATGACAACTCATGTAGACTGTGTCAGGAAGAAAATCTAGCTATTGCGACATACAAGACTGGCGCTGTAATGTTGAATGGAAGGTCTGTGATCAAGGCCAAATATAGGCACGTCAGGAAGTTAACTTTGGGAATGTACGAACCCGGATGAAGTTTTCCCCTCACCATCATCTCACCCACTCCCACTCCTCCCACTATTTCTGGTGCCGCATTAAGGCATTTAAATTCTGGTGTATATCTTTGAATAATTTGCTGATTAAAACCGCCTAATGAGACCTTGGACAACGAAACCGGGGTAGTGCTACAGTCAACGTTTTATCTTTTTATTAATATTAAATCGCTTTCCAGTTTTGATTTTTCTATCTTGAAATTGAGCCGTTTTAATGTGCACGATTTTAACAAATATTTTAATGCTTGTTTATTTCGATATATATATATATATATATATATGTTAATGCATGTTTCATTAAATAATATAGTCAGGCTTTGTCTATTTATTTTAAGTAAGTTCCTTCCATACCGTTTGATAAGCTTAATCATATTATCATTGAAAGACGAAAGGAAAACATACATGTTTAAATACAATCTAAGCTTTCTAAACACAAATAATAACAAATTTACTATTTCGCCATACAAAAAAACCTACTAGCATAAATTCATGTACACTTAACTACAAAAGCGAATGTCCATATTACTACAAAATAGCAATTATAAAAATCTAATACATCGTGCAGAAACTAATTCATCTACAAAACAGATTTTTTTACAGTGAACTAAAGAATATAAAATAAACACTTATTACTAATAGCTTTCGAAACTATATAGTTGATGAACAAATAAAATACTTTCTTAGAAACGAATAAAACATAATACTGCTTCAACTAATTCTAAACATATTAATATCTTTTATTGTAGTCAAATGCATACTAATTATAAGCAAGACGAAAATATACTAAAAAAAATTGTAAATACTAATATATCTACGACAGATTCTAGCAAAAAATTAGGTTAATCATATGCTACACTAAATCTAGTATATGCAACTTAACTATTCGCAATAATTCTTCCCCCCGTTAGCTATTTGCAAAAAACGACATAGCCTACAAATTCAAGTGCCCTTTGGGAGATTGTATCTCCAATGGGTTAAATAATATTTATGTTGGTCACACCACAATCTCGCTTTCACGGCGCTTGAGTCAACATTTAAATGATAACTCTATTTTTAGACATTTAAAACAACATGCCTGGCCGCGTACTCAATTCCGAAAATCCTTGTTGACGACACAACTATACTTATACTATATGAAAACAATAAACAAAAATTAAAAATTCTTGAAGGTTTATCCATAAAACAGTTGAAACCTAACCTGAACAAAATAAAATATTAAATCTTCACAAATATTCTTAAATGCCTATAATTTATAACAGAAGCCATTGGTTTATGCCAACGGCTTCACATACTTAATATTTCTCGTTTTCACCCTCGCGTGGTCATGTGTGACGTCATGAGCTGCGACGCGATTTTCGTTTCCGCTTTTTGTGTACATGAGTGGTCGTTGCTTTGAAATTTTTCATGCAGCAAGGGCGAACTGTCATTGTTGTTTCGTCCATGTGTTGTTTGATATATTGAAATTGACATCATTGATAATGGCTTAAGTGAGCCGAAAGCTTAGATTAAATTTAAAGATATATCAATATGATGGTTTCCTTTCGTCTTTCAATGATAATGTGATTAAGCTTATTAGATAATATGAAAGAAACTTACTTAAAATAGGCAAAACTTGTCTATATTATTTAATGAAACATGCATTAATGAAAAATTGCTGCCTATATATATATATATATATATATATATATATATATATATATATATATTATAATAAAAAGAAAGAACAGTAAGATATATAATCCGGTGTTCTTATTGATATTTTTATTTTTACAAAACAGTGCTCAATGTAAAATTGCAGAGCATAAATATTATAAATTAACTGATTTAAAATATGGTTCATTCGCTACACGTGAATTACCATGTTTCAAAATCGAAGCTAAAAACTTCAAATTTAATTATATAATTAAATTAAAAGCATTAGTTCCGTTTTATCCTCAAGAGAATTTTGGAATAATTTATTTTTAAATTTGCTGAGTTTTAAACGCACATACAATTCATATTTTTTTGTTTCCAAGGATACAGAGAAATCCCATCATTTAGATGGGGGCGGTAGCGTGTTCATTTTTATTAACTATTATTGTATCAATTATGAGTTATGTTCGAAAAAGAGGTCTAGGGATGTTAGGGGTGCATTTTTCAACGAATTTTGACATCCGTTTAACGCGCGTCGTCTGTTTTGCTTTTTTAGCAACGACAAAAAGTTTTTCGGAATTTTTCCCGTTAAATCCATACTTGTATACTTAAAGATTAGAATACGTTATATTGAACCACTATTATAAAATATTATATATATATATATATATATATATATATATATATATATATATATATATATATATATATATATATATATATATATATATATATATATATATATATATATATATATATATATATATATATATATATATATATATATATATATATTAAGACAGGTGTCGTTAAATAATTTAGACATATTCTGTCTACTTATTGTCGATAGGATCCTTTCATATTCGCAGATAAGATTTTTTGTACGGTTATTGAAAAACAAGAGGAAAACGCCGTGTTCGATCCTACGCTAGGGCATTATGTTTTTATATTTTTTTTTATGGAGGTCTCCTCTTAAAATGTGTCCGTCTCCCAAGCCATGACACAGCGTTCCTGACTCCACATATAAAAATGGTAATTTTCGGATGACCACAACAATATTTGTCCTTCACAACTATGAACACTAAATACTTACTCTATAATTAACAATACCCTGCTGATGACATTGTGCCAAAAGTACTCGGAAATAAATAAAATATGAGCCAACACGGTGTTTTCCTCTGGTCTTTTAATAACCGCACAAAAAAAGGTTATCCGCGAATATGAAAGGATGCTATCGACAATAAGTAGACAGAACTTATCTAAATTATTTAACGAAACCTCTCTAAATGAACATATGCTACCGAAATATACGCATATATATATATATATATATATATATATATATATATATATTCAAATGTAAATACTTAACACATCATTGAAAAATCCGGTAATGAATTTATTTCAACAGGTAAGTTTTTAATACCTGCCTCATAAGACAGAAATTTTTAATATTTTATATTTAAAAAACCTGCTTGGATTACCCTTTCCATTTACGTTTTTGATATTATATATATATATATATATATATATATATATATATATATATATATATATGCTTTCCGGAAGACACTGTGTTCATTCCTTTTTGTAAACTGGATACAAGACGCAATACATTGTAAAAAAATCTCTATTCCGAAAGAAGCAAACCACTGGACACTTTTACACAAGCTTAATAATTCATAAGTCAAAAATGATTTAAAAACACAAAAGAAGAATGTCTCAAATGCCACTTTTGCTTCTGGTGATTTTTATAGCGCAAGGTATACCTCCCCTGTCGCTTCTCTACGATATATAAGTATCGAAGTGTTCATAAACTATTAATCAGTTCACACAGCTACATAGACTCAAACCTGATATTTGGAAAGTAATTCCGACTTTTTACTCAATAGCCTATCCTGCTTGGATCAATTTATAATACATAATAATTATTCCAGGTTGAATCTACAGCTTTGATATCATGCCTTGCAGGCAGAGGCTTTCTTTGAAATTCTCTGTTTAGCTTTTGATCTTTCTCTATTCTTTTTCAGTTCCAACAAAAAGCATAGAAATCTTTGTACTGTACTATTTGCTTTCTCTCTTCTCGTAATAGTGTTTTTGATGCTATAGTATATTTTATCACATGGACATTCAGCGCTACCAATGTAGGACATTTCTGATTCACCCTTCACAGTTACCAGGTAAACCATATTTGTAGTTACAAATTTGCACATCGCCAGAGGGAAGCTATCATTATCCTTGCCTTTACAGGTGGGTTAGGTTTGTCGCATGGGAAGATTCTACTTGAACCTAACTTCTTGTTTTTTCATCGGATTATGTTGTCGGTGTAACGATAACTCAAATTTCCATTGCCTTTTCCAGAGCTATGGGTTTGGGGTAAATGCAAATAATCTGTTTTCTCCTCGCATGTTTCCTGTTTATTTTATTTTCTAAGATCAACGTCACTGAATATCCGTTTTTCTAAAGACAGCTCCTCTTTGAAACAATAATTAAAAAAAAACACTTCGATTCCTGAAAATCACGGATAGCCTGTTATATATAGTCCAGTATTTTGTTCAAGAGTGTTCATAAGATAATTTGCTAATGTGATAATATACACTACAGAAATATTTTTCTTTTAGTGAGATCATATTGATACCGAGCAAATCTCTTTTTAAGAAATTTTTTTCTTAATTTCGATGTGAAAACATTCCCACATACAAAAAAGATTATAATTGACTTTCATTTTTCATCTGTATATCTGCCGTTTCAAACCATGTGGACCATTAGGGAATTATGTTTTGATATAATCCTACATATCTCTGATGCCTTATTTCAATTAATTTGCATCAGAAATTTCAATTCTTTCATAAAATATACACGGAAAAACTCCTAATGATTTCAACGCCCCCATTAACAATTACATATATTAAAACAAAGCAACCCACACTCAAAAAATTACATTTCAAACCGAGTCACAACATATTACAATGCATTTAAACATATGGTTCTGTTGATAACTTTTCTTTCTCACACGTGATCATGTATGATGTCATAGAACCGCATTACAAATTTATAGCCCGCTATTCTATGACCGTTATGGTCGCATAGCAACCTTCTATGTAAACATAACAGGATGATATCTTTGACGGTGAACATCTCTGTTGTAATGCCCATATAACCACTCTGACGATGGTCCATGTGAGCCGAAAGCTCAGATCGACAACCAAATATAATAAAGAAATATCCAAATGTTGGACAGTTTCGTCTTTATTTCCTCTCGAAACTAAAGCCATTTTACGACGCTTGCAAAGGCTCATGACAAAGTATAATAGTCTTTCCATATCTGTTATATTCAACAATACATGTTTGAATATATATATATATATATATATATATATATATATATATATATATATATATATATATAGGCAACATATCTTCATTCGAAGATGTTTCATTGAATAATATAGACATATTAGGTCTATTTGTTTTTATAATTATCCTACAATTCATACACATATATATTTATATACATTATGAAATGGAGAAAGTCGACAATTATTTAAGACATTTTTTATGTTTATACGTTCTTTTTATAGATACAAATATGTAAATGCTCTGTTTATAATAAACAGTATTAAACAACATTTACCGACCTGAATGTCCGAGAAATTTTCATAGAAAATATAAATCCTCCGACAGGAATCGAACAAATGACGTCTTATATTATGAAATGGACAAAGTGCGACACTTATTTAAGACATCTTTTATGTTTATACGTTCTTTTTATCGATACAAATATGTATGATGTCATTTGTTTACATTTGGATACGCATTGAGCAGATATGAATGAATGAGAGAAAATCATGGAGAATTGTGTTTAAAAACAGTAAAATCGACCTTACGAACCGAACGCTCATTTATGGCCTAATCGGTATATGACGGTTCCGTATAGGATACAGGTTCGATTCCGGTCGGAGTACGCATATTTTCTATGAATATTTCTCGGGCATTCAAGGCGGTAAATGTTGTTAACACTGTTTATTATTAACAGATCACTTACTTAAATATTTGTATCTATAAAAAGAACGTATAAACATAAAATGTTTTATATATATATATAATCTATGTTTGTGTATGTTGGAGCAAAATTTTATCCCATTTTTTTATTTGAAGATTTTTATAAATTCACATTCACAATTATATTATTCTACCAACATAATGGCCATCTCTCGATGACATAATAGTAGTTTTTGCAACAAGTCCTATATTCGGGACGTAAGACCGAGATAGGGTCATCTCTGATGGACATGTCGATACAGATGCGGAAGTGATCCTTCCTAATTATCAGAGGGATTTGGTGAAAAACCATCGTCGACTGCGCCTAGTATCCAGCAGCAAATGTGACTCCAAGCTCATCATCTGCCTATGGTAAGTTGAAAGTAAACGAAGTTTCAACAGTTCCCACGGTTTGACTATTTAGAATCGTCGATTTGGGTCCCTCTTGTAAAACTATCTGTAAGACTCTTCCATGACAACATAGTCCTTGGCAAGAGATGGCTCAACCCGCCATAGTCAATAAAATACAAAGCAGATTTATTATTCACTATTGTCTCTGGCTTCAACTCGTTATAGATTAGGTTGAGGTCGTTTGTCATTTGATAGATTAAATGTATTAATAAAACATGAAGGCGTAGCTCTGAAGCAAAATAAAGAAACATAATAGAGTTTGATGTTTTATGGCTTTTATTTCATATAGTTTCATTCTTTGTAAGTGGGATACTCTGGGCACAATACAAAGGAGATTAAAACAAGAGATGGTCAGCAGAGATTTTCGACAAACGTGACTGATTCAATTCAATGAAGCATTTAGTGAACGGACTGCGCCGTAAACAAGTAAAAGAAAATGTATCCAATAGCAGAAAAATAATTATTAATGCAGTGATAGAGGAAATATTATAGACTTTTGTATTTGTCACAGTGCCATTTGGAATTATTTCTGACAGCGATCCTTCACAAGGACATCAAAAGACGCTAGCATTACATGTCATGCTGGGAAATAGGATTTTATTCCGCTCACTTTTCTTTTAATATACGCAAGGTTAAGGGTTACATTTTAATGTCAGGCATAAGCATTGCTTCGATAATACCAAATACTTTCGTCTACAGGGAAGGGCTTTCTAATATAAATTTGGTTACTTGCCACTGTTTGTATTGCTGTAATAACTACAGATGCCTAACTGCACGCATTCACTGGCACAAACGGGCACGTTCGCACACACATATGCACGTATATAGATAAACAGACACACACACACTTACACACATACACACATATATTTTCAGTTGTCTCGATTCCTTACAGAATTACCTCTATCCCATGCCAACACACATGACTATAAAAATGTTAAAAATTAAAAGAAAACCACTAAATTTATAACCTCCTGTTATATATATATATATATAAATTTATCACATAATAAAATAATCTAAATATGAATTGGAGACAGAAACTCAACATCATTGACTCACTTTCGTTACTTAGACACTACATTACGTCCTCCAGCAGCCTTCATAATTTACCTTGACTTAACCAGATTAATATTTATTAGCGTCTCTTAATTTTAACATTTAGCATTTTTACCGTTGTTTATAAATATTTGCTATAAAATAAAATCCTAGAATTAAATTGATAAATTGATAAAATCCGTCGGTCGACGAAAATCGTCGGCTAAGATAAGTTTTCATTTTGTGTTTATTCATTTGTATACACACACACACACATACACACAGATATATATATACTAGCTTGGTGCAAAAATAATGACGTAATAATGACGTAATAATGTCGTTTCTTGACGTATTTTTTAACGTCAAAAGACGACATTATTACGACATTATTTTTGCACCAACCCAATATATATATATATATATATATATATATATATATATATATGTATGTATTGCTTAAAATTTAAATATATATTTTTATAGTCAAAGCGTTTTCATTATGTGAAATTGAGCTTTAAAATAACAAGCTTAACCTAAAAACCCCACTGAAGCGTGCAACTGACAGTCACCATGTATTGTTGCTTCTTATCTCTCTATTTATCACACTCTGTCTTTCTCTCTCACTCTCTCTCTATATATATTCACACACACACGCACTCACGCACGCACGCACACAAATACATACACACACACACACACACACACACACACATATATATATATATATATATATATATTATGAAATGGACAAAGTCTGACAATTATTTTAAGACATTTTTAAATATGTGTCCTCTGACAGGAATCGAACCTCTATCCTATACGGAATCGTCATATAAATATAAAATACATGTTTGATTCCTGTCGGAGGACGCATATTTTCTATGAAAATTTCTCGGACATTCAGGCCGGTAGATGTTGTTAATACTGTTTATTATAAACAGAGCATTTACTTAAATATTTGTATCCATAAAAAGAATGTATAAACATTAAAATATCTTAAAATATATATATATTTATATATTTTATTGTTATACGTTCTTTATATAGCCACAAATATTTAAGTTATAATAATTTAATGTTTATAATAATCTGTATTAACAACATTTACCGGCCTGAACGTCAGAGAAATTTTCTTAAAAAATATGTGGAATCGAACCAGTATCCTACACGGAACCGTAATATAGCCTGACGTGCTAATCCAGTTTAGCTACAGATGAGCGTCTGGTTAGCAAAGTCGATTTTGCTGCTTTTAAGCTATAATTTTCCATGATTTCCCTCGAACGTTCATATCTGCTCGAAGCGTATCTAAACGTAAACGAATGACGTCACACACTACGAAATGGACAATGTCCGACAATTATTTTAAGACATATTTTATGGTTATACGTTATTTATAATACATTTCTCAGAAGTTCAGACCAGTAAATGCTGTTAATACTGTTTATTATAAACAGAGCATTTACTTAATATTCTTGTCTATATAAATTATGTATAACAAGAAAATATATTAAAAATAATTGTCGGGCTGTCCATTTCGTAGTGTGTGACGACATTTATACGTATATATATATATATATGTGTGTGTGTGTGGTGTGTGCGTGTGTGTGCGTGTGTGTGTGCGTGTGTATACTTAGATGTGTGTGCGTATGTTTGTATGTGTGTTTGTGAGTATATATATGTAAACAAGAAGCTGTTTAAAAAGTCCTCCGACACACCGATTAGACCATATTTCTTCAAATCTGATGTTTCGTCCTTTAGACAGCTTTCACGGAAGTAGGTCAGTTCAGAAACTATTCTGCACCCCCTCATTATATATATATATATATATATATATATATATATTGCGATCATTGACTTTATTACTAATTTCAAGATGTCTTGTCTCTTTTTTTTATCTTTGACTTTATTCGCTGAAATTTTATAATCGACAAGTTGATCTATGAAAATTGTTAATTGCCTGGATGTGAAGAATAATGAAACTGAGACTAATTTCGCGCCAGTGCGACTCCACTGACAGCTTTCAAGATAACAAGGCAAAATTTCTAAATTTAACACAGGAAGATTTTTTTCTAAAAATTTCTTACATCCAATGAATGTGAGATATATCACAATGGTTGTCAGCGTGTAAACTGGAGAACAAGTTCGAAATTTGATGTAAGGTCTATATGTCCAAAGGTCGATTTATATCCCATTAGTAGTTACCAATAAAAAGATCTTTTCCTTGCTATGATACAAAAAATGCAGTGAGACTAAGGGTTGTTTCTCATTTAATCCTGTCAATTAACAAAGTACTGCATTTCCCATGTTTTCCCTTTAGAAACAGATTTCGGGGTTCGATTCTTAGTAGAAAGCAAGATTTCTCATGTTAATTTTCAGATAGGCAAGCCAGCAATCTTTGCTTTGGCACAACATATTCTTCTGTTCTTCCATTTCATTTTCTGTCATACTACATCTGATTAAAGAAATAATTGTTTTATTGTGAGAGGAATTGGCCTCGGCCAAATAGCTGTACTTGTGCCAGAGATTTCATTAAGGATAAGTCCAGTATGGCAGGTGATCGAACCAACCAAAGAAAAAATAGTATGGATTTCTGATTAAAAAAAAATACAATTTTCTTAGCAATGAAAAGCAATCTGTCAATGTATCGATTCCTGTACAATGGTAATGGTGATGATAATTTTAGCTGTTTCGCCACTGGGAATTTTTTGTCATTCATTGACAGTAATACTTTCGGCTGAAATTTATAAAATCTTTATCTTAAAACAATTTTCAGGAAAATAAGTTTATCAAATCTAGTAGCTGTTGTTCGTACCAGTGTTGATGGGGTCTCCTTCCCCAACATTAAATTGAAGTAATGTGGAACGTTAACATGTTGATTACGTTATTATTTTCTGTTCCAGTTACAGGCGCTATCCATTTTAGTTATTACTGCTGTTGGAATTCCTCAAGTGATGTGGTTTTTATCATTTGGGATTCTGTAGATACAGTCCACAAGGTTCAAAGAAGTATGGTCTTCGCCAAGACCCTCAGGCTTTGCTCGCTGAAAGCCATTCTTAACTATTGACTTTAAAATCGGTTGTATATAAAATACAAATATATAGCTGACAGCGTAGATATTTTGAGGAGGTTTGGCAACCATATATGATATCCGTATGAAAGTTTCGATCTGATGAGGTACATTGCTTCCAAGATCCATTCGAAAGATGAAATAAGAAGATAATAGTGAATATCATATGCATGAACAAAGCTTATATTGGAAAATCTACATCCTACTTTAAAAATGTGATAAAAATTCGTCACTTTTACATTTTATTTATTGTTGGATAATAATAGATATAAAACATGACTAGTGGATTACTGGTAGATTGATAGTTCGATAAGGGACATGTGCGGATACGTGACCATCATCTTGAAAATCTCTTTTCTTCTCTTTTTTCTTAGAGAGTTCCGATGAACAGGCATAATTTGATTCCAATTTAGGGAGTGAATTAGCTCCCTGGTTATGACGCCCATACTAAAAACCCCCATTAAGCTATATATCTAACTTGCACCCAAAAACGAACTGTAAAAACAAAATCATTCCAATAGACGATGAAGAAAATGTTATTTTATTAAACCTAGCATTTTCCTCTCAATATATAAAGACACAAATTTGACGAGTTTGAAGTAATTTAAGCTGATTATATTTTTTATACTTTCAAATTATTATTATTATTATTATTATTATTATTATTATTATTATTATTATTAAATACTTGGGTTATGTGTCAATGTTTTTCTATATTAAACTACTGAAATCTGTTTTTCGAAGTGGTTTTATCTGGATAAAAGTTTGAACGCTAAAAGTTTGATCAAACGCCTGTAAGGGAAATTGTCGATTGACTATTCCACAGTTGGTGAGATCGTAATTTATTTTGCTTTTCTGTGAGGAAAAGATTTTTTTAAAATACAGTGCTTAAATGGACATTTGAATTGCATACGCAATTCTAAACGAAAAAAGATAAAAATGATTTTGTTCCTTCGTTTAACGCAGCTGATTGACCTTTCATATAAGACACAGGGGATGATTTGAAATATCGAAATGTTTTCATCCACATGAGCTCGAAACACGAAATCAATATCTAGCTTCATTTCTGACTGCTTCTATCACTTTGAAATTGATGTTTTCTTCTTTTAGCATTTCAACGCAAAGAAGGGAATAAAGCCACTAAGGCATAATGGTTAGTGAAAGTTAAATAATCTGAGACAACGTTATTCAGCGGAAAGGACAATAAAAGAACAAGTTTCTTATATTCAACAGCATATTTAAATATCCAGATAAAAATTCTATATTATTGATTCGGAAAATATAATCAATGCAATATTGCAAAATTAATTTATTTTCATCATTTTTTAGCGAGATAAGCGAGCCTTAGTATAATTCATCAAATATCTGTTCAAAGTTGACTACCAATATGGAAACCCAATTTTATATGGTTTCAAAACGACACCGAAATATATGTTTTTGAAAATTTCTAAATGTTTTAAGTATTCTGCCAGTCAATTCATCTCAAGCAAGGCGGGAGTGTCAATAGCACGTAAGGGGTTACAGAGGATTGGGAACAAGAGCAAAAGGCGCGTTTAACGAAAGGACACAGAGAAGGATGGGGAACAAGATCAGAGTGTCAGATGTCGATTGACATTACACTTGAATATTTAAAGATTATAGTCATCGGGGAAGCAAGGAAGGGAAGGGAGTTTCGCAGACGGAGGTGCGGGAGAAGAAGCTGTTTGAGAAGAAAAGACGCTTACATTTAACCGTTTTACAGTGAAAGGGTGTGACCGAGATGACAGCCTGGTAGCACATTTAAATTCATGAAGTCCGGGAACCAGCAGCGACAGCAGCTCGTCGGAAAAGTTGCCGTGGAATTATTTGTAGAAAAGAAGAAGCCACAGCACGTCTGTGGGATAGTGATTGTAGACTAGATGCCAGATCAAGACCTATCATCTTGCATATTCGTCTCTGGATTTTGTCGACTACCTCGAGACGTACAGCGGGAACACCATATATGACAGTAATATTCCATGGAAGAACGGATGGTTGAATTATAGATTTCAAGGATGAACTCAGACGAGATAAACTTTCTGGTACGACACAGAGAGCCAACTTTCCTAGCAGTAGATGAAGCTATTGATTCAATGTATTTATGGTTTATTATGCAAATATAATACTCAACTTAGACCCTTACTTTGCGCTCATCAAGTTAATTAAACTGATGTCGCTGATTTATTTAATTGTATAAATTATGTGATACAAGTTTTCATGAGACTGATAATTTTCAAAATATAGTATCATTCGATAAATACATCTTTCAAAACCATGATTACTTGAAGGGATAAGGCCACTATTAAGTTCTTCCGTACGAAGAAAATTTTCTTGTTATCGCGACTGAATATATATATATATATATATATATATATATATATATATATATATATATATATATATATGCTTAAATGTAATTCCCTCGTCTGGATAGAATGATACGTCAATATCGCACTCAAAAATATTATCATTATTATTATTGAATGTATGATGTTACTGTTATTGTATAGATGTCTTGAATAATAGCGAATATACTGAGAAAAAAAAATATGACTGAATATGACTGAATTTTCTAAGGTCGCAAAGTGCATTTTATACCAAGTTGGTCGATGTATTCTTTAAACTTCAGTGGGATAGAGAGACCTTTGCCTCAATCATTACCCGGATGACAATTTTCTCCGGTATTTTCCACAATCTGATAATCTCAACCTTCAGTTCAAAGTAGTTGTTGATCTTTCCTATTTGTTTTGCTGTCATATTGCAATCAGCAGGTGTGTCCACATCAATTATTTGGCATTAATTTTTAGTTGTGCTGAGAATGATTATATCTGATCTTCAGTGTTCAATAACATAGTCTCCGACTATCTTTGGCTTAGTTTCTCCTTCCATTACACTCAATGGTATGCAATCGTACTATTGCTTGGTAACAATTGTAACCAAAATTTTAGCACAAAAGCCAGTACAAGTAAAGGTAAACTCGGTTATGTGGAAATATTGTACTCTCTCTCTCTCTCTCTCTCTCTCTCTCTCTCTCTCTCTCTCTCTCTCTCTCTCTCTCTCTCTGCCAGTATTTTTAAGCTACTGATTAAATGTATGACATTGCCTTGAGTCATCTGGAGGATGGTACGCGCTTCTGACTAACACTTCCGTATGTCAAGCTTGTTCCTGAGCTGCCATGATTTCACTTTCAATCTCTCTTTTCGGCTCACTGGGATTCGGAGACATCATTGGGATTATCCTGGTTATGGGACCTGAAGATTCATTATTTCGGTAGGAGTTTTTTTTTATGTTTATCCACTGGAAGAGCCATACTGGACTTTTTGGTTTGACTTTTAGTTCTTATATTGTTCCTACGAATGACTCACCGATCCAAAAGTCCAAAGTTGCCCGGCACATTAGGTAACGGCCTTTTATTTTTATTATTATTATTATTATTATTATTATTATTATTATTATTATTATTATTATTGATGTTACTCAGTTCTTTACATAGTCTGTTAATTAACGCATACGTTATGCTCTGCCAATCCAAAATAAATAATGAACTATTCTGTTTTGAAGACAATACCAGTGAGGCCGTTTAGTTCCATTGAGAGAAAGAAAGACCGAAAATAGTAGAGGTGATAATGCTTTTATGCGTTTAACGTCTGCTTCTGTGAAATACAAAAAAATTTTCAGTTTCATATCTTTTCATTTGTACTTCTTTAAATAATGATTTGCATTCATATTTATATTTGGTTCATTGCAATATTTGCTTAAATTTAGATCGAAAACTGGGAAATTTTCACATTTACTACTAGTTATTATTATCGAATAAGAAAAATGTGTGCCTATTGTGTGCAAAATCCCTTGGGAAAGGTGTGAATCTACATCTTCTTCAAAGTTATGATTTGTATTTAGAAAAATCATTGTTACTCTCAAAGGATGGTTTATGCAACATTCACTCAAAATAAAAAAAAACATGTTCTTAGAATACAAAGACGATGTTCGACTTTAAATAACCCAAAAAGGATTAACACGCCGTAAAAAGCAAATTAATCAATCTAATGAAATGTATATTCTGAATTATATTGAATTAGTCGATAGTCCCTCAGCTAATCTGAGCAGGATCTTCAATTTCTTAAAAATAACCAATGTCGGTGCGTTCACAATATCACTAGGTAAGGAATTTTACTTACCTATCGCTTTTTAAAACAAAGAATGTACATCCTGCAACCGTTTTTGGTTATTTATCTACTTGAACCAGTGACCACGCATCACGTTGTTTGAGAAACTGAAATATTTTTCCACTTCCATGTTATGTGATTCAATAGCATATTCAGTATTTTATATACATAACAGAGCTTGGTGTGAACTGATGTCATGACTGGCGGTTTGGTAGCTTAATTTCGCCTGTAGAAAGGTTGAGGAACCTGATTGGGCTCATTGCAATACAATAAGTTTTTGTTTTGTTTTTTTTATTTTGGCTGGAGATAATAATCTCATATCGAGTAATAGTTTTACATGTCTAATTTATATTTTCGTTTTTGGGATTAAGAATCTTAAAGCAACTTTTGATTATACTTTTATTTTGTTAAGCCTTCCTTACGATTTCAGAAATAAATAATGATGGATATAAATAACGTGAAACTAGAATAACCAAGTCACATTAAAACCTTTTACTAGATTAAAATCTACATCATTTAGTGTGCAAAGGGGTCTAGGTTTTATGTTCTTTTGCTGGTTTAATTTTATTTTGTTTATTGGCCATGATATATTTTTAAAAGTGGTGGAAAAAACCTAGAATAATAGTAGGTGCCGCTCATCAAAGGAAATATAAACAAGCTGGAGAACTGACGCCGACTACAGCATAGTGTGGCCTCATAGGCCAACTAAAATTGGTTGCAGGAACACCTATCCATGCAAGACATAGTACTGCAAGAATTGGGTGTTGATCAGAGCAGCCTCTCTAAGGGTTGTCTGGAGTTCGGTCTCCTTACTTCCAGTCTGCATGCAATAACTAGAAAACTGACAACTCTGTAACCTCAATATGTTTCTCTCAGATTATAAAAAAATATAAAAACTGGATTTTGAATGCGGTTGTTTATTATAATTATAAAGTTTAACGCTACACAATCTTCCTTTCAAGCACTTTCCACTAAATGTGCTTGGACGAACTAAATACGTTGATCCCGCTAATTCAAACCTTCACGAAAAGACCCGCCATGCCATTTACATAGTAGCAAACCACATATATTCCCTTTGTATTCCATTGGTGATAATTAAGTTCAAATCGAACAGCTTCTTCCCATGAACCACCACTGCAGTGTGGAACCGATTCCCAAGATAATGTTGGCCCGATCACTAGAATCTTAACCTGTTCAAGACTAGAGTTAACCGTTATCTTCCACTTCCGCATAGATTGACTTCTAACGTAACCCTCTACCTCGATCGGACACCACGCCTTGTAAAAGGTTAACCTTACTGTAAAGCATCACCAATTTAGCCTTGTACAACACTAAAGCAAGCTTAGTAAATATCTATATTTGAATAAATAAAAAATAACAAAGTTGTTTCATTTTCTCTTTGATATTTTTCGCTCATTTTCTTCATCTTTTTATATTTTCTTTCTATTTTCTTTCCTCACTTTGTTTTTTTCTTTCTTTCTGTCTTTCCATTTGTTTTCACTGCACCTATTCCTCATTCTTTGATCCGCTCTGTCACAATATCGTGGTTTCTTCGCCGCCATCTCTTGAGCAAATATTGACTGAATCGACAGTATCCACTAAATAGCTTCGAAACAAATCTTGCCCATTTCGCGCGCTTTTTTTTCTTCTGACAGCTCAGTGCTTTGAAATTCTTCGCTTGCTTCTTCAGTCAATCGTTCTATCAACACTCTTCTGACACTGCATATCTCTTTTTACTATTTCTGCTTACGTTATAAAAAGTGTCGCTGTTCATGCGAGAATATTTACTTATATTGATAAACAACAGAACGAAAATAGTGGAATGTTTCTTTTACTTTCGGCCTCCTCAGATTTTGTGATAAGTTTTACATTTTTCTTTCTCTCTTTCTCATCGTTTGCTTTATACACATTTTATCACACACACACACATACCCTCACACACATACCCTCACACACACACACACACACATATATATATATATATGCATGTGTGCGTGTGTGTAACTTTTTGATTTCATTCATTTTTCTCCTTTCTTTAAGATGTCGTTCTTTATTTGTTTTCTATATATATTTTACTTATATATACTAAAGTAGTCATTCTTGTATTTCCTTTCTTTTCTACACTCTCTTCGTCTTATTTTATATTTTCATATATATTAGGTTGGTGCAAAAATAATGACGTAATAATGTCGTTTTTTGACGTTAAAAAATACGTCAAAAAACGACATTATTACGTCATTATATTTGCACCAACCTAATATTTTTATTTTTTCCATCTTGTCTTTTAATTTTTTCTTTCTTTTCATTCATTTTTTTCCTTTTTCTCTGATTTCTTTTTCTTCAAATCTTTCTTCTTTTCTTTTTTTTCAGTAATTTCCTTCTTGAATTCTTTCCTGTTTGTTTACTTTCTTTAAATAATTTCTTTGTTGCGCTTTGATGATTTTTTTTTTTTGCTGTCGAGTTTAGAATAGACGAAATAAAGAAAAAAAAAGAGAAAAGTTACGAGATAACAAAAAGTTCCGAGATAACAAAGAGAAAAAGAAAGCGTGATATGGACAAAGAAAAAGAAAAAAAAAAGAAATGTCTCTTCTTTTTGTGTTCATTCGACTAAAGTAGATTTCTGATTTATTTATCTCTGGTTCTGAAGAGTGTCCTTAAAATCTCTCACCATTCCAATGTTGATTGAGGAAGGGCGAATACTTTCTGCGACAAAAACACCGTCGAGAAAGGCTGAATGAAGAAAGAGCAGAATATGTCAATGGACGGGTGACATTTCAAGAAATCAAGCACACCGAATACAATTCATCCATACAAGAATTTTTCTTTCCTGGAAAGAAATTAACACACAGATATATATATATATATATATATATATATATATATATATATATATGTGTGTGTGTGTGTGTGTGTGTGTGTATGTGTGTGTGTGTGTGTGTGTGTGTGCGTGAATGTGTTTGCGAGGGCTCCTTCGCCAGTAAAGCCTCCAAAGCATTTTCACGGAAACTGCAATAGATAGATGTAGCAGACTAGCGCAGTTGAATTAAACAACGGTTCACTTATCAAACGCAGTTTTAACATAGAGTCTCCATCAGTTGCTATGTATTTTTAAGTTGACTTCATTTTGTCTGTAACAATTATGCCGGGCCATTGCGTGTGTGTAAGTCTGAGTTTGAATGTGCGTGTGCGTGGGTGCGTACACATAAGCACACACACACACACACATATACATATATATATATATATAAACACATATCTATATATACACACACATATATATATATACGCACAAATATATATATATATATATATATATATATATATATATATATATATATGCATATACTCTGTTCTAATTTTACCTCTTTAGCTAGTGTACCCTGGCGATCCGCGTAGGTGAAACCTAGGTAGGTTTGCTTGGCTCTTTAGGTTCATAGTTATATGCATATATATATGGATACACACACACACACACATATATATACACATATTTATAGACACACATGCATATATATATATATATATATATATATATATAGACACATATATATACAAACACATATATATACACATATATATATATATATATACATATAAATATATATACATATATATATACACATATATATACAGACATATCTATGCACATGTATATATACACATAACTTATATGTACACACAGGCATATATATATATATATATATATATATACATACATATATATATATATATACACACACATATATATGCATATATATATAGACACACAGGTATATATATATGTATATATATATACACATATATATACACGCATACATATATATACACAAATGTATATATACACACACACACACATATGTATACACATATATATATACACAAACATATATATAAATATATATACATATATATACACATAAATATACACACACACATATATACGCAAATATGTATACATATATATACATATATATACACACATGTATATATATATACATATATATCCACCCAAACACGCAAACACACGCAAACACACAAACACATGCAAACACACACACACGCCTATATATATATATATATATATATATATATATATATATATATATACTGCCAGATGCCAAAGGAAAATAAAGTCCTAATAAATATTAAAAACCGGTTTTAATAAAAAAAAATGTGGGTATAAAAAATTAGAAATTCTAATAAACACAGGTGCGGTCAATAAATCAGCTGATAAGAAACTGATTAAAATAAATTAAACAAGAATTCTAATAAGTAAAACTAAACTAGCTCCGAATTTCCAATCACCTGAAGAAGACCGCAGCGTACAACGGCCGAAACGCCGTGAATATGACAACAAAAATGAGGAAAACAGTCCGAACAATGTAAATAATATAAATAATTACAATACATCCCTTCATAAATATAGACAGGTATTCTTTCCTATTTTTTATCATACTAGCTTCGATTCGGTGACTCACGTAGGTCGCGTTTGAATGATCTGTAAAGAACTGTTTTGTTCACTGTTTCACATTATCTATGTAAAGTGACAATTGTTGTTTTCAGTCTTCTTATGGGATGTACAATAAGTAAGCATTTGAGAGTTTCCACTCGCCATGTTAGCATAAATCTTTCAACCACGTATTCAATTGGCTGATAAAATTTAATTAATTGAATATTTGGCATGAGTTGATTTATCCTGTTCAATTCGATGATCAGCACAAGAGTCACGCAAAGTCGGTATTTATCTGTCCAAGCACTCGAACTGGATATTGACTCTGACTCTCCTCTTCTAAGTGCAATTGGAGAGAGGTTGCCTGATGGACGAGGAAACCCTCACGCAAAGTATTATTACCGCATTTGTACTTCACTCGATGATCTATCAATCTTGACACGTATTGACTCACTACAACAGATATATAACCTATTATTTGTGCCTATCAATACTGCAGATTTAAGATTACTAACTTATACAACTTTTCATTATCTTCGACAAGGTTTAATAAAATTGGAAATTTTTCGTTTTCCGTTTTGCATTTCAAGAACAACGATGAATTGAAGTGGATTTTGAAGAATATTTTATTCGTTATTGTTCTTCAGAAAATTCCATATTTTGGAACACGAATTGGATGCTCCTTTTGTACACAAAACTTCAATATTACCGTATAAACGCAATGGTTGCAAGATGATTTTATTATGCTTTACTGTACAGTCATTGCCTAATGAGAGTTAAATTCATTATATTCTTAAATGCAACAAAATAAAATTGCTAAACTTTGTTTTAGGGGAGTTACCCAATGAAAATCAAATTCACGAAACTTGTTATATTTGGAAGAAAAAATTGACACCTTATTCTCTACAGCTAGCTTCAGATAAAAGTCAGATACACAGTATTCTTAAATCAATTTATTAACCTCTTCTGTCTTGGGAGATCTAACGTACGTCTAGTGGTCAAAGCCAAATTTGCTATATTCCTAACATTTGGGTTTGAAAAATTCTAAACTCCACCAACAAGGATCTTAAAAATGATTCTATTTGTTTATTTGGCTAGTACTGGGTCGAACCAGAGACTTTTCAACGCCCACTTCGTAGTTTCAAGACAATTTTAAGACCATTCATCCCATAACAAAAGGCAAATAGGATGTACAAAATATTTCAAAAAATTTCCTAGGCAAACTAGAGTGAAATGTATAGTTTCCCATTATATTGGTTTAATCTATCCTACTTACATTGTTCGGACTATTGTCCTCATCTTTGTCAGAAATTCATACACATGTCCTCAAGGACACATGGCACAGTGGATAAAGTCGTTAGTTAGATCCAGTGATAAGACCCAAAGAGTGTGAGTTCAATACCTGGTTAAGGCGGTGGAGACCTTGGAGAGGGAATTAAGCAGGAGATAGCTAACATCCATTAGACACGGCACGTGGAACTAGAACAGTCTACCCCAGTGAGCGAAATAAAGTGTTCAGTTAGACTTTCCAAACACCTGAAGAAGACCGGAGCGTACAACGGCCGAAATGTTGTAATAAATATGGCGACAAAGATAAGGACAATAGTCCGAATAATGTAAATAGTGTACATAATACTTCATCTCAGAAATATAGACAGATACTGGATTAATCTAATTTAGGACATCATGTACAATTTCAAATCCAATTAAATGCTAAATCCGTGTTGATTAGGGTAACGAATTTCACGAGTTAAGTCACTGAAACGATTTTTGATCGTGAATTTGCGTCATAAGTGCTCAGTGAAATAGTTGCGTAGTTGCAGATTTCGTTACATTTATTGTCGACACGGTAAACACTTTTATGTGGGAGTGAATTGGTTGAAGATATGTCGACCGAATGTTGAATGTGCAACGAACAGAAAAGAACAGAGAAAGGAGAGTTAATGTATACAAAAGGGAGAGATGAAGACGAAGGTAAAGATGAAATACAAGTGGGTAGACATTGTTATTCAGAGAGTTGATGATACCCTAATGCATTAACGCTACTCTATTCACTTGACCTTTTGCCCTTTGATGATTCTCGACGCTTTTTATTGTCCATTACGCCTTCTCTGTGTATATCATGTCTCTCTTTCATGTAAAAGATTTTTTATTCTTTTCACTGTGCCATGTCCTTCAACTATCCACGTATAAAACTACGCACTTCTGTTTTCCCTGAAGTGAAATCGCGAAATTCGGATTTCAAACCAAAAGGATTAAATATTGTTCTTCCTGCCTGGCGCGTAACCCTTGACAGATTCGTTCTCGGAAATTACAGCACGCTTAAATGTTACACTGTCAATCATATATTTACAAGGAAATTTCATCAAAGTTATTTCATTGCAAGATCTATACACTAATACATTGTTTCATTCGTGTGGTATAAAAACCTAATATATATATATATATATATATATATATATATATATATATATATATATATATATATAGTTGTATAAATATGAGCTTCTAACCATGCGTTTCACGATTTTGCAGTCATCAGAGTTTGCAAAACCGTGAAACCTAGGGTCACAAACTCATATTCATACGATTGAATATGTTAGCTCTATCAATGATATTTAGAGCTTTCCACTAAGTACTGCACTAGGTTCTAGGTTTATATATATATATATATATATATATATATATATATATATATATATATATATATATATATATATATATACAAAGATAGATAGATATTTAATACAAATATAAAAATTGTCACTCAGCTGATTGCTGTTACCTCCATTTTCCCGAAATAGAGTTTTGCAACCAGACCCTCCAGCAATCACTCAGTACACTCGTGTGTGTATATATATATATATATATATATATATATATATATATATATATATATATATATTATTTATTTATTTATTTATTTATTATAATTTTATCATATAGACAAAATCATTTTACTCACTACAAAGATGTAACCTCGTTTCATGGCAATTTCAAATGCACTTAGACGGGTGAGAACCGAAAATGGTTATGAACAATCCTGTTTGCAGACAGGCTGTATGTCTCTTTTGGATTAATGCTTTGCACATTAGAATTTATATATTACTTTCCTTCTCATCGCATCGGATATCTATATATCTATATATATATCTATATATATATATATATATATATATATGATAAAATTTAGTTTTAAGGTATGTTATGTTTATAGGTTAAAATGCTCAATATCAGAGACAGACCGTATATAAATATAAAAGTGGACATTGAAGTCAACAATCAGAGGTGACCATTGTTTCATGCTAAACGCATTTACCAGGCCTGTTGTGACGGCCAGGTCACGTTGAAAGCTGACAGGCCCAGGAATGGAAAACAGAGAGTCTCTTTCTTGAAAATTTATACAAACAAGTATTTTTTCATTGACGAAGAGAGATTTTGGAAATAAGTTTATCTTCTCCTGGAAAAATTTGAAAAACATAGTATTAACAGGAAGAGAATCCAATTTTTCTTTGACGAAAATGAAAACAAGGAACGATTCCTTTTTCTTAGGGTAGCGATTATGAGGATCAAGGATGTCATGCCAAGTAGGTGTTCTGGTTTGCGAGAAAGGAGTCAGAGAATTTAAATTCATGCGGAGGATAAACCACGCCCTTTCTCCTAGACATTTTAAAAATTACATTTGTCACAAAGACAGTTATACGCCGTTAAAAGTGGTTAGAGTTGGAATGCCGAGAACGAAGGAGGAAGGAGCAGAGTTTAGCCCCGTCTGTGCACCTGGCGGTAACAGATGTGAAGTGAAGCAGGTCGGAGTTAAGGAGAAAAGCAATCCTGTGACTACTCACAAGGAAGATGGATAATTAAGGTTAAGAAAGCGGAAATAGGGTACAAAGAAGAAAATTAGAGAATCAATCAATCGCATGTGCACTTCGGCCCAATGCTCGTTTTGTGCCGAAATGCATATAATCAAATGACTTTGGGGTATTCATAAGACATGGACTGAGAAGCTGCATCGAGTGCCTCTGGAATCCACACCAGCTGTCAACCAAAATTCCTGATTCCAAGACTTTGAATCCAACCTTCCAGAAGTTTAGACAAGGCCTAGTGTCACTAGATTGATCGATACGGGAAGGGTTAACTTTGTTGAACCAAGAGCTATGTAAACCAATCTCACGTTTTTTTATTTTTTTCGTCGTGGAGGTATTGACCATTGCTGCAAGACTACGACGATATTCGATCGTCTACTGCTCTGAGATCAAGAACACAACGTGAGCAGTGACGGTGTAGATCGAAGCGGCTAGTGACCAACAACCAATTTGAACCAGCGTCAGATTGACTAGCGCGGAGTTAGACTATGGTCAAAGCGTCGCCCTAAGTTCCTGAGGGCCTAACCACTAAACGTGGTTACACCATCGTGTGGAGGTGGCCACGAAAAGTGTTACATTATTTGGTGTCAGTAAACACGGATGTGACCCTGCTGCAATGGGTTGTTACAGATAAACCTCTACTCCTGTTCAGAAGATCGAGGAGGAGTGTAAACCTGACAATAGATGAACCTATCTAAAAAAAAAAAATTAAAAATAAATAAAAAGTATTATCTCATTTGGTACCCGTTTGCAGTGCACGTTGTTGCAATTTTTGCTCACTGTTTAAACGTTGTTTTTTTTTATTATTATTATTATTTTCAGATGATGGCTGAAGAGATCGCAATAGTCGAAGACAAAAAAATGGTTCCAACCAAGAACAAACTGTAGTCTTTACTCTTCACACACTATCTATACAACTTTCACCTTCACTCTGTAACATCCTCTGTATATGGTCTTTCTTTGCTGTGATATAAAAAGAACAAAGTTATCCCCCTATCTTTCTCTTTCTAGTTCTCTTTTTCTGACCAATTTTAACAAAGAAAAGAGTACTGAGCTGCTGTCTGCCCTTCTTTACGGCAGCGAATGTTGAACGTTTGGTTTGTTGTGTTTTATGGCATATCAACCTCAATGGGTTATTTAATGCCGACAACTTTATTCCAAATAAAAATCTATTTCTGGTAATATTTTTTCCTGAAAAATGTATATCTGGTAATATTATTTTAAGAAATGTATTGCTGGTAATATTTTTTTTCTTCAAAAATTTATTTCTGGTAATAATTTTTTACAAAGTATTTCTAGTATTAAAACCAATTTTATACTTTTGCAATGATTTTTACTTCATTTTCGGGGTTAACTATTTAGCCATAGCTGAGACCCTAACAGGTGCTACCACCCTGGGTCAGGGTGGATCTGGGAACACCAGCAATTAAGAGGTGGTTCCACGCTCCTCAAAACCTCCTGAACAGAGGCCTTGCTGTTGGGCGTACTTTATCGTCTTACCCTGGACGTCGAATGTTGAACAGTTTCCTCAAAGATGAAGAAGAAACTCAAGCCAACGGAGGTATGGTTTTACAGAATGACGTTAAGGATATCATGGACCGAGCGTGTGAGCAACGATGAGGCTTTGGAGAGGATGAAAACAAGGAGGAAGCTTATACTTAACATCAGAGAGAGACAACTGAAATCTCTGGGACACGTAATGAGAAAGAAGAGCTTAGAGCTGATAGTCACAGGTCGAATAGAGGGAAAGTGGGACAAAGGAAAGCAACGCGTGGCATACCTAGCGGTCTTAAGGAAGTTGATGACAGACGAGGGTCTGGGTGAAGTAACAGAGGGACAAAACTTATTGAGAGCTACAAGAGATAAGGGAAGTGAAGAGCCATGGTCGCTTATGCTCTGAAGGGGCACTGCACATAAAATAAGATTATCTCTCAATCAGAAAAAAACATTTTTCAGCTAGTTCAAGGATTCAGATGCCGGATGACTACTACTACTACTATTACTACTAATACTACACAAAAGAAATTTGTTAAAGGATTTAACATAGGAAGAAAACATTAATTCCTTTAAATAATATGTTTAACTAACCATTCTTCGTCGAAACACGAGTAGCAAAATATACAAAATAAAGGGTGAAAAAATCTGCATAATAAACAAAAATTTATCTATTTTGCATTTCAAATATACTTTTCTCTAGTTAGAACAACAATAATCTTTCCCTTATATATATATATATATATATATATATATGTATATATATATATATATATATATATATATATATATATATATATATATATATATATATATGCGTTAATTTTTATGAAAAGAAAGTAATTGTGTCAAACCAACGAAAATTGCAGTAGAAAATATTCAAGGTAAAATATAAAAACTACACCACTTATACAATATAAAAAAGATGTACAATTCAGATAAGAATTAAGGAAAATATTCTTTTCCCTTCTCGCCGCCTTCAGATTGTTTTACCGCCTCAAAATCGCGTCTATATATGAATTGTATTACGTAAACGCTTTTTCTAGTGGATACACAGGCCCGAGTAGACGTTTTATTTACTTACGTATATATATATATATATATATATATATAATTTTTCGTCGCCTAAAGATCGTAAGAGCGTGAAACTTGAGTAGCGACAGAAGCTGTGCCGTGTTGGCGTTGTGAAGCGATCCTTGGCCTGTTTAAATACACTTCGCAGGTAGATGTTTGTCTTTTGGTCATTCTTTCTTTTCATTTTTCTTTTCCAGTTCGGTATTTCTTTTCTTGTCTAAGTTTTTAGGTTTTTGTGTATGTTATCTCTTGGCCGTACAATATATATATATATATATATATATATATATATATATATATATCCAACGTCGATAACATTTCTCTGAGTTTATGAAACTCCCAGTAGTGTTACCGACGTTGGATATTATGTATATATTCACTAATATATAATTATAGCTCTATTTCATAACATTGCGCACTGTATTTATAAAATCTTGGAAATAAATATACTTATGTACATGCAATTATTTGTGCATTTAAGTACATTCATTTTTTATCCTGCCGATTCATATATATATATATATATATATATATATATATATATATATATATATATATATATATATGCTTCACCACCTGATGATACTTTGTGGTTGAATAGTGAATAAAGTAAACCTTTTAATCGTTTTATGACATTAACCTGCTCTACACGTTCCATTCTGAACAATGTATTGAACTCTTTTCTAAATATCCGTGTTTGTCCTAGGATTGTTCCTGCCTAACTAATGCATAATTCGTTTATAAATATATATATATATATATATATATATATATATATATATATATATATATATATATGTGTATGTATATATGTGTGTGTGTGTAGTAAATAATCTAATAATATAATTTAAAGATTATTATTTTCTATTATTATTACTTATAATATTGTTCTCTTTCTTAAAATTGATTACAAACTCTGCTTGCCTCAAAAGTAGCTACCTCCAAAGAAAATTTATACCTTAACTACAAAATGAATTTTTCAAATTGAAACACCTTTCTTGAATCTTTTATTTTACTGTTACTTTTAAGCTAATAGATTAAATTTGATATTTCCAATGAGCAAAATACTTATTATTTAATCTGAATTTAAATTAATTGGAATGAGTTCTTTTTATTGATAGTAAAAACACTAAAATCGTTCATGTTAACAAATTTCTCAACTCAGCGTAATTCTCTTTACTAAAAAATCTTCTAGAAATAAAATATAATTTTCTGACACTTTATTTGGAGAAGATTAACTCATTATAAAGTTTAATTAGTCTAGTTTGAAATAAATCTTACATTTAGTTTAAAATATCACAGAAAGCATTTTTAACTCGGAAGTGGGTGTTTTTAGAGGTGATTATCTCGATAGACTTATGTTTGTGAATCATTTCCTAAGGAAGGCATAAATGTGACAATTATTTGACAGATATAACAGTTAAACTTTAAGTACTTTGGCATTATAGTCTAACTTACGAAGACGCTTCTTGAGGGAATGCTTGAAAATTACCAATAAATTGTTACTTTTCCATATTTACTGCTCTTTTTTTCTGAGAATGCTGCGTTTAAAAATCGACAAATAAAATAAATTCCAAATTTCAAATATTGTCGATGAATAGGAGTGAGTTTTTCCATTTATCATTAGTAAATAGTCTTAATTTAATAAAAATACCACTTGACCACTACAAATTATTACTGTAGATTATAAACTATTTTAATTAAAATTTTTAAAAAATGAAAACAATTCTTGTAAAATTTCACTATTCATCGAATTTTGCCTCTTAAGACAATTAACAGCAAATAAAAGTTGTTCTAATTAAATAAAGTCGTAGTTTTATTATTTTTTCATTTTACCATTCAGATCAGATTTTCTGCAAAGTAATCGTTTTTGTTTGACCAAAACATTTCATGATTTCAATTCTCCAAGGACTTATTCTTATGACTAATATAAATATTGAGCCCGACGAAAAAGAATTTCTCGAAATTTCATAAATAGTTAACAGATGTAAAATATATATTAAAAGCAAACATTTCATAAATAATTTCATTCATTCGAGAATAATTCCTGAAAGTTTCATTAAAATCCGACAATTACTGATTTTTGCAAGAAAATCCAAATTATTGTTTTGCACAGCAATTTCCGATACTAATTTATGGTCACCCGTTGATGTAAGAAAAATATTTTTAACGAAATTTCGAAGGTTCTGAAATGGATCAAAAATATAATCCAAAGCCACTCGTCTTTTCTCTTAATAATATGATAAATATTTTGACAACAAAATATTGTTCTGTTTATGTTTTGAGGCATTATATATACTAATTTTAGCGGATATTTGGTGGTAGCTACATAGGCTGGTTGACGTTTTTAGGTAAAAAGAATCGACTATTAACACTCTTCCACTAATATTACTCACACCAGATAAATATAATAGATGTTGAACAGTATATATATATATATATATATATATATATATATATATATATATATATATATATACATATATATATACATATATATATATATATGAATATATATATATATATATATATATATATATATATATATATATATATATATATATATATATATATATATATATATACTAAAAGTATATATTCATAATAAATAGGAAAAATCCAACCCTAAATAATATTAACTACCAACAAGGACCAAAATGGGCAGGGGTTCGAAAAATAAAAAAAAAACATCCCTATAACACTAGACACATGCACACAACCCATCGACCAAGTTAAAAAGTAAAAATAAAACCCTTGATAATGGCTAAAAGTATAGCCGAAAGCGCTCGGGATTACAGAACATGTGAACAGTTTCTACACACACTGTATCCAAAAAAGAAAACCCCTTTTCGAACACAAGAAAATTTAAAAAAAAAAAAAAAGAAGCTTAATCACTGTAACTTGTCTGTCGTCTTTAATGAAAAATGTATAAATGCGGGATTGCTGCCTAAATATACAATAGATAGATAGATAGATAGATAGATAGATAGATAGATAGATAGATATGAGAATGACTGAGATAGATAGATAGATAGATAGATAGATAGATAGATAGATAGATAGATAGATAGATAGATATGAGAAGGACTGAGATAGATAGATAGATAGATAGATAGATAGATAGATAGATAGATAGATAGATAGATAGATAGATACTGGACTCTTCCTAGGAAACTGACAGCCCGACACTAGCACAGATTTGATTATAGTGGTGAAGGTTTTATGCAGAACCATCTACACTTTTTGAAGGGCCGAATACAGAATACTATGTACCACAGGGTTTCCAAACGACCCTCCGCAGCTTTTGAATTCAAAGTTGTCCTTCTCCTAGAACAGTTGCCATCCAAGGCTATAGAACCCAGTCTGTCCTTCTAGTTACCCATAGACACACACACATATATATATATATATATATATATATATATATATATATATATATATATATATATATTAATATCTACTTAATAGGTGTGTTATATTACATCAAACACTGACACCATTGACACCAGCACATTGCAATATGACAGAGCTATTACGTTGATATTAATAATAAATATAGATATTAACGGTGGGGGATAATATGTATATTTATTATATATATATATATATATATATATATATATATATATATATATATATATATATATATGCGTGTATGTATGTGAATGTATATATATATATATATATATATATATATTTATATATTTATTAATATATATATATATATATATATATATATATATATATATATATATATATGCGTGTATGTATGTGAATGTAAGCATGTATGTGATTATTTTAAAATTTGTTTGCACTCGAGAAACTTCAATAAGAACATGCGCTCTCTGGCAGTGATCGAATATACGTCCCCCTTTGAGGGGAAACCACTGTTTGATCCGGTTTGCTTTTCCGCTCGGCTACGAGACTGTCATGTAAGTATCTTAGGGAGGATTTGTGCTTTCCTTAAAAGGGAAAACAGAGCATTGCTGTGTTGTACTATTTTTAGAAAATAGATCATTAACTTTTTGGCCTTTGTCATCAAACGCGCTTTTTTTACGTAAGGTGCATCTTAGACCTTTCTCAGATGCTGGATTTTCCTGTTTTCCCAGAAGTTATCAAAGAAAGCGGATATAAGTAATCAAAGAAAACGGATCTAAGTAGGGGTCCTAACTTTTCTTAGAAGACTGCCTCAGTCCACTGTTTCTTGGTTCTTACTTGCAGATAACAATGCATGGTAATCTCCCTTGGCTTTGGTGAACGTCTTTTTTGTCCCCTTTTCATAGCATGAACATAGACTTTTTACAGCGTGTCCAAATCCACGCGCCCTTTAACCTATCTTTCTGTATCGAATAGGAACAGTAAATTTGACTTATGCATACTTATAGATATATACACACATCTAAATATGAATGCATATCTGATTGGGTTGAACCTCCTTTCACGTGGTTTTATTTTTTGTCATATGTGTATTTGTGATCGCAAACATCTTATTTTATTTTTATTTTGTTTTTTTTGGAAAATGTGTGGATATAAATGCAGGGATATTTGTCTATATATTTGCCGGAAGTATTTATATATGTAAATATGACTTGGAAATTGTTTCTGATTCGCTGTCTTCACAAATTCACAAACAATTCAATGACTTCACAGCATATTTTATTTGGGCCATTTTTTTTCCGTTTATTTCTTTTTGCTGCCATTTTTTTTTTTTTTCTTTTTTGACATTCTTCATTTTTTAAGAGACTTTCCGTTTTATGCCGAGGATGAGGTTTTTATGTAAGCATGAGAAATTTTGAAAATCTTTCTGGATTTTTGTTCTCTTCTCTTTGACTGACATGATTGTCGCTCGAGAGAATATATGTGTGTGTGTGTGTGTGTGCGTTTGTGTGTGTGTGTGTAAGTGTGTTTGTAAGTAAATGAGATGAAGAGAAAAGCAACAGATATAGTTTTCTATATAGCACGATTTACGACATTGAGAATTCAGGCAAAACACGCCTGATTTCTTAAATAATGTAGAAGATATAATAAATGATGATTTTGCACACTTTTTATTTTTCAAGCCCAAAAACAATGTGACAATAGCGGCTTCGAGATATAAATTGTGAAAGTGCTTTTCACATACTTGCTATGGCGGTGACACCCTCATATCATGAGTAATAACTGGTTTTTTTTTTTTATTTCCTTCTCTTTCTCTCTCTTTCTCTCTCTCTCTCTCTCTTTCTCTCTCGTGCGCGCGCGCTCCCTCTCTCCATATATATATATATATATATATATATATATATATATCGATAGTCACATAGTAATTTGCGCGGTATGTATGCACGACATTTTTATGAAGGTTTAACGCTTCTATTATTTTTTCATTTCTTTGATTGATATAATTATTCTTTCTAATTTTTTCTTTCGTCCCCCTCTTCTTTCCGTCTATTATTATTTTCTCCCTTTTCACGTCCTCTTTCGTTTTCTTCTAGATTTGCAAGTTTCATCACAGTTGTTCGCTTATCGTTTTCTATCGTCCATTTTGGTTTCGTTTATTTTTTTTTTTTTTTGATTTTTACATTCTTTCCTTTCCAATATTTTTCTTTTTTTCTTTGCTTTTTTTTTTTTTTTTTTTTGATTTTTGTCTCTTTCGTTGTTCTTCTCATTCTTTTTCTATCTTCCGAATTTCGCCTTTCTTCCCCTTTTGCTCTGCTGCCTTTCTCTTTTCTTTTTTCATTTTGTCGTATTCATTCTTTTTATTCTTTCCTTCTTTTTTATTATTACACTTTCTTTGTTATTTGTTTACTTCTTATATTTCGTCTTTCATTTTTCTTTCTTTCTTTTTTATGCCATTCTTTTTTTCTTTATCTTTTTCTCCTTTTGTTTAATGCTTTGTTCTCCTTTACTTTTTCATTTTATTTTTATTTTCTTTCTTTCTTTCTTTACCTTCTTTTTCTTTGATGCCTCTTTTTTTTTGTTTCTTTTTTCTCCTTTTTTTCTTCCTTCTTTCTTTGCATTTTTCTTCATTTTGTCTTCCTTTTCATTTTGTTTTCTTTCATTTATTCGTTCATTACCGCCCACCTCTTTTCTATTTTCTTATACACAATACATACACATAATTAATCATTGTCAATATATTGTTTCATATCCAATATTTATTAGGCGCTCCCCCTACTGTTGCCATACATTTATTATCTTCTGTTGTGGGGGCTAAAACTTTCCCGGTCAAAACTTACTTCCTAATTTGTTTTATTCTTTATTGGTCAGGTCTTGATATGTTCAGCACCATCACATAGTTATTTAACTTATTCTAAATAATACGATGGGTGTGCAGGTGGTTTAATAGATAGCGATTCAGAATGAGAAAATCTGAGAGACTCTCAAATAACCTTATGAAAATTATGTCATCCTATTTTCTCCTCCCAGCTATGCTAAAAAGCAAGACAGGTTAGCTCTGTATCTGTGGCTAGTAACTAGTCATATCATAGAACTGTGTGTGTGTGTGTGTGTGTGTGTACGTGTGTGTGTGTGCTTACAGAAGAATGTGTACTGACCTGACTGAACTTTCTCCAGACTTCATTTGTCGTTGTCATGCGGTTTGGTGAGCGATTCTTTTCCGTGTTGGCTTAAGGAATAATAGAAGAACGTGAAAGAGCATGAACATGTACCAATGATTTTTTCTATACAAGACTTACTATTTAGCCCATACCTGGGGAAAAGAGGTAGATCCACATATTTCCTAAGAGTATTTACGCATATGTGAATGTAACAAACTTGATTGAAATTCGAACACTCTTCTTTGATTTCTCTTTACGGAGCAGTATCTGTTATATCCAATCGTACAGCACTTTGGTATTTCCAAGACCTCATCCATTTAAATACTAACCAGAACCGGTATTTCGACGTGATATGGTCGTAAGAACAATGCAACCAGTCTAGGAGAAAGACAGCGCTGAATTCAAAACCGTAACACTTGTCCAGGGTTCCCAACCATCGGCAACGAGCACGGGAAGAAGCAAGCAAAAATGTCATGGAAATTAAATGGAATGATACTTTTTCATAATGCTATAACTGATATTTAAGCGTATCTTAATCTGGTACGCAGCTCCCACTGAGATAATGAGAATCGAAATAATCCCTTCGTAATTGTAATTGCAATATGTTGATGGCCATAACAAAGTGATTATATATAATTTCTAAGTTAGTACAAGATAGAAAATCTGGAGTTCCCAGTGAGGATTGTTCTTCCAACATTATTACTGACCTTCCAGAAAATTTAATTAATGATTGATTCAAAGCGAGTCACTGGATGTCTTACACGGGTTCATTTAATGCAGCATAATGTCAAAAATCCTGGATGACGGTATGGTTTGAATTCATTTACACTCGCTCAGTGTCTATATAAATGCTTTTTATAAGGATCGATCAACAGTAAGAGATTAATAATACTGTTATTGGAATTAATCTGCCATTTTGTTTAATAAATAATCCAGAAGATATTTCTTGGCAATGGTATATATTTACGTAGAATACGAGCATTTAGATTTTACGAAGGAGCTAAAATAAATGCATATTTGTTGCGCTTTTGCTTTATTTTAGAACAATTACATTTATTTTAAAGAAATCGCATTTTCTTTTACTATTCTGATGATAATGTCAATAAACAAGTTATTATTAGGATGGTGCAAAACTAATGTCGTTTTCTCACATGTTTTACTATGTGAGAAAACGACATTATTTTTGCACCAACCTAATAGTTGAATCCTTAAATAAACTGCCGCTTAAACAAGGAATGCTTCTCAGATTTGCATTTATATTTTATTTTACTCATTATTATCAAGTTTCTCTCTAATTTCTAATTTTCCGTTGCTTCCTTTTTGTCAGCTGAACTTTACAAACATTCGTCAAGGATATAGATTTTCGTTCTGCCCATTTTTTATATTTTCTGCAGTTGTCGTTCTTCCTTCACTTAATCATCGTTCACTCTTTTTCTCTCGCTATGTTTAGATCTTGCTTCAGTAAATAATCCTTCAGACTTTCTCTTTCTTTGTATTTCAATTAATTACCCTTCATTTTTTTTTTTGCCTTTCTCTATATTTCCTTTTTCCTACACCTAATCATCCTTCACATTTTTCTTTCTCTCCGTTTCATTTTCATTTTCATTTTTCCTGTAATCATACTTCATTTCTTTATTTATTCATCTTATTTTTCTTCACGTTTGATTCATTCACTTACTTATTCATCCTCTAAAGCAGTTTGTTTCTTTCTCCTTTTCAAACATGCCAAAATGTTTTTCAACTCTAAATTATTTTCCTATTTTATTTCAGTTTTTATTAGATTTTTCCATTCCAGTTTTTTCTACAATTTTCTTTTCTTTCCTTGAGTATTTATTTATCATCACTTGCCACACAGTTTATCTATTTGCTTATATTCCATGGCGACCTGTTTCTTTTTATAAATTTCATACTGCGACACTTTTCTTTCTCCCAACATTCTTTCACTGATTCCACATCGCCCAATTTCTTCTGCTATTTCACAGAATTTTTCCACTGAGTTTTATGCCAGCTAATTTTCCTTCCTTTTGCAGTGGCAATTGTTCCTCGTTTTTGGAGGCAATTTACAGATTTTTCATTTCTGCAAACATTAAAGTAATAATAAACGATTAGTTGAAAAAATATAATGTAAAATAGACTTTCGAATATTTACGCTTCGTTATAATTCATAGCAGTGAGTGACAAAGGGGGGGGGGTTCATACATTCCAAAAAATGCTTACACATGGATATATATCATAAGCTCTCCCTTATACGCACACACAAACAGATATAATGATAAATACTCATGTACACGCATACATTCACATACACAGAAACACACAGATAGTTAGACATAAATATATCTATATCTATCTATCTATCTATCTATCTCTATATATATATATATATATATATATATATATATATATATATATATATATATATGTGTATATATATATATATGCATATATATATATATAGTGGATTTATTTTGAATCCGCTGTTTTTATTACTTCTAACGTTATATTGGACAATTGTATTTGAAATAGACATCCCGTTTTTACTTTTAGTTTAAATATTAAGTCTATTGGCTTGTAGACACTCCGTTTACTTACGTATATATATATATATATATATATATATATATATATATATATATAATTTGAAAATTTCTGTAGTTTAACATAGTTTCTGGTGAGGGAACGTTACTGTTAAATTATAAACAGAGTTGACACCTTAAAACAATCGCTTTTTCATCAAAAGTTAAATTTGCTGTTGATTAAACAGTGAAAAAATCTGTACGCATTTTAATAATCTATTTAAAAAAAAGGTGTTCCTCCGTATATTAGGTCTACTTCTTTAATTTCGGATCTTGGATGAGATTAAAGATAATACTTTTAGAATCCTAATGGCAAATAGTAGGTTCTGCTGATTATTTTAAAAAATGTAAAGAATGGTGGAATAGATGTGAGAATTGCCAAAAGTATTTGGAAAAGAGCATCAGCTTCTTTTTCCATTCATTAACATTTGATGGCCAGATTCGTATATATTGTCTCCTTCATAGCTTCTGTGTCAAGTTCAGTGTGCAAATGGAATCAATGAACGAACTTAATCGAAAATCGAATAGGTGCTTATCTCTCTTTCCTCCTTATTTGCAACCTCTCTAAGATGCCATCATGTGAGCAACGATGTGATCTTAGAGATGTTACAAACAAGGAGGAAGCTTCTAATTAATATCAGGAAGAGGCAGCTGATGTTTCTGCGAAACATAATTAGGAAGGAGGGTCTAGAGAATCCGATACACACGGGTCCAATAGAGGGAAAGAGAGTTAAGGGAAAACAGCGCGTGATATACCTGTCGAACTTGGGCAGGTGCATGACAGAACGTGGTCTAGGGGAGGATGCAGAGGGAAGGACTTGTTGAGAGCTGCAAGGGATACAGGGTGGTGGAGAGCCATGATCTTTTACGCACTGAAAGGACAGGGCACGTAAAAAGAAAGAAAAGAAAAGTCAATAATTACGAAAGGTATGATGACGATTGTCTTGTTACCTACCCTACCCATCATTATCAAAAACAGAATTATCGCTGATCCCCTTCACCAAATACGAGGGAAAAAGTCGGTAAAGGTGTACGTAGGCGATGACTTTCTTGAATTTACCTTATGCAAAATCACAACTGAAACTGAAATCAAGAAGCCGAGTTTATGACGATTCTTATCTTCATTATTTACATTATTCGGACTATTTTCCTCGTCTTTGACGCCATATCTATTACAACGTTTCGGCCATTGTATGCCCCGGCCTTCTTCAGGTGATTTGAATGTCGAACTGAACACTTTATTTCGCTCACTGTGGTAGACTGTACTAGTTTCACGTGCCATGTTTTAATGGATGTCAATTATCAGTTATCTCCTGTTAATTTCCTTCTGAAAGTTCTCCACTGCCTTAACCGGGTATTGAACTCACACTCTTTAGGTCCTGTCACTGGATCTAACTAACGCCACTGTGCCATGTGTCCTTGAGGACATCTGTGTATGAATTGCTGGGTATTATAAACCTAATGTCTTCAACAATCGTTGTTTTTTTTTTGTTTTTTTTACCAGTGCTCATATTGCAATTGTTGCTGTTAACATTCCATGTTTTTACCAGAGCTCATATTGCAATTTTTTTGTTATTATAGCTTTTCTCTGGCACTCCTTGTTACTGGTTCTAATATTGTATTCATTTCTATGCTTGGTCGGCTCAGGGGATTTTTTTTTTATTTTAAATAGTGTGGAATTCGTTTCATTTTTTGGAATTGTTATCTGATGATCCAGCGTCCCTTTAAAGGACTCTGGGGAAATAAATTATCATAATGGAACCTTATATATATATATATATATATATATATATATATATATATATATATATATATATATATATTGTAATAAAAAGAACAGTAAGATATATAACCCGGTGTTCTTATTGATATTTTTATTTTTATAAAACAGTGCTCAATGTAAATTTACAGAGCATAATCATTATAAATTAACTGATTTAAAATATGCTTTCTTCGCTACACAGGAATTACCATGTTTCAAAAACCAGAGCTAAAAACTTCAAATTTAATTATATAATTAAATTAAAAGCATTAGTTCTATTTCATCTTCAAGTGAATATATATTATGAAATGGACTAAGTTCGACAATAATTTTAATATATTTTCTCTTTTACGTTATTTTTATAGATACAAACGCTTAAGTAACTGCTCTGTTTATAATAAATAGTATTAGCAACATTTACTGCTTTGAATGTCCGAGAAAACTCATAGAAAATATGTGTCTTTCGAATGGATCGAACCTGTATCCTACACGGAACCGTCATATAGCCTGACGTGCTCCCCCATTCATTGGAAGTTTGTAGTTTAAAAACAGTAATTTAACCTGGCAAAACAAACGCTTCTGAAAGCTAAATGGTATAGCCCTTCAGGCTACGTAACGCGGTTCTGTGGAGGATACAGGTTCGATTCGGAGGAGGCATATTTTCTTTGAGATTTCTCGTAACTTCAGACCGGTTAATACAGTTTGTTATAAACAAAGCATATAAACAGAATATATATACTGGACTATTCATTTATAATTATTTTAAAAAATTATGACATAATCATATAACATATTATAACATGTCATTATTTTATGATTATAACATATAATTATTTTTTTAATAAATATTATTCGCTCTACTTTATAGTGAGCACTTTTTTTTAAATAGTGGTTTTGGTTATAGGAATTTTATTCTATCTTTATGAACCCTGTATTCGGATATATATATATATATATATATATATATATATATATATATATATATATATATATATATATATATATATATATATATATCAAGAAACTCAGTTCCGAGAAGCCGACAGGCAGACTACCCGCACAAATCATTTGATTATAGGGAGGGGTGCCTTGTGCAGAATCAGCCACGCCTTTTTGAAGAGCTTAATACAAAGAAATGGTGCGCAACGTCCCCAAACAAACCTTCGTAGGTTTTGAATTCAGGCCACCACTAAGATAATGAGGGTGGAAATATATCTATTCGTAATTGTAATTGCAATAAGTGTCTTGCTAAATATAACAAAGTTATTATTTATATTTACTAAAATTACAGTTAACCAATTTACTAAAATTAGAAAATTAGTTAAGCCCTTACTTATGTGCGAATATTCATTTATTTATTTGTAAAAGTCCTAAGTATTAACATATTTGCATTTATTGCTATTCTTATTTTTTTATATTTCTCTAAGTAAAAGAATGAGTTCTAATATCGATTAGGCGACCTGTGTGTCCGTACAAAGAACACACTCATGCGTGTGTGTCCTACCTGTTCTCCTGATTTACAAGAACGTGCGCTTAGGTAAATACGTCCGTCTTAGACAGAAATGAAAAAAAAGAAACATGAAAATCTGTACAAATTTTCACTTGTATATATGTACATATTTTTGCGCATATGAGCAAACTGAACTCTTCAATTGAATGTCTATATATATATGTGACAATTAATGTATTTTTTAAGTGACAGAAAAAAGGAATAAAAATGTTGTAAGTATATACATATATATGTGTGCCCAGGCGCTATTGTGTTAATATTTGTTTACTCATGCACGATTGAGTTGATGATAGTGTGCGCATGCGCGCTAGCGAATTGCCAAGTGAGTTCTTGTCGAGACAAAAATGCAGCTTTTAAGGAAGCATTCGAACGTAGAATAAGCATTTTTTACGAACCATGGCAAAAAATAATTTTTACAATTTGATGGAAGAAAAACGTTTGAAACTTTTGTACAGAAGACTGACTTTGTTATTTTTGTTCTTGAAATAAAATTTAAAAAAAGAAATGTGATTGTAAACTTGATTTTTTAAGAGTGTTCAATTTTTATCTACAAAGTGAGAGGAACTTCAAAAAATTAAAAATAATTTTTTCATGTATAACCAATCGAAAAACTTTTATGAATTGGAAAAACGAATTTATAAAGATTTTTTTTTTTTTTTGTATTTTTTATTTGCGTAGTTAAACGATTCTTTTTTTTATTTTTTTGGACAACATAATTTGTTATGGACGGAAATACGAAATGTTTTTTTGTCGCCATAAACAATTCAAGTGTAAAAGTTTCTGACAACTTCAAAATTCTTGACATTTTTCAGAACATGTATAAGTATATGCATTTGCGCTTAAAAACTATATACATTATCATACACTTTATATACTTATATATATATATATATATATATATATATATATATATATATATATATATATGCAGAGAGAGAGAGAGGTAAGCGTGTGTGTATAAATAGAGTGACAATACTGTTATAATATGGCATACCAAAAAATACATAAAAACAGTCATAACAGCAAAGACAACTAATAGACGTATGATATGGGAACATTCGTAGCAATATGAAAAATGTAGGGTTCATTATGTTTTTCGTTCATTCAATACAAGGCCCAAAGACCACTCAAAGTAGTGGGTTGCTGAGTGAAACTGTTGCACCGGAGGAGGAAGGAGAAAATGGCTGAATATTAAGAGAATATGTCGGATAGCTATCGGTTGACTCTAGACTTGAAGATTGTAGTTAAGCATCCTCACGTGAGTCTTTTCTGTACTGTGGATAAAGCTTAGTGGAACAAGTCCCACACGTGATATATACTTGAGCGATCAGGATTCTTTCGATTCATGACTAACTAGGCAGAGGATTCCCTGCAATAGGCTGCCGTTTATTTTTCCGATAGACTGTTTGCCAACCAAGGCTATACGATACAGTCTGTCTTGCTATTCAACCTATAGCTCGTGGGGAGAATAGATAAATTCATATTTTTCCCATTGGCAACTACACGTAACTTGTCTTTCTGAATTTCTTCCATACTAACGAAATATGATGGGAATAAGAGTGATTTGATGACGCATAGAAACGCCTCATTGGGAATGTCTGAACTGATGAAACGAAGGAATGTAGCGCGTTTGAATATTTTCCATTGAAATAGCGATAGAGTAGCGAGAGCCTAGTTTGTAGCATAGAAAATAATCCATCACCCACAAGGCCTCATAAAGGCTGATTGGGTGACAACAGCCCAGATATGGTGACAATACCCCATTATTAAAATATTACTAGAGTGATAAAAATATATTTATTTAACAAATAAGAGTTGTTTGAGATTTAGCTAATATTTCTATGTTTCTGCTCATCATCAAGAAAGAATTTCTTTTATTTGACAAAAATTAAACAAAAATGAATTAATGAAATAATCAATAAAACAAGTACAACCAGATATTTGAGAGTCAAATTACTTCAGGACCGGAAAGGTTTATATTTGAACATTCGACAACATAATAACACATATCGTACACATAAATAATATAATAAAAGAAAAATATTACGAGTGAATACATTTTTTAAGTATTTCACCCCAAACAAGGTGGGATGTGTTACTAGCACACAAGGGGTTACAGAGAATGAGAGCAAGAGTAAAGACGGGGTTTTGAGGAAAGGATAAAGAGAAGGACGCTGATCAAGATCAAGATTGGTATTACATTTGAATATTTGAATATTATAGCTATAAGGGAAGCAAGTAAGAGGAAGGGAGTTCCACTGTCAGGAAGTGCAAGAGAAGTAGCTGTTGGAGTAGAAGTGTTTACATTTAACTGTTTCGACAGTGAAAGGTTTGGACCAAGATGCCAACCTAGTTGCACACTTAAATTCATGCAGTTGGAGCATTAGTGAAAATAGATCGTCAGAGTAGTTGCCATGAAAATATTTCCATACTTACAAAGATTTTATAATTAATTAAATTTAATAATAATAATTAATTTGTAAGTAAGAAATTAATAAAATACCAAAGTAATTAATATCAAAGAAAAATGACTCAAATACAAACCCTAAACTTACTATCCATCGAACGACTTAAAATTGTGACCAATCTTTATATGATCTAGATAATTAAGAAGAAGGAATCGTACACAATGGCCGTTACGAAAATTCAATAACCAGGAAATAACCATTTGCTCGTCTATAATTATTTCAGTTGTCATTATAATAACACAATAAACCTGAAATAACCAGACCCATAACCTGTCTGCTCAGTTTTGAGTATGTGTGTCTGCTAGGGTAGTTAGTTAATCTGTTTGTAGTCAAGTTCTCAGGCACATTAGTGACTTTACACGGTGAAAATATATGGTCTATACTGTAACTATGCTGAACAGAACAAAGTTATCGTTCTTGAGATTTACATAGTGCACAATTTGACATAAGCAAGATTGATGCGCTAATGATTGTGCTAATACAACCATGAAAGGCTTCCAAGCTGCTTCGTCAAAGTTCACTCACATGTTGTACGTGAATCTGTGGCAGGGTTTATAACCACTTCTCATCAGTCATTCAGACTGGCATCGTCTAATGGTCAAATCACTCATACTTTGTACAAACAAACATATCTTTTTAAATAAAAAATACGCGGTCTTTCAGGAAACGAACCTACGTTCCCCTTGGCAGGAGAAACCATTGTTATATACGATGGGCTTATGCAGATCAAGAAAGGCTGAATAAGGCCTTTGAGGGAAATCCTTCTTGCTTGATGGGCAACGCCCTCCGTGACCGAGTCGGTATAAGCAATAAACGATGGTGTCTCCTATCAAGGGGAACGCAGATTCCAGTCTTGCTGGAGGGCGCATATTTTTTTGTTTTCTCGAATATTCAAACCGGCAGACGATAATGAGTATCCTATTTTAAAATATAAAATCGGAGCTTTCTACTTAAATATGGATATCCATTAACATGATATTGAAGTTTTAAAACTGATTAATAAATAAAAAAAACATTACTTTAAAAATACATTTATTTGCGTTTGTTTGTTTGTTTGTTTGTGTGTGTGTGTGTGTGTGTGTGTGTGTGTGTGTGTGTGTGTGTGTGTGTGTGTTCATATGTTCATATGCCTGTGTGCTTGCTAAGGTTAATTTTGTCCGAAATTGAACTACTCCGGTGTTTCACCGATAGGGAATCGATCTCAGTGAAAGATATATATTATTTCCCTGTTTAAAAATTTATGAAAAGTCTTTTCTCATTGTCAGTGGGTTTTGAATTCGTGCGATTAAGTATTGTTATTGGATTAATAATTCGTATTAATGTTCGCATAGTTTTGTTTCGAATACTTTATGTCTCTCGCTCGGTTTTTAGGCTTTCTGTCGATATATGTGTGTGGTAATGTTTTTTTTCTTTTTTGCTCTTATCTTTAATGAATTTTAATTATTCAACAAAACTTATTAACAAATTATTTAACATAGAAGATGAAGCCACGTAATCAATAGCGAAAAAAGGTCTCCTTAAAATTCTCATTTTGTTTCCGTTTTCATAAAATTAACCATAAAACTTGATAGATAGAATTCAAAAGCAACTACTCGACGTGGAGGTGCTGGATTTCCCGGAGAAATTAAAAAATACAAGTGTGTAAATTGCTCTTTCGAATAGTTTCTAACACATCTATTTATCTCTCAGTTGCGTTTCTGTCTTTGGGCAGTGTGCATTCAAGGGCGACTCCGTCCTTGGATGTGGTAGCCGTTTCGAGACGCGCCTTCTCATTGCACGACAGTACGATCGGTGCACGCGCCGAGGCCAGGGCAACTGACGGTTATGGAGGCTCGGGGAATTTTTGTTCCTTGCTCGGGTGTACGCACTCGGGCTCCCCACATTAAACCGAACTTGTGTCACAACCTGACCTCGTTTTGAGTAAATACAAATTAAGAAATACAAACAGGTTCGAACGCTCATTCGCATGTCACCTTGTAAGGATCGAACTCACTATCATTAACTTACACGATATGCTTGATAAGTAATATCCTTTTTGTCATTGAACACTATTTTAACAAAATTGGTTTTGATGAGTACAAATTTACATGGAAAACGCAGTACAATAGTAATAGTTTTACAATATTACTACTATTACACTACGGTTGGACTTATCTTTTTTTCCTATTTTCATTTCAATTATCATTTCCAAGTAAGGTAATAAAGCCACTAAGACAAAAGGGCTTATTGAGTGTGAAAAAATATGAAAAAGAAAAACATTATTGAGGATCGAGAACAATAAAAGACGGCGAATCAAGAAAATAACAAAAAACGATTGACACTGCGTTTAAATTTTTGAAGATCAAAGTTGGCTGGAAAGCAAGAAACCGGAAGTGGGTTTCACAGGCGCTAAATGCGAGAAAATGATTTTTTAGTAAAGAAATTACGCTTACATGTAGCCAATTAAACTGTAAAATGGTGAGGCCTTGTTGTCAATCTGGCACTGCGCTTAAATCCATAAAATGTAAGTATCATAGAGCAAAGTTCATCAGAACAAATATCAAGAAAGTATTTATAGAATAGGCACGGGGAATCTATATTACGGCGTTGGGAAAGTGGCTGGTCCTAAATGTAGGTCAACTAAAACAGTTTTATGGTCTACTGACTTGTTAACCATTACTCCTGACGATGCACCTAGATCAATGTATGTTTCTTGAAAGAGAGAAATAGAAAGGTGACAGTGAGTGTCTGATTATTTCTGAGCCAAGACATTAGAGAGCATATTTTCTCCGGCTGGAATCGAGGGCAAATCAGAATCTAAATGTCATGTTTTAATTCAAATGTCATGTTTATATTTCGCCGTTCAGATTCAAATGACATTTCTGGCATGACACACACATCGATGCATCACAACTTCCTCTTCTAAACTGGTCGTCTTCTCTATTGAAAACCTCACTTTCTCCATTTCCAACCCCCATTCAATTTGCTGTGCTTGTCAACTGACCATTATTTGTTTGGCTCTCGTAGGAACGGACATACAACACGGCGATTTCAGGAATCTGGTTGGCGATGACCAGCAATGCCTCTCTGGCCACAAATCTGAGTGATCGTTTTCTCTTTTGCGATCTATCTATCTATCTATCTATCTATCTATCTATCTATCTATCTATCTATCTATCCCAGTCTGTTCATTATCTATCTCTACATATACATATACACATATTTATGTTTATACATTCTTTCTGCACACACACACATACACACCTACACACTCACACACACTCACACACACGCACACACACACACACACACACACATATATATATATATATATATATATATATATATATATATATATATATATATATATATATATATATATAGGAAAAGACAATATTTATAAGGCATTTTTAAAAGCAAAAGCTAAAATAAAAAAGTTTATTTATTCTGTGAATTTAAATAGCGTGTAAATTAATTTTTAATTAACGAATGTAATCGAATAGGGAGAAAAAAATTATTATTATTAAATTCTGTACCACGAAAAACTTATTTAAATATATATACCCGGATATAAGAGAGTTGTCCGGGTTTGGTCTATTTTGTTTAGGTAAGTATGGCTCTAATTTGGGACCAGAGAAAATCTCTCTTATATCCGGGTTACACTGTATATATATATATATATATATATATATATATATATATATATATATATATATATATATTAGTCTATTCATATTTATCAATCTCTGTGAACATGTATCATCTTCCACATCTATATAATCTCTTCATCGGTATCTATCTCAATTTGTTAATAACAATCTTTTTTAATCAATTCACCCCAAAGCCACTAATACACAAAGGGTTACTGGGAGTGAAAATGAATGAGAAAACTTTAGAAGGAACCGGAAACTCACTTTCTAAACAGGAAATAACAGATAAACCTCTACTCTTGTTCAAAAGTCATGTGAGGAGTGTGAACCGGATGATAGGCGACCCAATATAACCATTTTAAATTTATCTATCTCAGTCGGTGCATATCTATTTATCTCAGTCTATCCATATCTATGTGTCTATCTATCTCAGACTATTCATAACTATCTCTCTATGTATCTATCTCAGTTGATTTATGTCTACCTATCTATCTATAGGCGATTCATATCTATCTCAGTCAGTTCATAGCTATTTATCTATCTCAGTCTATTCATATCTATATATCTATCTATCTCAGTCTATCTATCTGTTTCAGTCTATTCAGATATATTTATCTATCTCAGTCTATTCCTATCTATCTATCTAATAATGTCAAATAGTGTATTTTGAAGAAAAAAAACATCGACCAGTATATTTCTTGAGGCTAAGACTTTAAAGGGAAACATTATTTTATGCACAGTGAGCAGCATTAAGAGGCAAATAAAATAATGTCTTCAATAACTCGACTTCAAGTTTCGTAGGTACAATCCACTCTTCAGGGGGTGAGTTGGTTCAGTAGAATTTATTATCAGATATTATATTTATCTGTCTACCTAATATATATATATATATATATATATATATATATATATATATATATACATAGTTTATGAAAAACTAGGTAATCCGTATGGGTAAACCTAAGGAGGATATAATCCAGAGAGCTCAATGCAAATCCAGAGCAAATAATTTAAATAAAAACAGACCACTTTAAGGTTCCATGTAATAAATTATTTCACCACAACCCTTTTAAAAGGACTGCGGATCATCAAATAATTTATTATATGAAACCTTAAAACGGTCTGTTTTTATTTTAATATATATATATATATATATATATATATATATATATATATATATATATAAGTGAACATTGAAGTCAACACTCAGAGGCGATGGGCTGTTTCATGCTGGACACAATCGTCAGGCCTAACGATTGCGTCCAGCATGAAACAGCCTGTTGCCTCTGAGTGTTGACTTCAATGTTCACTTTTATATTTATATTTACATATGCTCTATCTCTGATATTGAGCACTTTATCCCATAAATATAGCACACCTTCTTCCTGACAGATGTGTATGTTAATCTATTTCTCTATTTCAACCTGTTCCTATGTACCTATCTGGATAACTATGTCAGTCACGTCATACTTATGAAGCTCTCTAACACTTTGATGTTCTAATTTCCAATATTTCTTCACGTGTGTGTTTAGAGAAAGAATCAGAAAGAGACCATTTAGAGAAATTAATCGGGAGATGAGGAAATCGAGAAACGTGAAAATAATAAGAATATGAGATTCAAATTGAAACTATACAAAAAGACTCAAAGACACGGTAAGAATATTAGGGAAAATGCTAAAGATTTGATTTGCTGTCACTTGATTTCCAACAATGAGTGAGACTATGAAATATAGTAATATTAATAATATCAGTCCCAATGAATAATTTGATGTTTGCTTCTGAAATTTTTCTTTTTAAGTGAGCAGAAGGTGCAGTTATTCGCAAGCAAGTCGCTAATGCCACTAAGACGCAAACTGTTACTGAGTCAGAAAGACAAGAAAAAGACTTTAGAAGGAACCGAAAAGCTACCTCTAAACAGGAAACAAGGGATACAAATGACCTGAGAGGACTGTGAACAGGATGACAGGAAAGCCTATCTAGTCCTATTAAATCTACCTACCTACCTACCTACCTACCTATATATATATATATATATTTATATATATATATATCTTAATCGGTACCACCGCAAGGAGTTACAGGATGTGGAGAAATAAAGAACACCTAGACTAGCCATGCCATGAAAAATTGAAGTTTATTTAAGTTCTTGTTACAATTCAATTCTAAATTTATTATCCATTTTTCAACGAGCAAAAACTCATCTAATCTTAAAATTAATTGAAGACATAAATTAAAGTGTTTTATTTATAAAATTTAAAACTTAATTTCTTTTCAATCTATTTCTACGAAATCATCAGATGAGTGCAGCAAAGATAAGCATGTCACCCCTCTGTGTATAGTGAGCTCTTCTGGTAACGTAAATAGATATACCTCCCTATCTCATATATCTCATATATAATGGACTCTCCCGGCTTGTAAAATTTATACTTAAGCGGGGGAGTCCATCATATATAAAATAGAGAGTTACTTTTCAATTTTAAAGGTTTTCTTGCCCTAATCAACAACTTCTCAGAACCCGACGTATTATTATTATTATTATTATTATTATTATTATTATTATTGCGTGTGGCATCATCGTGCCAAAGATTAATTTGAAGTGCCTAATTGCCAAATCCCCTCCGGTGACTATAAGTGAAAAGTTCAATTTAGGAGTTTTCTATGCAGAAACGTTTCGTTTAGATGGATAGGGTTTTCCGGATATGTGAAGTTCCGCACAAAGTCATCATTTGTATCTCTAAGATGCTGATGTGTCCATGAAATTTACACCACATGATTTTCGGTACCTTTCTTTACCAAACCCAATGCCCACTATCGCAACATGGATAATCGTAGCTTTAAGTTTCAACACAGTTTGTTACTTCGAGTTTTATTATTATTGTTTTATTTCCTTTAATTTCTGGTGTTTACACATTTCTTTTGGGTCCCGCCCAGAGACCTAAGCTTAGAAAGGGCATCATGGTATTTTCCACATATTTTACATAGATAAAGACCTTTGTAAAGTGTGGGCTGTACTCGTGAGAACAATTGTTTTGTATTTCCAGGAATCCCTTCAATGAGTCTTCTGGAATCTTTTCCAAACAATTCTAGGGCTCCAACTACATCAGGGATTGTTGAAGTCGCTCATGTACCACATTTCTGCGATTTCGATTTCAAGTTCTTTGTAATTTGGTAGCTTTTTGAAGATCTTCAAAGATAAATTGCAGTGTTCAGGGACTGTCCTATCAATAAGGAGACAATTTCTTTTTTGATTTCAATGTCTGGGTTATTAGCATTGATCGTTCTTTATTATTATTATTATTATTATTATTATTATTATTATTATTATTCCCTTTCCTTGGATTTTCGTTGTATATACATTTCGTTTGAAGTCCCAACAAGAGACCTTAGGTAAGAAAGGGCTTCATGATATTTGTAAAAACCAAAAACGTAAAGAAATAGAAAACACATTTCGTAATGTGTGAGGTGAAGTTGTGAGTACAGTTTTTGGTATTCCTTTAAGGCATGTGTTCCCAGGAATCCCTTCAAAAATTCTATCGGAACATTTTCCAATCATTCCGAAATCTCCAACTACTACTGGAATTATTGATGTCCAGGCCACATTTTTTAGATTTCCACTTTAAGATCCTTGTATTTTGATAGTTTTTCGAAAAATATTCAAAGATACATTACAATCTACAGGGAATGCCATAATAAGAAAGGACATTCTTTTCTTGTGGGCTTTGATCACGATGTCTGGGTGATTAGCATTGATTGTCCTGTCTGTGTGTATTGTAAAGTCGCATAAAATTATTACAGATTCTATCTTTGCAACCTGCTCTGGGTGATATTCATATCAGTTTCTTGCAGTCTCCTTCCCGTAAAATTTTCCAGTGCATATATTGGCCCACTCTATCATACCGAGTTTTATATTCAGTGAGTAATAACACCGTACAATGGTCAATTGTTTCTTGATGTTTATTACATAAACTGCATTTGGGATTAAAACAATTTTTCAATATGTGTACCTGGTAATTTCTCGTTAGCAAGCATTGGTCCAGTGCAGCAATAATAAAACATTATTATTATTATTATTATTATTTTATTTCCTTTGATTTCTGATGTGTACTCATTTCTTTCCTGTTCCCGCCCAGGGACCTAAGGTTAGAAATGGCATCATGACATTTTCCACTGCAAAAAAAAATAAAAAATAAATAAATTTTACATAGACAAAGCGTAAGGTGTGGGCTGTACTCGTGAGGACAATTTTTTGTATTTCTTTAAGGCATGGGCTTCCAGGAATCCCTTCAATTAGTCTACTGGTATCTTTTCCAACCAATCCGAGGTCTCCAACTACAACGGGGATTGTTGATGTTCCCATGTATCACATATTTGGAATGTTGATTTCCTATTATTATTATTATTATTATTATTATTATTATTATTATTATTATTATTATTATTATTATTATTATTATCTTTAGACATTGATTTGTGTAGTACGAGCTTTCCACCAGTCACAACCAAAGTTCAAAAAACATATTTTTGATGAGAAAATGCAAACAGGTGTAGTGCCATGCAATCAGAGAGAGAAAAAAATATGTTATTATGTTCACTGCATGGAGAAAAATCTATGCAAGATGCGAGAAGAAGCCTTGATTATGAATTTTTGCAATTCCCATGTTTTAGGACGACCAAGAATTTGATCTACATATTTCTTTGTTCCTTTTGAATATCATTTTCAAAGCCCCTAATAACAACGGGTAATGTTGTTGTGTGAAGATGCCACATTCTACTGATTTCTATAAAAGGTCCTTGTATTTACTTAGTTTCACAAACACTTTCAAAGATATCTCTACTGCTACTTGTGTCTGCGGCATCCATCGAAGACGTCTTCTCGATATGGTTCTCACAGTCATCTCCAGTCGATTTGTCTGGATTTCTCTATCAGTCTAAACGTTGAAATTTCATAATTCTGCGAAACTTTACGAGCTTATGTTATCACCAATTCCCTTTGCCAGAATGGTAGAATGCGAGATATTCGATTGACCAATGTATGGGCTGAGCTGCTCAATAATATCGTTGCAAGTACTTTGTTGGCGCCATTTCGCTACATCCAAATACAATAATTTCAATTTCTGGTTTGAGAGAAGATCCTGCCAACCACTGACGATCTACATTACGATTTCTATCGCTTTTTTGTTTGCAATGTCTGAGCGATTAGCATTGATTTTTCTTTATTATTATTATTATTATTATTATTATTATTATTATTATTATTATTATTTCCTTTGGTTTCTGGTGTAATCTCATTTTTTTACGGGTCTCAACTTAAGATCAGAAACAGCATCATGACATTTCCACAGAGCATCTTTGAGAAAACAAATAAGATCACATATATTTTACATAGATAAAGAAAGCCCTTCGTAAGGTGTGGGTTCTATATGTGAGTACCATTTTTGGTATTTCTTCAAGGTTTGGGTTACCAGGGATCCCAGTGATGTGTTTACCGGAACCTTCTACAATCACTTCGAGGGTTCCAACTAAAATTGAAATTGTTGATGCCCTCGTGTGCGACATTTTTAAAATTTCGATTTCTAGGTCCTTGTATTTTGATAGGTTATTATTATTATTATTATTATTATTATTAAATATATGCAGAATCCACCGGCCTTTCAACCCTTAAAATGCATGAAAATAATTATAAATGCAAATTACTAACGCCTCACAAACAGGAGAGTTCCCTCGAGATTTATACTAAACTATTTGATTACCTGCTCTCACTAAATAACCAACCAATAGAAATTTTACTGATTATCACGATGACATCGTGCTGCTCACGTTCAGTTGCATTCGATTCAGTCTATCTACTGAAAGGCAGCTTTCTTCTGTTGGTTACCAGTACAGCTGTTTTTCTCATGACAAGCGACGTTTGTTCAAAGACTTATTGTTTTTGTACTTGAAGAAGATGTTCTTGGAGTCGAAACATTGATAAATATTATTAAACACTGTGTCTCATTCGAGCACTTCCCTAAGTGTTGCATTATTATTATTATTATTATTATTATTATTATTATTATTATTATTATTATTACAAATCAAAATTGAAGAGAGTAAAGGCTAGAGACAGTAAAGTAATAATACTTGTGCTGCTGCTGCTGCTGCTGATGATGATGATGATGATGATGACAACGACGATGATGATGATGATGATGTCAATTTATGTTTATATTCGTAGTTGTTATTGTTGGTGTTAATGCAAAATATTTCAGTTCGTCGATATAAACTGTCTACGTACCATTTGGAATTTTTCCGGAGGATTTCACGTTGTTATTTATCGTGTCTCTTATTTTTCCTTTCACTTATATTTTTATGAATGAGACAAAGGCTTTCAAGAAGGGGGATAACAAGCCCTCGTTTTGCTTTTCTGTCCGTAAACATCTTTGTCCATTTTAATATAATTTGCTTTGACATCTCATTCAATGCAACCACTCCAATACTTCTTAAGAGACAAATAACATTGAGTAGGGGTCGAATGGAAAAATAGAAACTACTTTCTCGTCACACTTCCACCGATTACTCTCGCGCAGTTTCTTTACCCTGCTCTCGCTCTCTCTCTCTCTCTCTCTCTCTCTCTCTCTCTCTCTCTCTCTCTCTCTATCTATCTATCTATCTATCTATCTATCTCGCACACAAACACATTCTCTCCCCTCATCCCTTTATCCGTGTATCTGTTTATTTTCTATTCCTCCCGTCATTCTTGGGTCATTAATAAAATTACTAGTTACCGTATTTCAATATTCACTAAAATTAGAGTGGTACATGGCCAGTAAAGATGGGACTAAATTCGTAAATTTATCTACGATCACCAAAGTTGAGCAACGTCTAGCCTAGTTAGTACCTAAATGGGTAACTGCTTTGAAATACCAAGTGTTGTAAGCTTTGATGTCGGGATGGTGTAATGTACACTAACTAGGAATTGTTAATGGATGCATCGAGTTCCTATTTCAGTTATGTCTTCTATATTCACTTACACGCAAATACCCTTAGGAAGGGTGTGAATCAACCTCCTCTACCCCCGGCTATAGGTTAATTAGTAAGGCTGGTATCAACTGTCTCCTCTTAAACTCTAAAAAATAGTTTCCAGCTTTAAATGACCTATAAAGGGCTGTAAATTAATCAGTGAATTTTCATGGTGAATGGAAAATACACGCACAAACATACACAAACGCATGGAGATAGATAGATAGATAGATAGATAGATAGATAGATAGATAGATAGATAGATAGAAAAAACAATAACGATTACAAACTGAAATTTCTACCAGTCACATATACACAGTCATCAAAAAACTAAAAAAAACAAGGAAATAACCAGCTTTAATATAATAACAATAATGTTTTTTTGTAAATTAAAAATTAAAAATTAATATTATAGCACTCTTCAACTATCATAATTTTACACAGAATACCTATTATCAGGATTTATACCAAAATAAATTAATACATATAACAAAATAAAATAAAACACCAACAACCACTTTTTAGTTCAAGCTACCACCACTATAACTACTTTTATGGTTTTATCATTCTCCCACCACCATTACTAATCACTTCTACCAATTTACAATAACTATTAGCTAATTATATTATCATTGTCTCCAATCCCTTACAACATTACTATCACATCATATCATATAGACCCGCTATAATTATTAACATAAACTACCCTCTCACCCTGCATATTAAATATTAAATATCACCATATAAAATAACCAATAAGGATTACAAACCGAAATTTCTACCTGTTACATATACACAGTCATCAAAAACAAACAAATAACCAGCTTTAAATATAACAAATAAACCCCCTTTTTTTCAAAAATTTAAAAATAAATATAAATAATTTTTACCTATCATAATTTTACACAAACCCCACCACACGTATATACATACATGCGAGGAAATATTATTCAGTGGAAAAATAAAAATATGACATGTATACATTCACGAGACATTCACGAGAAATTTTCGCTACACTTACAATCTTTGAATTTCAACATACAAATGCGTATGTATAGACACAACACCACCCGTGTACATACATATGTCTTATCCGAAACTGCCCACATATATTTATATATGTATGAGTCCCGACGGACGACCAAGTATGTACATGTATCTGCGTACTTCATTAGGCGTATGAACATACATCGATTTTTGTGTTAGTACGATGACACCACGACGACGTTTTCCCCCACTACTTCCGTAATAACACCAATACACGCAATCTACATCAACCCAAAATTTTTAAAAAATTAATCAGTTTGTCTGACGATCACAAAAGCGTGAAACCCAGGGTCACAAACTCACATTTATCCAACCAAATATATATATATATATATATATATATATATATATATATATATATAGATGTGTGTGTGTGTGTGAGAGAGAGAGAGAGAGAGAGAGAGAGAGTGGGTGAAATAACGATATATAGGTTTTAATATGTCAAAAGCAATTTTAAGGGAAAGAGTTATGACACACCTGAAAAAGATTTCGTTGTTACGCGTTTCAGCCTTCTTTCGGACGTCAACAGACGAAGGTTCGGTTTACGTCGATGATACAACGCATGCGCACCAACGAAAGATACAGTTTATTTTACATTTAAGAAAAAATATATATTTTTTTTTTTTTTTTAAATATGTGTTTATATAGAGAGAGATTATATACCAAAAATACATCTTTTAAAAAAATATTTTTAAATAAAAAATTCCCAGCGTCTCATGTTTCTGCGTATGTGGACTCGCACCGAGTAAACCTAAAATTAGTCCAATGAAGTCCGAAAGGACGAAACGGGTCGCACCAAAAGTTTTGCCACCTTGTCATTTTTCTTTCACACACATACACCTGTATATATATATATATATATATATATATATATATATATATATATATATATATATATATATATATATATGTATGTGCGTATGTGTGTGCGTGTGCGTATGCGTGTGTATGTGTGTATTTAGGCAGCAATCCTTCTTTCATGCACGTTTCATTCAGACAAGGTACTCTGATTTATTTTTTTTATAAAATTTCTCATGTAACCTTATAATTATTTTCTCAATATCTTGACCTTGTTTTGAAAATGAAAACATTATATAAATACATACAAGAAATTATTTCTTGTTAACAGTTAATATATTTCAACCTTGAAAATGCCTAAATGAATAGCCGAAAGCGCTCAGAAAGAAAAAAAAATTGACAGTTTTTATATAATTTATCCCCCGCAAAGAAAAAAATATATATGATCACATGAGAAATTGTATGAAAAAATTAAATTAATGCACCTTGTCTGTTATATACAATGAAACGTGCATATATATATATATATATATATATATATATATATATATATATATATATATATATATATATTAAGAGAGAGAGAGAGAGAGAGATATAGGTAGAAAGATAGATATAAGCCTATTCTCACAGATAATATCTCTCTTACTTGCACCTCCACATTTTTATTATTATTATTATTATTATTATTATTATTATTATTATTATTATTGATCTGCTATTATCGCATATACACTCTTATGTACACACTAATAAAACATCCAGCAGAAAACCGCTTTCAACTATGCAAGTATACTTTCATAACGGCGTTATCTGACCGTAGTGAGAGACACATTGATGTGGGGTTAAACGAATTTGTAAGAAGCAATAAAACGTTTATCTGGTGCCACGACTAAATGTTGATTCCTGCAATGAGATTTGTTAATGTCCACTGGATTTAAAATTTAGCACTGCCAAAAATCACTATTCAGTATTAATCGCTGAGGAAAATCTTGTGATTTTCAACATTTTTATTGTTTCACATGTCAACTAATTAAAAAAATGTAAAAAATATATACAAAGAACATCTTTGTCATCACTTTATATATATGAATAAATATATATATATATATATATATATATATATATATATATATGTGTGTGTGTGTGTGTGTGTGTGTGTGTATGTGTGTGTGTGTTTTAAAATATAACTTTCATATAATTCATGAATATAGTGTTCCCTAAAAATATCCATTTACTACATTTATTCTCTACTCTGCATTCTTTTTCCAAGAGAAGCAACTTTGCCCGACCATCCCTACTCTGTCATTGTTTCCAAGACAAGTGTTCAGATGCCCTCCATCTTTTATTACACTAGAGTACGGTTCAATCTTTTACACCGAGGACATGCCTTGTTACGTCCACAGATTCATTTTCTCCATGTTTCAAATTTAATATCCCAGTCAGAAAGCTCATTTTTTTTCTAAGAATAGCCAATTTAGGGAACAGACTCCCATGTGAATTCTTCTCTGAACACTCCAATCTTAAGCCCTTCCATGTCCAATAGTTATCTGTCCTCCTTATCTTCATAATCTCCATTTCCTACCAACGTTTCTTTCATTTATACGGCACACTTCATTTATTCATATTCTAACATGAAGCTTCAACCTTGTGTGGCTCTTGAGCCTTGCATTGAGTGAAACTTATTATTAAATTCCATATATACACCAATAGGCATATTTTTTTTTCTATTCATGATTTATATATTAACTCATATGTACAAAGTTCCTCTAAAATGTTATATATTGATGTAATTTTCCTGCTTATCCCCCAACTCTTCCCAAAGAATATTTTCATTCAAGAAAATTAGGTGAGAAAAAAAGAAAATGAACACTTCCGAGTTTTTTTTTTATCAGATTTTCCATCTTCCATTTGTAATTCTCCATTTGTTTATCGAAAGGAAATTTTCAGCCACTTCCCTAAACACCTTTTAAATTTTTCCTTCTTTTCATATCACTTGCGACTAAATCAACCTGTGAACATCTGGCCAAGTAAAACTATTTTCGATGATTTTTACTTTTGACAAATGGGGAAAAGTGTGTGCGAAAAACTGAACATTGTTTTCACAAAATCTTTGATATGCAATAACTGAGGGATTCCGTCTGATTCGCCCTCGATATTTTCAGCGTAATCTGAGGCAGATACCATTTAAGGATAGTGTTAAAATATACACCCTGATTCATACACAGGTAAAGAAAGTAACGATATTTTGTACATCCCTCATTAGTGTTTTAGATAACCATTTTGAAATTGTCACAGGGGTGTCATTTGTGTCTCAGCAAAAAGTTTCATTTCCTCAGTATTGATATCAAAAACACTATATTAGACATTGGCAGTCTGACAGCTGGTTTGGAAAATCTGTTTTTTTTTCATAACGAATGTAAATTTTCATTTTCATTTTCCACGTTTTTAGCTGATTGCCTTAGGAAAGACAATTGTATGAGGTGTGAAACTAAAGCGATTGATGATGTAATAACTCCTTGTGTGACGTCATATTACTTTTCCGAGTACTTAAATGTTGAAATATGCACCACAGTAATTGGGGCACCTCGAGGCGGTGCAATGTTTAACAAGCTTGTCTCGCTAAAACAATTACGACTGAGTAGTGCCCCCTACTTTCGGCCTTGTGCCACATCTAAGCTACGCCTGGAAAATCAATAGCCACCACAGTATTATTATTATGATTTTCTCTCTATTTGGAAAATGGCAAACGTCATTTCTCATTTCCTTATTCGATTGATATGAGCAACAAAAATTGTGTTGAGCCTATGCTTTGCTTTGATTAATAAATTTCATGACATTGATAATTAATAAATATGTTCCAATGTCATAGTGACATTAATTCATACATTGAACCAATGTAGACTCAATAAATGCTAACAAATTAACGAGAATAAATTAATCAAATGTTTGGGAAAGACATTAGAACAATGATTCCCAACGTGGGACGAATGCTCCACAGGTGATGCATGGTAATATTTTGGTGGGGGCATGCATAGGATGTGCACCCCTTCAGCTTACTATGCCAAAAGAATAAGGGGGCAATTCAAGAATGAGTTATTAACAGTGAATTGTTTTCTAATGAGCTCAAATTTCATTTTGCATTATTATTTCATGATTAAAAATGATCAAAGTATATTACAGAATAAGCTTTCATTCAAATATTTTATATTTCTGCCTTTTAGTTCTCTACTATATGTTTTAAAATTACATATATTTAACTGTCTTTTTTCATCATTTTTTCTCATTCATGGACACCATGGACTTTGGAGGCTTGTTTAGAGACCAAGGCTTTTAAGTTTCCTTCTCGTGAATTGTAGTAAAATTTTGAATATGTAAGAATTAAATATTACAGGGGGGGACACCAGAATTTTAGAAAATACCAAAGTGAGGCATGGTCCCGAAATCGTGTGGGAACCACTGGATGAGAATAATATAGAACTTATACTGCAAGCAAACCACCTTGATATGGATAGAAAATCAATTCATTAAATAATACAGAAATAGAAAGACAAGAATATAACTTCTCACCGGACTTATTCAATATTTACATTGAAGTAATCCTTAGAGAATTAGAAGTCCTACCAGGATTTATTATTGGCGACCAGAATCTTAACAACATAAGAAATGTTGATATCACAGCTTTTTTATATATATATAGCAGAAATGCGGAAAGGAAATTAAGAGAACCTCTTCAGAAAATCGTACAGAAGCGCGAGAAGAAAATACTGGGCATTGATTGTAGACAGAATGTATGGTTGACAACAAAGAATGATCAATTTGGGAACTAAGACTTGAAATGGTCAAAATAAAGTAAGTACAAAAACGTATCTGTCCATATTTCTGAGATGAGGTATTATGTACATTATTTATATTATTTGGACTATTGTCCTCATCTTTGTCCCCATATTTATTACAAAAAACGTAAATAACTAGGAAGTACTTTAACAAACGACAGAAAATATGACACGAAAATCCTTACGTGCTTTGCAACAGCGAAGGCTGCCTACCAAACATTCAGCCGAGTATTAAGAATCCAGAAAATTTCGTTAAAAACAAAGAAAATCTTACTTAATTATTATGTAATATCAGTCCTATCTGGTGGTAAATGCTGGACACTGTCCTCACAGACGAGGAGGAAACTTGAGGCAACAAAAATCGGGTTCTACAGTAGGATGCTTAGAAGCTCATGTGAGTAACGAGTAACGAGAATATTCTAGGGACAAATCACTTGTTTTCTACTTAGGATTGTGTTTCCGGTGCTTTCTGAAATGTACTTCCGCTCAATTTATCTGATATCTGAGACTAAACTCTTAAACTTTATTTATTTTTTTATTTTTTATTTACTTTTTCCTCAGTCATAGATAAGCTCGCCTATAATCCGGTTCACACTTCCCCCAGGTCTTTTGAACAGGAGTAGAGGTTTATCCCTTCTTTCCTGATTAGGATTAGGTTTCTGGTTCCTTTTAAAGTCTTCTCATTCTGTTTCTCACTATCAGTAGCACGTAGCGTCTTAGTGACATTATCCCTTTGCTTGGGATGAATTGATTTTTTAAAAAATGGAAATCAAAAGGACACTTATAATTAAAATCAGAAAGAGAGAATTGAAATTCCTAGGGCACGTAATGAGAAAAGAGGACTTTCCAAATTTGACACTCACAGGGCATAGTGAAGGCTAGAGAGAAAGGAAAAAACTCCGAATAACCTAACAAGATTGTGTAAATGGTTGGCAAAACAGGTATTAGGAAATTTTTAAAAAAACACAAAACTTACTAATAGATACAAAGGAAACGAAGATGTGGAGAACTATGATCGCCCACGTACTGAAGGGACTCGACACAAAGAAGAAGAAGAAGCAGAAACGAAGAAGCAGAAACGAAGAAGAAGATGAAGAAGAATAGACACACGCATGCACACAGACACACACACACACACACATATATACTAGGTGTAACAGCAAATTTGTCCAAACCTGTAACAGTAAAATTGTCCAATTTTTAGATTAAGCTTGAACCGTTCTAACTTAGAAATGATTAAAGATGTCTTACTAGAATTCTCCGAGACTTTTATAACATTTTTGGAATCTACTTTGAGCAATAAAAATCTATAATTTCTCTTCAAGCTTAAGAGAAGAATCGTGCTGAAATTGATCATAAATTAATCATAGTTAATGATCGGAAGCTCATGAAGTATTGAGATAATGTTCAAATATATATATATATATATATATATATATATATATATATATATATATATATATATATATATATATTATTCCAAAGTGCCTGACACGTTTCAAGTACGCTTTCATTTTCAAGTCTTTTTTGACTGCTCTTTGGACTGTCATAGGTGAAACTCCTCTCTAACTTATCAAACGTCTCATGAATGGAGTTGTATCTTTTCTAATTAATTTATTTAACTTTATCTCTTTTTCTGTTGTTACCTGCTGATCCTGTTTTCTTCTACACTGTTCCCTCTTTTTTAATTCACTGTTCTCTTGATGGTTCTTGAATATAGCGTTATTAGAAAAAATTCAGATAGTATCCTCTTGTTCAGCATTTCTAAGCCACCTGTGAAACATTCCAAGAATTTGTTGACATGGATTGTGAACAGGTGTGGTCTGTAT
>OZ010573.1:145994554-146007054 GCA_963932145.1 Acanthosepion lycidas
TGTAATATCTTTTTCTGATACTTTATTTATCCCCCCCATCCGCTATCATCATTGTTACTCTCCTTTCTTTTTTTCTCTTATTCTTTTTTTTTTCTTTTTCTTCTCCTTTTTCTATATCTTCCTTTAAACTCAATTTTCTCCATCTTCTCTCGTTATTTCAATAATGTGACTCGCTGCCATTTATACTTCCATTCTCTCTATATATCTATCTATCTAGCTATCTATCTAGCTAGCTATCTATCCATCTCTATCTATTTATCTCTCTCTCTCTCTCTCTCTCTCTCTCTCTCTATATATATATATATATATATATATATATATATATATATATATATATATATATTTCTCTCTATCTGTCTATCTCTTTCTGTCTTCCTTTCTCGTTCTCTATCTCTATGTCTCCCTCTTTCTCTATCTCTGTATTTATCTCTGTCTCTCTCTGTCTCTCTGTCTCTCTGTCTCTCTCTCTCTCTCTCTCTCTCTCTCTCTGTCTTCCCCTAACTTTGTCTTATTCTCCCGGATATTAATCTTCCTCAATGTGTAATCTCAACACTGAGAAGATAATTACGACAGCACACATACACACGTTCACACAATAAGATTCTTTGCGAAGGTGCGTCATTGTCTTCACCGACCGGCCGCCTCTAGCCGGGGTTCTTCAGAATGCAAAGGCGCCCTCCACTTTAAGCGCTTCTTCAAAAGTCAGATGTAACAGACTCAAGCCGCAATATAGACAATACGCTTTCCGTAGTTTGTTTAGGAATTCCCACATGTCGCTATTTCTCCATTGTCTTCTTATACGACTCTTTCACTGACACATCTCAGTAATGATCTAGTCTAATTCGTGGCTGAAATAGTTGCCTATTTCCCAGCAGATTGGTGTTTAAGCCATGGAGAAATAAGATAAATAAAGATTTTAAATGCTGATCTTTAAAGCAAGCATATTTTATCTTGGCGCAATATAATCTTTCTACTCACAATTATCCTCTATTAGAAAAACGTTTATCCTCTAATTTGTATGTTTGCCGTGAGTCTCTCTCTCTCTCTCTCTCTCTCTCTCTCTCTCTCTCTCTGCATATATGTGTGTCCGTGTATCTGACAATTTCAGTTGCCCTTAAAAATTGATTTTAGACTTAATGCGCTACAAAAATAATAATTCCCCGAATTAGACAATCAGTTTAGTTAGTCTAACGCCCCAAATTTGAGCCGATAAAAGTGTCGTTCCACTGAAGTTATATGTTTTTTTTAAAATATCGCTATATTTGTGGGAAAAGCATACTTAGTAAAGAGGATAAAATATTTGTAGATCTGAAAAGGGGCGAACACAGATATCAACACTCTTTAGTGACTGTCAGGTTTACGCTTTAACAAATCAAACCATGTATATCAGATAGATAGATAGATAGATAGATGGAACCATATAATTAAAAGGCCTGTGTTTCTACATGCCAATGTCCCTAAAACGAAATTGCTCTCCATTAATTATCTTAAAGATTTTCTTTAACCTTCCATCTGCGCCCCCTTGGTTGCGCGTTTTCCATTGATATAATGTGGAATGATTAGATTGAATCAATTGTTAAGCTGATAAGAAAATCAGTCGACTATGTCATACTAGACAATTTTTTCTCACCAGAGATTATTTTGCGCATCTACCATTCGTCTGTGCTTGGAATAATCCTACCATATCTGCTCTGGTGCTTATGTTTTATAAGTAGAAATTCTTGTCAAAATGTAAAGAACAATTGGCGATATTAATGTTCCTGTCATCTCGACATTAGACACTTCCTCCCAGCCTGCTTTAACGTAGCTTCTTTTTGGCTCTTGTATAAATAGTTTTATGGTGATTATTATGATGAGATTCCCACGTCGATACCGCAACATGAGATATTTAAATGAAGTACTTGAATGGTACATGAGACTTATAATTTCACTCTTGAAATTGCTAGTTGTAAACATAAGTTCAATGCTAATACTCTCTTCTGTCGCACTTCTCTATTGTGGAACTCTCATCGGATTTCTTGCTTTCATTCATTCTCAGTAAGCCTTTGAAACTCATTGGCTTGTGTTCCACTGATTGGAGTGAACTCATATATACATATATATATATATATATATATATATATATATATATATATATATATATATATATAGTAAAAAAAAAAAGTACATCTGTTGTTATAGGCTATTCCTCATATGAGGTGATTTCGGATTTTATTGTTTCTGATATATATATATATATATATATATATATATATATATATATATATATATATATATATATATATATATATATATATACCGTCAGCCACAAACAGACTGTTTTGCTTTTTCACGGCTCATCAATGTAACATCCGTACGCTTCAAGCTGGGACAGAAACCCGACCGATTTGATATCAGTTGGAGATTCTAACGCCTACGTTATCGACTCGCGGGAAAGAAGAATTTTGACGTATTTATTTTTTCATAAGCCAGTGACCAAGAGAACTCAATCCAATTTGGGGAGTCTTGCATTATCAGCAATAATAGTGAATGTTTACAAACTAGCGCACTTCTCCACAAAGTGATCGACCGATTTAATTTTTTTTTTCATGTGCTAACATCTAATATATATAAATAATAGCTAATATATATATATATATATATATATATATATATATATATATGGATTGGGTATGGATATGGATTGAGCTAATATATATATATATATATATATATATATATATATATATATATATATAGAAAGAGAGAGAGAGAAATCAAATATGGATTAAAATCCTCAGAATATTATAATATAGAAAAATAGAAAATGGTTAAAATTTTTATCTTTATGTTTGTTTTTCATTCGTTAAGCAAAACTCATGTGTATTTGATTTTCGTTATTCCATCTTCAACACAAGAAACATTATATTCATCCTCAACACAGAAAACTGGTTCTTTGTTTTCAAAATAAAGATAATACTAATTGCTTCTATAGCACACGCGACGTCTATAAATCTGAATGCGCTATAGAGATAGTCTTATTAGGCGTCTCGTTATTTCTCCAAGCATGCAAGTCAACATTTGGATGCTGATAAAAAGTCCTCATTCTTCTAACATTTGTCAAAGAACGATGAATGAAAGCAAAATTGTAATTTCGCTTTTTTCTCTATCTTCGACTGGTCGGACAAACCAGAGAAGCAAGATATTAAAGAAAGATTTTGTATTGATTAAAACGAATCTAATTTAAATAAACAAGTAAAAACATTTATGAGATTCTTGATCAAGCAAGAATAATTTTGAAGAATTATAACAACAGTTTGTTGTGTAAGCCTGTCTTGTTTTGTTTTTGTTTTTGTTTTTTTCATTTTCTTCTTTGTAAGAATTTTAAATTATTGCCCTTGCTCGTGTGTATTGTACTTTTGTACTTGAACTTAAAAATTAAACCAGTTTAAACCTTGATGAAGGGAATAGAAATTCTGAAATACTAAAAACGTTCAATAAAGAACAATGTACATATTATGGCATTTTTCTTTGCAACTTCATTATGTCTATCGTATGGTTCAGTAGATTTTATTTTAAATATAAACACAAGCATATCAATACTACCATTCGAAAAAAATAACCCAAAATTCAAGGAAACGGACTTTGATATTAAGCATATATATATATATATATATATATATATATATATATATATATATATATATATATATACTATTAAGGTGTGCTATATTTATGGGTTAAAGTGCTCAATATCAGAGATAGAGCGTGTGTAAATATAAAAATGAACATTGAACATTGAAGTCAAGTGGCAGGCTGCTTCATTTTAGACGCAATATATATATATATATATATATATATATTACATAGGATAGAAATTCAAAATTAACTTATTTGAATGGCTATTTCAGATAACTTAGTGGATTGGAAAGCCAATTAGTAAGTCTTGTTGGATCGCTAGGTAGTCATAAAATGCAGCTTCGGCTAGATGCAGTTCGCCACAGCGGAAAGACAGTTCATCTAATGAATGGTAAGCCCTGATTTAAACCTCCGATGTTTTGCCGTCATATTCAAATACAGAAAAAAGGCTATAGGAATAATTCCAGATAGAAAAAGCGGCGTCGTGACCCAATGCGGTTGTTTGCCAACACTGATAACCTTCCGGTAACTCCTTCATTCAAGCAGGTACTATATATAATGCCCTGTTTAATATTGTCGGTATAAGAGAGAGCTCATGTAGTCTGGGGCAGCGCGCGGCCTCGAAATACCAATGCACAGGACCACACTCTGGAGAGATCACTCGTATCTTTCCACAAGAGGAATACATTTTGACCAAGCAGGCAGCTACCATTATCTCGCAAGATAAACATATGCCTACCTACTCTATATATAATGATGCAAAATAAAAGTGCAGCACTGTATATGTATTTCAATTTACTTAGGATAAGACGTACAGGTAATATAAAGTGTAAATGATCAAATATACATATCTGATCGTGCACAGATTTCAAATTAGGAAGCGCTGAGATTCAAGGCGTCTTAAACAGAATGACAATTAGAGTGCTTCATGTTTATTTAGAATATTGTGCAAATCTCTAATCATCACGCGCCTAACGTAAAGCAATAATCTGTAATCTCTTATTGTGGGCCATTGCTGACCCCCCCCCATTATTGTAATCTCATACCAAATTAGTTTATTAAATATTCACAAATCAACTGATTTCTTTTGTATTATCATGTGTATATATTCTTTATGGCTGTTAGATTTATGCAAATGTATCCGCTCCCCCGTTCATTTTTATGGGTTTAATTAAAACTCCGAGAGAGAGAGAGAGCCGACTACGAATCCCATTACATTCACGTCTTCTTCTGCTCCCAGCTATGGGAAAATAGCAGGAATGACAAGGTTCTATAGCCTTCGATGGCAACTGGTCTACCGCAGAAAGAAATGGCAACCGACTCCGGGAAAAAAATCTACCTCGTCAGTCATGTATCGAAAGATACATGATAGCCTAAGCGTTTATCAAGCAACTGAGTCACTGATTATTCATGTGATTAAAAAGAATAAATTTCTTTCTAACCTTTAAGAAATTTTATATATCGGTATTATCTATATCCTTATGTATGCCAAACCTGATAAAATTAATTGTTACTGTGAATGTGTGTGTAAACCTCGCTTATTTTGCAGCTATTCATATCTTCTTTATTAAAATAATAATTGTTGTATACATCAATGTCATTGTTTTTGTATAGACGTGACTATTTTGTTCGTATGATTTTCTGTTTACAAATGGCCGACTTTAAATAATGAAGTCTTATCTTTTTGATGGCAAAACAAATATCACAGACAACTTTTGCACAGATTCAACCTCCAATTTTTCTTTGAGATTCTTTTAAACTGTGGATAATCGTCTGACATAAACAAAACGAATAAATACATCTAAATAATAAAAAGGAAACAATGTATCATTTACATACTTTCTTCTTCCGTTAATTTCATTGGGTAATGAGTGAGACCAATTAAACCTCATTGAATATTCAGAAACATCAAAGACAATCTCTGTGTCTTTGAAGTTTCCATTGAAACAAGGCAAAATTATTTGAGTTAAGATTACAATTGTCATTTCAGGTGCCAAGAATCCGGTTGAAAGGTCATTGCTGGGTAAGATACGAAACTTAAAGATTCAAGGTTTTGGAAAGAAATTACTTTGCATTATTTCTATTCTCCTCGAATTTAATCCTGAATTCTCGAACTTTCTATCAAATTGTTCGACCTTCAACTATTATTTCACATTTCATTTATTTTGATGTCTTTCATGTTTTTCGTTCCAATGTTTTACGACAGATTTTTCTCAAATAATTTTTATTCTGACGAGTGTAAAATGGAAGAAGGGTTAAGATCTTCAGATAATAACTCGGTCTCATCTTATACACACGCACACTCATACATACATACATACACACGCACACACATACATACATACATACACACACACATTCATACATACATACATACATACGCACATACACACGCACATACATACATACACACATACACACACATACACACGCACATACACACGCACATACATACATACATACACACGCACATACATACATACATACACACGCACGCACATACATACATACACACGCACACACATACATACATACACACGCACATACATACATACACACGCACATACATACATACATACACACGCACATACATACATACACATGCACATACATACATACATACACACGCACATACATACATACATACATACATACATACATGCATATATATATATATATATATATATATATATATATATATATATATAATAGCATTAATATTTCAATTCAGGGTTCGAATTTCACCATGGTTGATTTGACAAGAAGGTGACATCTTGTCAGTAACGTCCGGAGAAATTAACCAAACCGTTGAAAAGAGCCGGCATGGGTTGAGTGAAGCCTTGTGATGAAATATATATATAAAGTCACCGACGATTCGAGTGTGGTTGTTTCATTCAACAACTGATAAACACTAAGCTGTGCAATCTCCCCCAGAAACTGTAACTAAGGTCTTCATAGCATATGTAGATACAGTATAAACAAAATGATGGCTCTAATTCGGTTGAAGAAATACAAATGGTAACTGCAATAGGAATTAGCTAGCCGTAATAGCAGACGTGTATACTCGGAAACGACTAGCTATTATTATTATTATTATTATTATTATTATTATTATTATTATTATAGTTGTTGTTGTTGCTGTTGTTGTTGTTGTTGTTGTTGTTGTTGTTATTAATATAATATTAATAATAATAATAATAATTTAATCAACAATACTTGTATTAATTCCTGACCAATGAAACTCCTTTTGATTCTAATTTTCGTATCAAAACATGTAAACTGAATTTAATAGTCACTGTACATCTTTATTTACCGTAAGCCGTGCATAGTCACGTGATCTGCTATTATTTAACCTGACATTGTCGAATAATTATGTAACCACTCATTTTGATAAAAAAAAAACATTATCCTTCAAAAACATATTTTTTAGAAAAAGGAAATGATAATAATAATAATAATCGTTTTCATGCTTTAAAAATTGAACGGTTTTTTTTTATGTGGAAGAAGTAAGGTCAAGTAATGTCAGAAAAAAATGGAAACAAAAAAGACACTTATACTTAAAATCAGAAAGAGAAAATTGAAATTTCTAAGACACATAATATAAAAAGAGGGCTTATAAAATTTGACACCCACAAGTCATTTAAAGCTGGATCTTATTATAAATGTTTGGCTGAACAGGGATTAGGAGAAATAGACAAAACATACTAGTAGCTGCAAAGGACAGGAAATTGTGGAGAGCCATGATCGTCCACGTATTGAAGGAGCACAGCACATAGAAGAAGAAGATGTTAGTGATATATTCGTGAAAGTCATTACTCGTAATTCCCCCTTCGTTCTAGTTATCATATTAAAATTGGATACGTTACTAATATATTATAAATAATAAACTAGTGGGTTGGTTGATTCGTTTTCTACGGCTTATCAACCCTTTTCAGGTTATTTAAAGCCAGAAAGTATTTTTAGATTCTAAGGATTTTTTCGTGGGTGATAATAATAATTTAGTGATACAAGTTGTATTAATTAATCTATAGCTGGCGGAGGTAAGAGGTGGTTTCATACTTTTCCTAACGGTATTTTTAGGCGTAAGTGAACTTAACGAACCCAGTTGTAATTGGAACTCGGCTCTCCTATTGACAATTCCGAACAATTATCCAAAACCAACATCCATCCAAGCTTACAGCACCTCGTATGCTCAAGTGGTCACCCAGGCTTAACGTTGCTTACCTTCGGTGATCGTACTGGAACGGGGGTTTCAACGTTATGTGGCTGTAAGCAAGATAGTAAATTAGGGCCATGTTGTGTTTATCTCATTAATATAATCAAGTTTTAAAAATATAATCAAATTTAAAAATCAGTATTGACTACATACATGGAGAAAACCAGTGATGTACGAGAAAAATATATCCATACATTCGTTAATGTATTATATTTTAAGGCGTTGTTCTAGTAAAAAAAAAAAAAAAAAAGATCCTCTTCAAAAACGTTAGGTTCCAACACATTAAACCGAAAAGAATTAATTTCATTTATTTCCCTCGTCCCAGCTGTCAGTCTGCCGACAGTTTCTTTTGTTTATTTGTCGTAAGACAATTGGGTACGTCTAGCCAGAAAGACACAGCTGGTGCGCTTTAATAAAATCGTCTTTGGGATTGTCGAACAGATAATGACATGAACAAAATAACGAGAGTACAGGATCTCTACAACATCAAACGGAAATTTTATTTATATACATTTTACTTATATCAGTGTTTTGTCCAAATCTTGATTCTGTGAAACGTGGAAGCTTGTTAGAAAGGCGATAAATACATATTGATATATAATGACATTTACTGAAATTGCTTTGTGGATGAGATATTTACGCTATAATATTAGTGAATAGTATACGACTCAATGTTTAATATTTCAGAAATCGAAAGGAATTTTTTTCATATGACAAGTTAGTTTAATCAAAATATGTAAAGGGGTTGTTGTACTCGATTTCGTTTTGGTTTGGTCTGGCTTGGTTTTGTTTGGTTTGTTTTACGCATATTAACCTCAATGCCGACAAGATATTTATTGTTGGTAATATTTTTTCCGAAAATGCATTGCTGATATTATTTTTTTCTTAAAAATGTATTGCTGTTACTACTGTTCTTCCTCAAAAATGTATTTCTGGTAGGATTTTTCCTTCAAAATTGTATATCTCGTGAAAATCTTCCTTCAAAAATGTATTGCTCGTAATATTTTTTTCATTCCAAATTGTATTATTCGTAATATTTTTCTTCAAAAATATATTTCGGGTAATAATGAATTGCTGGTAATAATTTTTCCTTCAAAAAATTATTGCTGGTATTAAAACCTATTTTTACACTTTCATAGTGTTTTAACCCCATTTCCCAGATTAACTATTTGTCCATATTTGGGACCCTAACAGGTGCTACCACCCCGAATCAGGGTGGACCTGGTGGAAACACCAAAGAGGTCATTTCAGGCGCCTCAAAACTTCCTGCTCTGAGGCCTTGCCGTCAGACGTATTTCATCGTCTTACCCAGAGCGTGGATGTAGTTTATCCTCTTACCAAAGACGCCTACATTTCGTTTTTTATAATTTTTAATAAATGTTACTAAAAATCATCAAATATCAAAACAGTATGTGATTAAACATTTTCAATACGAGCAGCACGGCTGTCTTTCATGATTGCAAGGTGAATTTGCTAAGCAGTTTGTTATTGTAACAATTTTAATCATCACTGAATGAGCCACACTTATGAGCTTGTACTGCACAATGCAAAGTGTAGAAAACAAATTAAATCCAGATAATAACATTAATTGACTTACTCTGACTAAATTTATGATAATTATTGCATTTCTGTATGTCTAACATTCAGCCTAATGTCTGTATATGCACTGTTAAAACAAAACTGAACCACCTGTTTAAAATTTCAGTTTGTTCGAAGTTATAATCAAGGTAATATAATCGATTCTTGATGATATGGCAAGTCTGATTATTTGCAAGTCTGTATACCATCGGCATTTTAACTTAGACATGTTGTACTGGTTATCAAGAGCTAGGGAAGAGGAGAGCTAGGGAAGAGAAGGGCTAGGGAAGAGGAGAGCTAGGCAAGAGGAGGGCTAGGGAAGAGGAGAGCTAGAGAAAAGGAGAGCTAGGCAAGAGGAGAGCTAGGGAAAAAGAGAGCTAGGCAAGAGGAGAGCTAGGGAAGAGGGTAGCTAGGGAAGAGGAGGGCTAGGCAAGAGGAGGGCTAGGGAAAAGGAGAGCTAGGGAAGAGGAGAGCTAGGGAGGAGGACGGCTAGGGAAGAGGACGGCTAGGCAAAAGGAGAGCTAGGCAAGAGGAGAGCTAGGGAAAAGGAGGGCTAGGGAAGAGGAGAGCTAGGCAAGAGGAGAGCTAGGGAAAAAGAGAGCTAGCCAAGAGGAGAGCTAGGGAAGAGGATGGCTAGGGAAGAGGGAAGCTAGGCAAGAGGAGAGCTAGGCAAGAGGAGAGCTAGGAAAGAATGATTTATTCTCCCATTTGCATTTCTCCAACGATAGGCATTATTATATTCGTGACATAATAACACCGTACTCCACGGAATGGCAGAAGGGAAAAAGAATGACTAACATGCTTGTTTCTCAGAGAGTGTTTTATGCTACGACGTATACAAAGTTAGAAATATACACATATGCACGTGTCCCACGCAGATAAATTATAACATATATGCAACAACAAACCGTGTGTAAGAAAGGGCAACCTTATTTTAATTTTTCCTGAAGTGAAAACTAGTTTCGGCGGTTTCTCTATGAACCAGGATAGACCATGTGATTTTTTTTCTGTAACACCTACTGCTGTCGGATAGGGACGTCCTTCTTCTTCGGCCTCTACATCACAACTTCCCTTTATCATTCTCCAGTCGTGACATGACCCATATGACTATCACAACAAAAGGGAGCGAATTGCCGTTTGTATCCCAACACAAAGACCAAAACTCAACCTAACTACAACAATATAAGTTTTTTTTATTTAAACGAAAAAGTGACATTAAACATTGATTTCATATTCATAATTAAGAAGATTCAGAAAAAAAATCATATTTGCAAAAATACCGGTAGACTGCAAATGGAGAGTTTATTAACTGATTGAACCACTTCTGTAAATTTCCAAGCAATAGAAAATGCTTTAATACAGATTTTTTGAGTTGAACATGAAAAACATTAAAGGTACATTGCTTGAAAGAATTCATATCATTTTAGTGTCATTATTTTTTATGCTATATACAGGGTGCGATGAGTAAATTATCGCCATTTTATATTCTTAATTTCGTTCATGTACGTTATTTGTTTTTTATTTGTCGTCTGCACAGTACAGTAGGGCCAGTTGGGAACCGACTGTGAGAAAAAGAGCACTATGATGCAATTCACTCCACCAGAAATTTCGAAATGGCGTGCAATACTGCACCGAAAACATCAGTAAGAACGTTTCAGAGTGTTTGGGAGTCAATCTGAGGACGGTTCAGAGGATTCGGAAAGAGTTGGATGAGTCTAATGGCGATTACAAATTTACGGCAGCTCGGAAAACTCATCCTGATCATTATGATAAGAAAATAACTCCCGAATTTGTTGATGTGGGCCTCAGACTCAACACGGACGCCTACATCAATTGCTTTGAGGAGGTATTGCTTCCCTGGGTCAAGAGTGGAGCTGCTGGAAGATCCTACATGACTCTGCACCATGACACACAAGCGGGAGAACCGAGTCATAGCTGTCAGACAATTTCTGCAACCACATCACCCCTTACATCTGGCCAACTAACTACCCAGAATGTAACCTCCTTCATTATTATGTGTGTGGCGCAGGTGAGGATGTGACCAACAAAACTCTTTGTAACATTAAAGATGAACTGATGGCAAGGATTATTGGCAGTATTCACTAACTTAAACAGAGACCGTCCAGAATAGTTTCAAGAGATTCCGAAATCGTCTGGAAGCCTTGATTGAAGCCAATGGCGATTTTATTAAATATATGTATTACAAGATATTTTTGTGTAATTTTGGTAAATATATGTGTTAAAACGAGACAATTTATCCATCGGACCCTGTATAGTTATTATATTGATATATAGAAAAAAAGAGTATTATGACTATTGTCTCTCTCACTCATATTCGAGAGAGACAGACAGACAGAGTGGACATAGCAATCATCACTGCTTGATGATTCTCATTTTGACAGAGGAGAGAGAGAATTAATACAAATATAAAATGTGTCACTTAGTTGATTGGTGTCAAGTTCAATATCCCCATTTAAGAGTTTCATGGACAAAACCCCCAGCAACCACTGCGTCCGCTAGTCAGGGGATATACACTATCAATATTTGCAGCACAACTGGTTCACTTTTAATGACGCAATATATAGGTTTGATAAAATTGACAGATATCAACAGAGAGTAAGTAAAATAGTAAACAATAATATTTTACTCACGATTTTTGTTTTAGTTAATATAATCTCTGACTATCGTTCAGTTAATCCTCTGTTAAATCTTTGAGCCCTGACCACCGTTGACCGGTTGTAGAGGAAAAATGCCTAGTCACCGATTGAACGGTGGGTAAACACTTGCGTTGTGTTTGCTATTGGTTGTCTTGTGACAGAGAGAGAGAGTCTGGGAAAAAAAACACACATACACACGTATATATATATATATATATATATATATGTGTGTATATATATATATATATATATATATATATATTAGGTTGGTGCAAAAATAATGACGTAATAATGTCGTATTTGACATATTTTTAACGTCAAAAAACAACATTATTACCTCATTATTTTTGCACCAACCTAATATATATATATATATATATATATATATATATATATATATATATATATATATATATTAGTCAATTTGGAGT